>JASVEL010003463.1:0-339627 GCA_032618575.1 Nicotiana noctiflora
CATGCTCCATAGCCGGCGATGTCCGAGCTCCAGCCCATCCATGGTTGCCGAGCTCCAGTCGCCATGGTTGTTGTCGTCGCCGAGCATGTCCCGAGCTTTTCTTCTTCATCTTCCTTTCTTTTGATTTTTCCGGCGAGGGTGTGTGTATATATATATATATATATATATATACGTGTATATAGGTGTAGACATATGTTATATATGTATATATAGTATATATGTATATAAATATACATATATGTATGAATAAAGTAATAAAAACCCTAATTATGCATGTGTATATACTATGTATATGTTGTGTATATACGTGTATACATGGGTATATTAAATATATATGACTATATGTATATATGTATATTTTATTTTTTTATTTTTTCAGGCAGAATATATTTCTCGTTATTTTTATTATTTATTTTTATTTTTTTGGACAATATATATATTTTCTTGGTTTTTCGTATATATATATATATCCCGATGTAGGGGAAAAAATTCGGGTCGTGACATATATATATATTGCTTTAGGGTAGTATATATGTATATATATTTCGTTTTATTATTATTGTTGTTATTTTCATTTTTGGACAGATTTTTTTTAGTTATTTATCTTTATTTTATATATATATATATATATATATATATATATATATATATATATATATATATATATATATATATATATATATATATATATATATATATATATATATATATATATATATATATATATATATATATATATATATATATATATATATATATATATATATATATATATATATATATATATATATATATATATATATATATATATATATATATAAATATATATATGTGTATATTTTCGGATTTAGATAGTATATGATTGATGTTGTTTCTTACTAGTTGTTCATTATGTTCTTGATTATTTCTTCATTTTTCATACTTTAATCATGTGTTTTGTTAAGTTGTTAATATAGAAATGTTATAGTCAATCATTTTTGCATCTTAAATCTTGGTTGTAATGTTGGTAGATTTAAATTGGATTTTTAGATGATTATTGAGTTTATTAGATTAAATTTGGTTCTTTATTTTTTGCTTAATTCTAATTTCGGATTTTAATTACAGAATTAAAATAGTTGTTTGATATGTTAAGTTTAAGTGATTTGAAGTTACTTGTTTATTTGTTATTATGAGTCTAGAAAATTTTGTTGTTAAAAATCATGTTGTTCTTGGTTGTTCATCAAGATTGTTAGAATTGTTGTTAAAATTATTTAAAAATTGGTTAAATTTGCTATATTTTGGTTGTTTAATTTAGGTGAATTGGTTATAGCTGATAAGGGTATAGTAGTAAATTTTAATAATTTTGGGGTTATTTTGGTCATTAATTTGTAGTCAATCATTTGAATTAAAGTATTTTGTCCATTAGTTGTTTAGATATTGTTAAAATAATTATGGTGGAAGACAAAATATTTTGTAGTGTAGAATAATTATTTCTTTAATAAGAGAGTGGGAAACAAAGTGTAATGGTATTAAAAGAATTAATTAAATATACATATTCATGCTTTGAAATAATTAAAATAAAAATAGTGGGGAATAAAACATAATATAGTGGAATTAAAAGTTAGGATTTAAAATAAAATGAAAGTGGAGTCTTACTTTTAGTTTTTAATTAATAGTGGTTAATTTTTTAATTAAAAGGGAAGCTTAAGTCTTGTATATATAAGTTAGAATCAGATTTCAAGGGGGAGAAGAATGAAGAGAGGAAAATTTTAGGAAGAATTAAGAGAAAGAAAAATCTGAAGAAGAATTCGAAAAGAGATAACAAGATTTAGAGTATTACCAATAGTAAAAAAAAAATCTGAAAAAAAGAGTGTTAGTTTTTATTTTTATTTTTACAAAGTCTTATTTTGAAACTCAATTCTGGGATATTGATTTTCGTTTTTAAAATCCGGACACTGGGTATTTTGTTGGGATTGTTGTTGCTGTGTTGTTTGTTGTGTTGATCACCCGGTATTCTTTATTTCCAATATCAGGTACACAACCTAATTATGTTTAAATGATAAGATGAATACATGGGAAGTATGCAAATTCTGAAATTTTGAATAGTTTTTATTCCTATCTTCTTTTACAGATTATGTTTAAATAAATTCAATATTAATATTCTGTAAGTTTTTGTTATAAATTTAAATAATTAAGTCTTGTTATAGTAATAATAATTCGCTTCAAAAATGGTTATTAAATAATATAATTATAAATATGTTTCTTAATGTTCAAATGGTTTAGTAATTGAAGTAAGAATGAGTTATTTTTCTTTATTAATCGGATTAATTAAAACTTGTTAGTTCATTAGCTTCAAATATTTTAACATCGTTTTTTTAAGATAATTTGTAAATATGTAGTTAATTTTAACAAAAGATGTGAATTGTAATTATTTTTGCGTAATTTAGGCATTTAAGTACCGTTTAAGATTTAAATGATAAAAGAATTATTTTCTTCAAATTTATCAAATCTCCAAATATAGGTGTAAATAATTAAGGTTGATTATGGTTTTGAAAAATAGTTGTAAATAGTTAATATCAAGGGTTTAAGTCAGAAATGGTAAAAAATTAAAAAAAAAATGAGTTTAAATTAGTTGTAAGATAATTGGTTTAGTTTGTATATATATTAATTGTTGATTTTGCACTTATATTTTCAGTTTTATTTAAGTAATTTTTATTAAACATTTATCTAAATATAACAAATAATATATTTTTCTTTAAGCTTATATAAATAAAAAAACTAATTTAAATAAAATTATAGTTAATTTATAATTGCTGTTTTTTCTAAAAAAATAAACTTAGTTTTGAACGATTGGGAATAAAAAATAATTTTACCATACAAGCTTTAATATGGCTATAATTTTTATAATTTTGAATAAATGATTTTATTGTTTTTTTTTATATATTACCACTCAAGCTTTTACAATATTGTTCTAATTATGTTTCTTTTATTATTAAGTTAAGAAATTTTGTATTTACAAAAAAAAATAATAATAATAAATAATTCCGAAAAAAAATAATATATTTTCTGTTTAAACATAGATTAAAATTTGTTTCATTAAGTCTTTGTCATAAATTAGATAAGTATTGCATTTTTAATTTCTAAATTAATTATGAGATTTCTTTATTTATAAAAACTAAAAAAAAAAGGAAATGTAGTCATTTTAGGATTATTTTGTTAATAAATGAGACGAGACTCGCCAAATAAATCGCAAAAGCTGTGAGGCCCTCATAAGTGTATATATTTACTTAGAAATCCGAGACTCGGAAGGACCGTTTAGCGAATTTCACGGTCTTTTCCAGAAGTTAACAACACGATAGACTCTTTAGGAACGACTTTAATAAAATATTTTCCTAAATACGGGTGCGCATTTATGTGACCCAACTCTTACTCTCGGCGAAACTGAAATACATAAAAGTCACAGGCGTACTGGTTGCGGTGTGACTCGAAATGTGTTTTCGTGACATCGCAATTCTTTTAAAATTGAAAAGCGGAACATTAAAAGCACATAAATTGAAATATATAAAGAAATCAGATAAAGGCAAAAAGAGCAGTTGAGCGACCGTGCTAAAACCACGGAATTCGGGAGTGCCTAACACTTTCTCCCGGGTTAACAGAATTCCTTATCCAGGTTTCTAGTTTCACAGACTGTAATACAGAGTCATAAATTTCCTCGGTTCGGGATTAACCGGTGACTTGGGACACCATTATTTTTCAAAGTGGCGACTTTGAAAAATTAAATTAATTGATCTCGTTTCGACTGTCCTTTAAGTGGAAAAACTCCTTCCCTGATTATTATTATATCCCTTCTCGAGGTGTGGTATTAAACAGTGGCACGTTACGCGTGCGCCGGAAAAAAGGAGGTGTGACAATGACTTGTGACACCCCGATTGTATCGGGTTAGAATGAACGGTTTTAATGCCATTAAGTTATATTTTCTATCCATTTATGTTTAAATAAATTCTAAAAGGAGGTGAATTGGGTTAGTTGGTTGGTCTTGTCTTCACGAGAGGCACCATTACGACCAGTATTGGTTTGGGTTGTGACAAGTTGGTATTAGAGCATGATGACTTGAGGTGTCTCAGGTTAACTAGTGTCCGAATAGGGTCGCGCATAACATCTAAGTTATGTGGAGGTATAACCTTTCGAGGAAGATTCAAGCATTATACATTTTCATGATGTGAGACAGGATATCAGTCTTGTGTTGTTATGGTATTGATGAACTTCAGGTAAAGCTCTTTCATTTGAGTCGTTTGTCATGATTTAAGTATGTTCAAACCGTTTTTATTGGCGCGTGTATTATGCAAGTTGGGGCTTAGGCTTGTATTGGTGTGTCATATCACCAGAGTAGTGTGTTGGATTAAAAGAGATCGAAGGATCATAAATGAATACAAACAGATTCGATTTTAGCATGTTGGAAGGATAATATCGAGCTTCGGCTCAGAAATATGATGTACCATTTGCCAAAAGAGAAGTGGCTTCATGAATGGTTGATATGAGGAATGGTTGTGGTTTATAGCGTGTTTCATTTATCATTGGTAGTATATAAAAGTGTTAGAATAAGACTTTAACTAACAATGGATTTTACTATCGATGTTTGGTTATTGTGGGAAACTGCTGTGAATAGACGCTATCATTTTGAGTGTTTAGATTAAGTAGTATATCATATGATTTCACCTGAGGTGGCATGTATGGGTCATTACATTTGGTTTAGGCTTATTCTGAGTGTAGATGTGAGTTCTGATTTTGTGTATGAATTCGGAAAGTGCAATGTAGTTCTACGGTTGATGGTCTAGATAGACTGTAAAATTTCAGCTATATCATATTATCGGACCTATGTGAGATAGGATGATGTGGGATCACCCCGCATATATGCTTGGTAACGCCATTTAGCTATTGGTTGGCTTCTAGTACAACTTTAGGAACACTCAAGGATAAGCATTTGTTTAAGTTGAGGAGGATGTGATGACCCGACTCGTCGTCTCATGTGTTACTACTCCATTTCCCCTATTTTATGCTTCTTCATGTTTCATGATCGGTACGTGGTGAGTTAGAGTTGATTTGGATTGGTTTGGATAAGAAATAACACACTTAGTCTCTTTAAGGAAGGCTTAAGTTGGAAAAGTCAACTGGATGTTAACTTATGAGTTATAGGGCTCGGATGTAATTTTTGATGATTCGGTTAGCTTCGGGGTATGATTTGTGTCTTAGGAGTGCGATTGGAATTGATTTTGGAGGTCCGGTGTAGAATTAGGCTTGAATTGGCGAAGTTAGATTTTTGCGAATTCCGGTTGTTAGATTAGATTTTGATCCGGGGGTCAAAATAGAATTTCGAGAATTGCAGTAGCTCCTTTAGGTGATTTTGGATGTGCGGGTAAAATTTCAGGTCATTTGGAGTTGTTTTTGTCGGGGTTTTGATCGAACGTGTGTTTTGGAAGTTTTTAAAGAACTTAGGCTTGAATCCGATGTGATTTGATGGTTTTAGCGTTGTTTGATGTGTTTTGATGATTGGAACAAGTTTGAATTATGTTATGGGTTATGTTGGTGATTTTGGTTGAGGTCCCGGGGACCTTGGGATGATTTTGGATGGCTAACGGGGAGTTTTTGGAATTTCATACAGCTGAAGGTATGATGTTTCTGGTATTCTCGCTTCTGTGGGTCTTGGACCGCAGAAGCGGATCCGCTTAAGCGGAGTTGTGATCGCAAAAGCGGCAAGGAGATGGAAGGCAGGTTCTGTATAAGTGTATAGCGGACCGCAGAAGCAGTACTGCTGGTGTGAAAGAAGAACCGTAAAAGAGGATTTTTGGAAGTTTAACGAAGACCACAAAAGCGGAAATCTGGCAGCAGAAGCGGTCCCGCATAAGTGAAAGCGGGACCGCAAAAGCAAAAACTGGATTATTCATAAGGGTTTTTATTTAATATTTTATCCGCGAGCCTATGTTATTTTTCCTCCATTGTTGAGCGATTTTGGAGCTTGAGAGAGCTAATTGAAGAGGGGTTCAAGGAGGAGTGATTGGAGGTAAGTTCCTTAGCCTAAATACATGAGACATGGAAATTGGTTGAAATTCATCAAAAGGGGTAAAGCTAGGGCTTGAGTTTTTATATTTCAAATTGGAATTTGATAGGTCATTTGAGCTCAGATTTGGGATTTCTTGGTATGTGCGGACTCGTGACGAGATGAGGAATCCGGTAATGTAAGTTTTGTAATTTTTTGAGAAGTGGGTCGAGGCTCGAGTTTTGCTAGTTTCGCGATTGTTGCTATATTTTGATTGTTTTCGATTGGGCATTGTCCTTTTGGAATAATGTGATGTATTTGCTCTGATTTTGGTTAGATCCGACGTGCGTGGAGGCTGATTCGAGTGGCAAAGGCATCGCGAGCTAGAGATTCCACCGGTTCGAGGTGAGTAATACTTGTAAATGATATCCTAAGGGTTGAAACCACGGATTTCCATATCATAGTGTTGTATTGAGGTGACTTGCACGCCATGTATGAGCGTGGGGTAGAGCACCGCTGGGGATTGTGACTTGATCCGTCCCCGATTGTTGGTTTTACTGCGTAATAGACTGAAACATATTTGATGCTATCATGACTAGGGTTGGTTGCCATGTTCTGGGCTTCATGCCGATTATTTGAATCTTTCAGGGATTGATATCACTATTTGCATTACATTGCATATTATTTGATCTCGGTCCAAGGTTTTAAATATTGTTTTGCAAACTAACTCATCTTTCTAAGATTTGAAAACTTAAATGATATGTTTACTGACGTTTGAGCTGAGAACTGCTATTTTACTATTGCCCAAGTGGCTTATGTGCATTTCTAGACGTAGCATAGTTCAGGCTGCGCACCGCAGCAGTGTTGCATGTGCATTTTTGGACTGAGGATGGATCGGGCTGCACGCCGCAACGGTGTGATATTGATATTGCGCTTGGGCTGTAAGAGGCTCACCGGAGTCTGGACCCCCATAGTGAGCGCAGGTACCCAAACGGATCGGGCTGCACGTTGCAGCGGTCATGTGCATTGTATTGCATTGCATTCATGTATTGGTTCATGTTTGTACTACGTGGTATGACATTCAGCACTCTCATATCATTGGCATCCATGTTATTTCTTGCACTGTGTACCATATACCCTGGTATTATTTGTTAATAGAGTGTTGTGCCCGAGGGGCTAACTTGTGTGCAGACTTGCACTACCTGATATCGCATTCATATGCTTAACTATTGGAAAAAGGATATTTTCAAAAGTGTTTTTTTTAACTGAGCTAGATACTTCTAAAGGATTTTCACGGGTTTACTATTTTTTTCACAAAAGGTTGTACTGTCCTATATAGCACGATGGAGTGTTCTTATGTGATTTCATACCGCTCAGTTATTATTTACTCTTATTACTCACTAAGTTGGACATTTTACTCCCTACACCTCGCGTACAGTTGCAGGTATTATTTTTCGGTAGCGGGTTATTAGCGGACTAAAGGTATTACAATTGTAGCTGAGCAAGGTGACCGCCATCGTTCGCGGCACCGCACTTCGTCTTGAAATTCCAGATTTTATTTTGTATATACGTATTATTGACCCTACAGTAGTGTTCAGTCTTCTTTAGATGCTCGTGACTTGTGACACCTCGATCGGGTTGTGTCGGGTTGGAATGAACGGTTTTAATGCCATTAAGTTATATTTTCTATCCATTTATGTTTAAATAAATTCTAAAAGAAGATGAATTGGGTTAGTTGGCTGGTCTTGTCTTCACGACAGGTGCCATCACGACTAGTGTGGATTTGGGTAGTGACAATTATTAGGATTGAATTGCTAGTTGATAGGTAGATGGATTGAGTAGTCTGTTTAAGTGACTAAGACATTGTTTAGCGGGATGCTTTCTGAAGAAAGTTAATTTCTATACATATGCATACTTTGATTCTGTTACTTGTTACGCATTGATAAGTTTTTATATGGACCATCAATTACTTTGTTAAACTGAAAAGTGTTGGAATTGTTATAGCATTTAAATTTTCAAAATGAAGAGCAATTATAGCCTTTATATGGAAATGGTAAATTATAATTTTAGGAGATACTGACCAAGGAACTCTTTATGTCTGACCTTTAGTATTTACCATTATTGCACTATCTTTGCAATGAAAATTAGGGTCTTGACCTTTGGTTACTCGCATCATTAGTGTAGTTTATGTGTTGTATTAAACATTGCATATACTGTTATTATACTGCCTAGCTTTTGTTCTTCTTTTTTTGAGATCTGGTCACTGAGCTTGACTAGTAAAAACTTTCTTACGCAGAAAGACTATAATAATTGAGAAAATATGTAGTGGCAGTGGCGTATCTAGAGCATAAAATACGGGTTCTCGGGAACTCAATAACTTTTGCGCAGACCATGTATTTATATTAAGAAATTTACTAAATATTTATAAATATTTAATTGTGAATCCAGTTATTACTGCATATTAATTTAAAATTATGGTATGAACCCATAAATCTCAAATTCTGAATCCACCTCTGTGTAGTTATAGTGCCATATGAAAAATTGATCAATGATAATAATATTAATGTTGTATAGAAGCAGAAGCAAATGTTGTCAAATTGTTTTGCTTTGTCAAAATGAAGCATGCTTCAAATATTAGTTGTGGTTAGAATGCATAAATTAGTACACTATATGTGACTTCTTCTCTTTTTTGCTTAACTTCACTGAATTGTCTTCTCTTTTTTATTTAACAATAGATTGAGTTATCTTATCGGGTAAATAGATAACCGAACCGATAATGGTCGATAACATATTAACCGATAATCGATATCTTATCGATTTTACTATCGGTTTACCATATTTGTAAACTGATAACCGATATGCTAAACCGATAATATTTACAACTCAACAGAATCGAACGATGTCCACCCCTACTATAGACCCTATTTTGGCATGTTAAAATTTTAATTCTAAAATTTTGTTCAGAATTCTACAAACTATTGGCAGAGGAAAAAACATAAGTAGGCCATTTTTAAGAAAATATTTCAGTTACCTAGCAATAGTAGGTATTCTACAAAAAAGGCACCTAAATAATTATATTTTTAGCATGAAACTATAAATACGGACCCAGAATAATGATTCAAAAAATCTAAAGCAGTCAATTCCAAAAAAGGAAATTCAAAGAAGTTCCTACTATTCTCCTTAACTTCCTAAATTAATGTTGAGCAATAATTGACTAATTTTATATTTATTTGAGTTTTGATTCTTTCATGTTTGTATATTCACATATTAATGATATCTAAAACGTATATTAATTAACGTTGTAAATATTTTAAAAATATACTAAATATATATAGTGTATATTTAGAGTAATTAAGTTTTATAAACTTAATATTCTACAAATATACTCGTATATGCATAGGATTTTCCTTAAAAATTTTCATATTTATGGTACATTTCTAGTATAAAATATTTTATATCTTATTCATATAATAACATCCCACAAAAAAAATTCCAGCGAATCACATTATTAATATACAAAATATAAGCTAAAAATGTATGCACATGTAGTTGGAAATATATAAGGTATATTCGTATACATTATGAAAATATATACATTATGAAATATATATATATATATATATATCACGATTCAAAAAATCTAAAGCAGTCAATTCCAAAAAAGGAAATCCAAAGAAGTTCCTACTCTTCTCCTTAATAAAAGTAAAAATATTTAAATTTAGTTTTTATATGCAAGAATGAAGATAGAAAGTAGCAACAATAAGGAAAGGCGGAGGGGGAGGAGAGGAGTGCCGTTACAAAGAGGAGAGGAGTACCGTTACAAAGAATGAAAAAAGGAAAAGGATGAGAGAGAAATGATATTAATATATTAAAATAAAACCAACTCCTTAATCTAAGGGTTATTTTTAAAATGTGCTAGAATTGTAAAAGAAGTTGCCATTTATGAAATAAATGAAGAATAATATTATTAATGAAAATAATATCAAATAAAGGACTAGGCATGTAAAAATTTCTTCCTTTTTTCTTTTTTTGTTGTCCTAATTTGTGGATCAAAAACTTTTGGGCCCATTTCGGGGGCCAATATGAACTAAGCTTTTAGGATCAGAACTCACCTAAATCCTTCCAAGCCCAAACATAATCTAACGAGCCTAATTCATTCAAAGGGAAATTTATGTGACATACGTATGAGAATCAAACTAATTACCTGTGTTGTACATATTTGAAAATTATTTTAATTTCTACCTATTTTATTCAAAATAATTATCCAGCCTAGTCGCTATAAACGAAAGCTATAGACATTTTTTAATCAATTCGGATGACTTTTCCTTCCTGTTTTTAAATTTTAAACACACCAATCCTAATGTGCTTATTTTTGGACTCCCAAATAGTTGTCACGATCCAAGTTCGTCCTCCGTGAACCGTCGTGACGACACCTAGTCTCTAGGACTAGGTAAGCCTAACGATTGCGGAAAAAGAACTAAAAATACGGGAAACAAGTAAAAACTGAAAATAAACAAATATTGAAGTGTTTACGATGCTACTCGGCATATATCAATACAAGACCTCAGAAACTAAATAATTCCCAAAATCTGAAATCTCATAAAATCACAAGTTGTGGAAATATTACAGTGTTATGACTCCAGAGTGTCTAAACAAAAGTAAATACAGAAGGGCTAATACTATGAGAAATAATGGAAAGGGACTCTTTGGTTTGCGGACGCGGCAGATATACCTCGAAATCTTTGATGGATCACCTTGCCTCAAGGGTAGTAGGGTTGAGGCGAAGTACCTGGATCTGCACATGAAAAATATGTGCAAAAAAGGCATGAGTACACCATAGCGGTACTCAGTAAGTGCCAAACCTAACCTCGGTCAAGTAGTGACAAGGAAGGTAAGAGCCCTACTAATTATAGCTGAAAAATGAGGAAAAATAGTATAGATTGCGACAATAAAATTAAAAGCTAACAGTAAGAAGTAACACAGGAAAATAAGAATAACAACAACTATAACAGAGACAAGATAATCACAAAAGGAATACCGCTCAACACCGAGATAATAACTAGGATCTCTCAGTATCCCGAGGATTGTCCTTAATATATATGTTGGGGATCTCTCGATATCCTAAGAATCTCTTAGTATCCTCAATATATGTGCTGGGAATCTCTCGGTATCCCGCGCGACAGTCCAAATTAATATATGTGTAGGGGATCTATCGTAATACAAATATGTAGTCCCAAAGTAAACAGGTAGAGGGATCTCCTGGGATACTGTCCCGTAGTCCCAAATTAAACACACAGCAACAACACGAAAAATACTCAATTTAATTCAAATTCGTACCAAGGTAATATAGGTATTTATAACCTAGCATGATGCACATTATCTAAATAAGGCAGTTTGAGAAAATAAAGTAATTAAGTCAATTAGTTTTCCTTTTCTAAGCTAGCAGCAGGCTTAAATTACAAGTAGTATAAGTAGTTAAGGAAAGACAATTAAAGTTACTTAATGAAAATAAAAAAAATTACAATTAGCACAAGTACGTACTCGTCACGTCACACACAAGGCATTTCAAATATCAACAATACCAAATCCTAAGGGGAGTTCCCCCACACAAGGTTAGGCAAGCCACTTACCTCGAACCGGCTCAAAATTAACCCGAAACTATGCTCTTGCCATGAGTACTCGGCTCCAACTGGCCCAAATCTATTTAGATCAATTGCATAATGTAAATAACGTTTCAAGTAACTAATTCAACTAATTAATTCTAAGCTAATACGCAAAACTAAGAAAAATGACCAAAATGCCCCCGGGTATATGTCTCAAAATCAGGTAAAATTTATGGATTATGAATCATCATTCACTCACGAGTCTTACCATACCAAAATTATCCAAATCCAATATCAAATTCTCAATCAAAATTCGAAAATTAGGTCTAAGAACTTTTCCAAAATTTTCCCCAATTCCTCGTCCCCAAATCGAAATTAGATGATGAATTCATATTTATATTAATGGGATATAAGACAAAAGGAGTTAATAACAATTACCCAATAGATGTATCTCAAAATCCCTCAAAATCTCGCTCAAATCCGAGCTCCCAAGCTCTAGTTTTCATAAAAATAGCTAAACCCTCGACTTTGAAATTTTATATTTTGCCTAGATAAATCCGTCTTCGCAAACGCGGAAGGACCCTCACGTTTGCGAAGAAAAACTTCACTTGGTCCAATCTTCCTTCATCACGAACGCGATGTCCATGTCGCGAACACGGTGACCATATTCCCTCATCCTATGTGAATGCGAGACCATCTTCGCGAACGCATAGGCATAAGACCTTACTGCCTAGCGAACACGGGAACAACTTTTTGAACGCGAAGCATTAAACCTCCACCATCCCCAAATCCTCTTAGTGAATGCGAGACCACTCGCGAACGCGAAGAAGAAAACCAGAACTGACCTGCTGCAATTTTTTCATGCAATTCTCTAAGTTCCAAAAATGACCCGTTGAGCATCCGAAACACAGCCGAGGCCCCCGGGACCTCAACCAAACATTCTAACCAATCCTAAAACATCATTTAAACTTGTTTCAATATTCAAATGGTTAAAACAACATCAAAACACCAACTTAATATCCGATTCAAGCCTAAAAACTCCAAAAACTTTCAAATTACGCTTCCGATCAAAAAGTCTATCAAACCTCGTTCGAATGACCTGAAATTTTGCAAGCATGTAACATTCAACACTACGGAGCTACTCCAACTTCTGAAATCCCAATTCCGGCCTCGATATCAAAATTTCACTATCGGAATGGAAACTTCAAAAATTTAACTTTCGGAATTTCAAGCCTAATTAAGCTGGGGACTTCCAAAACATAATCTGAATATGCCCCTAAACTTGAAATCACCCAACGGAGCTAATGGAACCAAGGAAATTCTATTCCGAGACTGTCTTCATACTGCTCCGACTACGATCCAAATTGCAAAGCTTAATCTCTCTTTTAGGGACTAAGTGTCCCAAATCACTCTGAAACTCAAAAATAAACAACCCGGCGAATCAAAATAGCAGAAACAAATACGGAAAAAGTAGTTAATAGGGGATCGGGACGCTAATTCATAAGAAGACCGACCGGATCGTTACAATAGTAATCAGATGCACACATTTTCGACAGCCATACTTATATTTTTTAGTATGTTTGCATATTATTTTTTATGTGAATTGCGGGAAGTTTCATAGTTTGAAGTGAAATATGCTCATTACGACAATATCTTGAAATACTTTTTTATATTAATATGTGGCATATTTTTTTTTTATTTTTCTCTTTATGCATGTGTATTATGTAATAGTAGTATAGTCATATATAGTTGCCCGAAATTATTTAATAGAACTGTATACCCTATTGGTATAATTATATGTCATATTGGTATCATATGTCAGTTGAATTTTTTTTTGTTATTTTAGCGGTATTTTTAAGTGAATTCTATTATGAAACGATTTATATGATCATATTTTGTTGTGTTGGATTTTTTTTGTACTTATGGATATAGATTTTATATATTATTTAATAGTTTTTATAGTTATATGCAGTTGTTGGAATGAACCCGTACAACTATATACCCTATTAGTATAGTTATATACTGTATTGATATCATATGCTAGTTGAATAATTTTTGGTTGTATTACCTGCATTTAATTGGTACACCATTTGATTTTCTTTTAATAATAGTAATATAATTCAATATTTTGAAAATTTTATTATATTAATATGTGGTACACTTTTTTTTTCTCTTTATGCATGTGTATTATGTAATAGTAGTATAGTCATATAGTTGCCAGAAATTAACCAGTAAAGTTGTATACCATGTTGGTATAGTTACATTCCATATTGTTATCATATGGTGGTTTGAGCTTTTATTGACTATTTTAGCTGCATTTTTAAGTGATTACTATTCTGAAATTATTTATATGAATATGATTTATAATGCTGAAATTTTTTTTTGTGCCGATGGATATTGATTACATGTATTATGTAATAGTTTTTATAGTTATAGGCAATTGTTGGAAGGACCTCATACAACTATATACCCTATTAATATATGGAATGAGCATGTTGCTTTGTGAATATTTAGCTTGCAATGCCAACATGTAATTTTCTCATACTTTTATTGGATCCTTTAATATTTTGGTAGAGTTTATAATCGCAGATAGTTAGGAGTATTCTAAAGTAATCATATACTCTGTTGGTATACATATATACCATATTGGTATCATATGGTACTAGAAGTCTTTTTTGTTACTTTTACTTTTATTATATTTTTAATATTTTATTATCATTTCTACTAATATTCAATGAATTAAGTCAAGCGACAAACTCATATAATTTCAGTTTAATTATTGAATATTTAAAAAGGAATAAAAAAGACAAAAGGCATAATATACTAGTTATATTTTTTTTTAAAAGGTGAACAAATATCTACTATATTAGTTATTTTTTCTTATTGTATAAAAAGAATAGTGAAAATGTTAAATGAAATTAGATTATGAAGAGGAAAAAATAAAAAAAAAAGAAGTTAAATGAGATTAGAGAACAAAAAAGAAAAAAAAAAAAGAACAAAACCAGAAAAAAGAAAAGGAGAAAAGAAAGAAAAAAGTAAAAAAAAAAAATAGAAATAAAAAAAGAATCGGAGAAAAAAGAGAAAATTTCCCAAAAATTTATTATGGATAGAAATTTAATTAATTTGATGGGTAAAAAAATTAAATGGATACACAACACTAAATAAATTTTTTTCGTGGGTAATTGTGTTATTCTACCTAATTCAATCGTTTTTGGCCCGCAAGCGAAATGAATGGTCCGACAGTCAGCTGCGAGGCCACTCCTCCCCATCCTTTCCGGCGAAATACCGTTGTAAGTTCCCTTCTCTCTCTCCCTCTATGTTCTTCCACTTTTCCAGTGTGCAACTGCTACTCTGCTTCCACTGGATAGTGAAAGCATCACTTTTGACTTTTTGTTATAGTTCTTCGGACATAAAATTAATTATTCTATGTTATAATAAGTTTAATTTGTTTACTTTTTCCGATTATCACAGACACTGGTTTCGACCTCTAAAAAGTTCAAACCCAAGCAGTTAAGATAGTTTTGTTTGAAAGACCTCGTATATTCAGATTATGAGCCATTTGTGTTTTAGTTAGTAAATTAGGAAGCTTGATAATTAATCTCTCTAACAGCTAATAATTATAGGCAACAATTATTCTGCAATTCGGATTTTTACCCTATCAATGAGCCCTTTAAGTTAGTAGATTATTAGAAAATTTGAAATTTAATATTTTAACAATATATTCTATTCTACTACATTAGAAGTGCGGGTTAACAGGTGAAGCATGGTGCTCTTTGTTGACATCCCTGCTTCCCTATAGAGGACATCTTAGTTTCTTAGCTTATTACTGTATTTAAATTGTCTGTTATGCAATTCTGATGGTGGATTTCAGCTGTTCATGAAAGGATTTCTAGGTAATTTCGTAGTTATTCCTTGACGGCCGCTGCTTTAGATTTTGGTTTATCCTTCTGCTTTGCTTTGTTTCCTCTTGTTCTCCAGCTATGTTCCTCTCTCTGATTTTCGCTTCAACTTTTTCTTGGAATTTCAAAGAAAAATTAATTGAGGGTTATGGTATCTGCTGGATTCAGAAGTCTGTTGTGGATGATTTGGTTCGTTTCTGTTACTGGATTTTCCTGAATAACAAAGCGGTTTGTTCATCTTCTTGGTATATTGGAAGAGGATGTCACGTTACCCTTGTAGTTGTAAAGGAAAGCATATATTCCGTCTCGCAGATATTTGGGAAGAGCATTTTCTCTGCTAACATCCTTTCCATCAGTATGTTTCTCTCTCTTCTCACCAGCATTCATCCTTGCGAAAAATGATGAGTGGCATACCTTAAATGATGGAGATTTGTCATTGCCATGATTTTGTACATATATATGTTAGTAATAATACAGATGCTTTCTGTATATCCACAAGATCAAATAACAAAGAAAGTAAAAGGTAATGGAGAATATCAATCAACAACTAACTCGTTTAATTAGGTAATTAAATAATCATCTATTATACCCCATTCCCCATTAAGACGCAAAAAGGAAAAACGATATTGGAATGTCCCAGATTCATTTTTCAAGAATTTCTTTACATTTGCCTCCAACAATGATCTAATTGCAAAATCACAAGATACAACAAAATAAAGGCAACATCAACAACTCAAAAAACAACTTATTAGAAGAAACTTCCAAACCAGTAGTTCATCATGACCCCAATCATATTTTTCATAGCATCTTTCAATTTCTCCATTCGCTGAGCATCAAAGATATTATTCTGGTGAATCCATATTTTTTGCCACATTACTACCTTTGCCACTAGATTTGATCTTTTCACCTGACATGCTCAACCATTCTTCAAATCGTCCAGCTAAAACAGTATAAAAAATCAATGCAAACAAGTTGAATATTTAAAATCAAAAGCTTGAACGCTTCACTGCGAACAACAGAAGATGGGTAGACTAAAGAAGCAAGCAAACATGAAAATAATACTGGCATAAGTCATAACTAGCTATATCCATTCTTTGTACTTTTTCCAGAAAATATAAACCAAACCACCAAACTTTTAGACGAACAAGAAGCATGAGAAATGTAGTACATATAGCACATATATATTTTCATGAAGTTTCATCATACATAAACATATGTGAATATATATAGTATTCTGGCACATCATTTTAAGCCGTTGGTGTTGGATGTCTCAGGTCTTCTTGAATACTCCTCCAGTTCTTCTTAACCCCAAAGAGGAAGCCACTCCCCACGCCTCAGCGAGAACTTTTTGGCACCTATTTACCTCTCCCTTTAATGCTAAGGGGATAACACAAAAGGAACTGACCTTTGGTGCACTAATTTATTTGAGTTGCTTTTCTGTTTGCTGGGTTCTAACTCTATTTTTTCTGCTTTTTTTTTTTTTTGTGTGTGTGTGTGTGTGTGGGGGGGGGGGGGGGTTAATAAATGAAAGAAAAAAATAAACTGAAGCTTTAGTGACACAATTTAGCCGATTAAGAGGGACCAACACTGCAGTAGTAGCCATGAATTAACTGAAGCAGATTGAGGTATTAAGCTCAGGGAATGACAAAGAAACTCTTCATTAAGCAAATCAAATTCAGTGTTGAGTAGTACTTGCCTTACTTTAGCTTATTGAGGTTGTTAGATGTCCTAATCCCATGTATAGTAGGTTTATAATATGTCCTAGTTTGATACGTAGTAGAAGTAGAATATGTATTATAAATAGGGCTCATTGTATCATTGTTAATACATCAATAATATATTCTTCTTCCGTGCTTTCTCACATGGTATCAGAGCCACCGTGAGAAATTAATCGTTGTGCCTCATTCCAACGATATCCGGAAAGAAATAACTCAGTCACCGTGCAATTTTCCGGTGACCTAAGTGACTAATTGCGTAAAAGTCACTAATTATCAGTGTTGTGCAAAATCCAACACCACCAAAAGCTCTCCGGACCTAATTCACAGACGTTTAGGACATCCAAGCTTATCCAAACTTCAGAAGATGGTGCCTAGTTTGTCTAGTTTATCCACATTAGAGTGTGAGTCATGTCAGCTCGGGAAACATACTCGAGCCTCCTATCCTCGTAGTACCGAGAGTCACGCAGAGTCTATTTTTTCTTTAGTTCATTCTGATATATGGGGTCCTAGTAGAGTCAGTTCAACCTTAGGATTTCGTTATTTTGTTAGTTTCATTGATGATCATTCACGATGTACTTGGATTTTCTTAATGAAAAATCGTTCTGAGTTGTTTTCTATATTCCAGAATTTTTGTGCTGAAATTAAAAATCAATTTGGTGTCTCTATTCGCACTTTTCGCAGTGATAATGCCTTAGAATATTTATCCACTCAATTTCAGCAATTTATGACTTCTCAAGGAATTATTCATCGGACCTCTTGTCCGTATACCCCTCAGCAAAATGGGGTTGCAGAGAGAAAGAATAGGCACATCATTGAGACTGCTCGCACACTTCTCATTGAATCTCATGTTCCGCTGCGTTTTTGGGGCGATGCAGTTCTCACAGCTTGTTATTTAGTTAATCGGATGCCTTCCTCTCCCATCCAGAATCAGATACCGTATGCAGTATTGTTTCCCCAATCACCCATATACTCTGTTCCCCCTCGTGTTTTTGGGAGCACTTGTTTCGTTCATAACTTAGCCCCCGGAAAAGATAAGTTAGCTCCTCGTGCTCTCAAGTATGTCTTCCTTGGTTATTCTCGTGTTCAGAAGGGATATCGTTGTTACTCACTCGATCTTCGTAGGTACTTTATGTCCTCCGACGTCATATTTTTTGAGTCTAAACCTTTCTTTACCTCTTCTGACCATTCTGACCCCCTTGATATATCTGCGGTCTTACCTATACCGACCTTTAAGGAGCCTACTATAGCTCCTCCTTCTACTTCCGCCACAGAAGCCTTACCCGAGTCTCCTATAGCTCCTCCTTCACCTTCCACTATAGAAGTCTTATCCATTCCAGCCGTTGAGGAGTCTTGTGTGGTTCCTCCTAGACTCCCTGCCACAGGAACACCACTTTTGACATATCATCGTCGTCCGCGCTCAGCATCAGGCCCAGCTGATTCACGTCCTGCACCTGACCCTGCCAATACTGCGGACTTGTCTCCTCTTAATCGGCCGATTGCACTTCGGAAAGGTATACGGACCACCCTTAATCCTAATCCCCATTATATCGGTTTGAGCTATCATCGTTTGTCATCACCCTATTATGCATTTCTATCTTCTTTGTCCTCTGTTTCCATCCCTAAGTCAACAGGTGAAGCATTGTCTCATCCAGGATGGCGACAGGCTATGATTGACGAGATGTCTGCTTTACATACAAGTGGTACTTGGGAGCTCATTCCTCTTCCTTCAGGTAAATCTACTGTTGGTTGTCGTTGGGTGTATGCAATCAAGGTTGGTTCGGATGGTAAGGTTGATCGTATTAAGGCTCGTCTTATTGCCAAGGGATATACTCATATATTTGGGCTCGATTACAGTGATACCTTCTCTCATATGGCTAAGATAGCATCGGTCCGCCTTTTACTATCCATAGCTGTTTTTCTCCATTGGCCCCTCTATCAGCTGGTCATTAAGAATGCTTTTTTACACGGTGACCTTGAGGATAAAGTTTATATGGAGCAACCACCTGGGTTTGTTGCTCATGGGGAGTCTCGTGGCCTTGTATGTCGCTTGTGTCAGCCACTTTATGGTCTAAAGCAGTCTCCTTGAGCCTGCTTTGGTAAGTTCAGCAGAGTTATCCGAGAATTTGGCATGATTCAGAGTGAAGCCGATCACTCTGTATTCTATCGGCATTCTGCCTCGAGTCTCTGTATTTATCTAGTGGTCTATGTTGATGACATTGTTATTACCGGCAATGACCAGGATGATATTACAAAATTAAAGCAACATCTCTTGCAACACTTTCAGACTAAGGATCTGGGCAAACTAAAGTATTTTCTTGGTATTGAGGTTGTTCAGTCTAGCTCAGGTATTGTGATCTCACAACGAAGGTATGCCTTAGATATTCTTGAAGAGACAGGAATGACAGGTTGTAGACCGGTTGACACCCCGATGGATCCAAATTCTAAACTTATGCCAGGACAGGGGGAGCCTCTTAGCGATCCTGCAAGATATAGACGGCTGGTTGGTAAATTAAATTACCTTACGGTGACAAGACCTGACATTTCCTTTTCTGTGAGTGTTGTGAGTCAGTTTATGGATTCTCCGTGTGATAGTCATTAGGATGCAATTATTCGCATTCTTCGGTATATAAAATCAGCTCCGTGCAAAGGTTTATTGTTTGAGGATTGAGGCCATGAGCAGATCGTTGGACACTCGGATTGGGCAGGATCACATTCTGATAGACGTTTTACTTCTGCATATTACGTTAGTAGGAGGAAATTTGGTATCTTGGAAGAGCAAGAAACAGGAATATGGTTGCTCGGTCTAGTGCAGAAGCAGAATATCGAGCGATGGCTATGGCGACATGTGAGTTAATTTGGATCAAACAGCTGCTCGAGGAATTGAAATTTGGAGAAATTAGTCAGATGGGACTTGTTTGTGATAATCAAGATGCTCTTCATATTGCGTCAAATCCAGTGTTCCATGAGAGAACTAAACACATTGAGATTGACTGTCACTTTGTTAGAGAAAAGATACTCTCGGGAGATATTGCTACAAAGTTCGTGAAGTCGAATGATCAACTGGCAGATATTTTCACCAAGTCCCTCACTGGTCCTCGTATTAACTACATATGTAACAAGCTCGGTACATATGATTTGTATGCACCAGCTTGAGGGGGAGTGTTAGATGTCCTAATCCCATGTATAGTAGGTTTATAATATGTCCTAGTTTGATACGTAGTAGGAGTAGAATATGTATTATAAATAGGGCTCATTGTATCATTGTTAATACATCAATAATATATTCTTCTTCCGTGCTTTCTCACAGAGGTATTAAGCATGGTGAAAAGGTGATACGTAAAAGCTCTTCACCAAGCAAACCAAAATCAGTCTTCATAACCAAGCTGGGTATACAATTCCCTATAGGCATTAATAGTTTTCCTATATTAACATAGGAGGTGTTAAATTGTTGTGCGAAACACCTACAACAACAACATACCCAGTATTATCCCACATCGTAGGGTCTGGGGTGGATAATGTATATGCAGACCTTACCCCTACCTTGTGAGGATAGAGAGGCTGATTTCAATAACAGCCCATCGCGCTGTGCTAAAGGCTCATCTATGTTATTGACCATCAAACTAGCCACGGGACTGTATTTTTCTATTATTAAGTGCTCCTCGCCTACACAACAGATTAAGGTAAAAAAAAGCAGACAGGTATGTTTGGTCTTAGAAGCTGAGTCACTTCGATTCTACTTTTCTTAGAGATTACTGATTTAGGAATATTCATTCAGCTATTGAAGTTCTCTATGCAGTTGCGCTCTCTTATTTTTCTTACTGGCTAATTATTACACATAAAATCAAATAACTTAATTCAAAATAAAAAATAGAATAAGATTTTTGTCGGCTTTGAACTATTACGGCTGATCGTAACTTTATGTTGAATTATTTTAAAAATAATTTTTTCAAAATAAATTATTGTTTCAAACAATGGAAATCAACTTACAACTATAAGCTGCTTTAAAAGCACGAGTCTTTTTCATTTTAAACACTGAGATAGATTAGTCTTTTTTGTGTGGATAGATTGTCTTTCATTGTGGGTTCAACTGTATATATCAATACACATATAATTTGTTATAAAATTCTCTCTCTTACTCTATTTATTTAAAGTAGAGTTATACAAAAAGAGATTGCATCTCCAGTTTGAAAAATAAAATGAAAAGGCTTGAATCCTTGAGTAGAGTACTCCTATAGCTAGATTCTGAAGTGTTCTTTTTTGTACTGTTATGAACTTGATTTATCATGCACTTTGACCATCAAGTAAACACATAAGCATTTAGAGCATTGTCTTAAGCAGTTTCTGAAGCATTTGAATTTGGTTAAGCTAATTAGGCCCTGGCTCGGCCCAGGCTAACCCAACTAGTAATTATAGAGCTCACTGAAGGTTCTTCTTAGTGCTCTATACGTCTTTCAAATGTTGAAGATTTTCCATAGGTTCGTTGTAGTGTGTGGCCGGAAGCAGTTGTTCATTGGTTTTCCACTGCATGAAGGTTCAAGCTTAAAGAACATGATTGTAAGAGGATGTTGACCTAGGTTTGGTGGGTTGACAAAGTAGTACAAACTCACAGAGTCTTTGACAGTTGCTAAATTGATTATTTTCAGTATTTCGTGGTTGGAAGCACTGCAATCTGCTCGTCGAATGAGAGTTTAGTTGAGATTTCTTTTGCTGTATAATGTTATGCCTAGTAGTATCATACAGAGAAACCTGTTATGCATCGTTTAATGTGGCTTGACATTCTGCAGTCACTTTGCTCTTTCTATTAGTTCATCCTATGTAAAGTGATAATGGTTTGCTTTTATTATGAGACAACGACTGAGACGATGCCCTTTGCCATCTTAAATTTAAGCCTAAGGTACAAAATCAAGTCCCGTGTAGTGTTACTTCAAAAAAAGGTTGAGATAGCTTGTGATTAACCAAGTTGTACAAGCAGATAATCTGATCAGCCTTTACGTGATTTTGTTCTAATGAGTAGAAGTTTAATTTTCTAATATATTCATCTATTTGATGCAGCTCAATTTCAGATGGAAGAAGCTTCTCTTGATAGTGAGGTAGATCTTACCGGGCAAGGCAGTGAGAGATTGCAAGAAATAGAGTTAGATGGGTTAGATGACCAGAACAGTGAGCAAATTGAGTCAGATGAATTATTTTCTCAAAGTGGTGGGCAAATAGAGTCAGATGCATTAAATGATCAAAATGGTTTTACTGATGGGCAGAAGCAATTTGTTGCCCCAGCGGTAGGAATGGAGTTTGAATCGTATGATGATGCTTACAACTATTATAATTGTTATGCCAGGGAGGTTGGTTTTCGTGTGAGAGTGAAAAATTCTTGGTTCAAAAGAAATAGCAGGGAGAAGTATGGTGCAGTACTATGCTGCAGTAGCCAGGGCTTTAAGAGGATTAAAGATGTAAACCGGCTGCGCAAGGAAACTAGAACTGGTTGTCCTGCAATGATGAGGATGAGAATGGTGGAATCCAAAAGATGGAGAGTACTTGAAGTTACTCTTGAACACAATCACTTGTTAGGTGCAAAAGCATGCAAGTCTATCAAGAAGACGGGTGCTGGAAACAAGAAAAAGTTGGATTCAAACTGTGATGCTGAAGTCCGCACAATCAAGTTATATCGGGCACTTGTGATTGATGCAGGTGCGAATAGGAATGCCAATTTTAGTGAAAGGAGGTGCAAAACTACATCTGATTGTCACGATAAGCTGAATTTAAGAAAAGGAGACACGCAAGCCATGTATAATTATTTCTGTCGAATGCAATTGACAAACCCAAACTTCTTTTACTTGATGGATCTGAATGATGAAGGGCAGTTGAGAAATGTATTCTGGGTTGACGCCAGGTCTAGGGCGGCATATGCTTACTTTATTGATGTGATCTATTTTGATAATTCATATTTGTCCAACAAATATGAGATTCCTCTTGTGGCATTTGTGGGCACAAATCACCATGGTCAATCAGTGTTGCTGGGCTGTGGCCTGCTTGCGGGCGAGACAAAGGCCTCTTATGTTTGGGTGTTCAAAGCTTGGCTCACCTGCTCACTTGGACGTTTCCCTCGAACAATTATTACAGAAAGATGTAAGATTTTGGAGAGTGCAATCAGTGAGGTGTTTCCGAGGTCTTCTCATCGTGTTGCTTTATCACTCATCATGAGGAAAGTTCCAGAAAAATTGGGAGGGTTGCGTAACTATGATGCTATTAGAAAGGCATTAATTAAAACAATATATGAGGCTCTGAAACCATTTGATTTCGAAGCATCATGGAGATTTATGATCCAAAGATTTGGAGTTGGTGATCATGAGTGGCTTCTTTCACTCTATGATGACCGAGCTAAATGGGCTCCAGTTTATTTGAAAGATACTTTTTTTGCTGGAATGGCCACTGCCAGATCTAATGAGACATTGACTGTTTTTTTCGATAAATATTTGCACAAGCAAACTCCTCTAAAAGAGTTCCTTGACAAATACGAATTAGCTTTGCAGAAAAAGTGCAAGGAAGAAGCGGTTGCAGATATAGAGTCGAGAAACCCGAACCCTGAACTCAAAACAAGATGTTCCTTTGAGTTGCAGCTTTCAAAAGTGTACACTAGAGATATCTTCAAAAGATTTCAGTTAGAGGTGGAGGAGATGTATTCTTGTTTCAGCACAACACAGTTACATGTTGACGGGCAGATGGTAATATTTTTGGTGAAGGAGCGTGTTTTGGGAGAGGGAAATAGGAGAGAGATACGGGATTATGAAGTTCTGTACAACAGAGCAGCAGCCGAAGTTCGTTGTATTTGCAGCTGCTTCAACTTCTATGGATATCTGTGCAGGCACGCATTGTGTGTACTGAACTTCAATGGTGTGGAAGAGATCCCTTCAAAGTACATTTTATCACGATGGAAAAAGGATTACAAGCGATTACGTGCATCAGATCTTGAATCCAGTTCTACTGAGTCTACTGAACACGTTCAATGGTTTAGCCAGTTGTATAGAAGTGCATTACAAGTTGTGGAAGAAGGGGTGATATCCCTAGATCATTATAAAGTAGCTCTAAATGCATTTGAAGAGTCTCTGACCAGAGTTCACCACATTGAAGAAAAACTAAATAAAAATTCTTTGTAATTAACGTATCTACTTTCTGTCCTTGTAATGATGTAATCGAGGGGTGTCTGAATATCTTGTTTATAATGATTATAGAACTGGATTGATGTTAATACATATAGTTTTTGCTTCATTTACAATCTCGCCCGTTTTATTTAATTTACTATTGACATCCCTGCTTTTCTAAGCTTTCTAGGTGAAAAATGAAAATCTGAGTAACAAAACTCACTCTCTTTGGAACTCAGAAATTGAGAGAACTTTATTATTTTTGTAACTTATTTGAGCAAACGTAGAACGGCATTTAAAGCATGTTATTTGTTCTTCTATAGGCTCACCAGCTCATGTATTGTGTTTTCTTATCCCACCGGTTCTATTTTCTCCCAGAAGAAAAGGGATAATCTTCTTTTTGTGTTTGTTTAGTTCCCTTTTTGTTGTATTTAGGCTATTGACCACCTATAATGCACTTTGAAAATGAAAATTCTATATCTATCTATATTATATTTAGAGTACGAAATCTCTTAGAGAAATGTCGTTCACCTTTTTTACTCTTTAATAGATTTTACAGTAGACAAAATAGTCATTCTATTTCCTAATACTTAATAATTTGAAATTAATTAAAATTTTGCTAATTAAATCATTTTTTATTTGAATTATGCAGGAAATCCAAATATCTAGGACATAAAGTCAATTATATATAATTATTTTTTTTATAGATTTTATTACTGAACACAAAATAAGTTAAACAGTAATTCTAAACTAAATATTAAAACATGCTTTAACTTAAACACTCTCTTACCAAATCCTTGAAAAGATCAATGTCACGCCCCAATTCGAGGGACATGGCCGGCGCCTGACCGGGTATCCCCAGTCAAGCGGACCTGGGTGCCTTTCCTCCCGCACGTTACCCCTGTGTTGTTTATTACTTATAATCCAAAGATCTTACCAATTATAACTGAATTCACATTTTTCAAACATAACCACACTATTAACATTACTAACAAGTCTACAAATTACAACGCCCCACATATATATATATATATATATATATATATATATATATATATATACATACATAGGCCATAGTCCCACAGTTTACTGTCTACGAAGCCTCTAGGATACAAGGGATGATACAATACTTGCCGGTAATAAGGCTCCGACTATACCTTACACAAAATCAAAATAAAGTCTAACAGAAGTGACATGAGCCACGCAGGGCACCGAGAAGGAAAGGGGCTCACCAAAACGGGCAGTGGAAGATGAAGGATGCTACCGCCGATGAGCTGAAGTACCTGCTACTGATCCACCTACAATCATAACACGAATGTAGCGTCCCCGGCAAAAGGGACGTCAGTACACTGGAATTGTACTGGTATGTATGGACAAGCTTTGTCCCAAGTAAACTCAAGCCATTAAACAAGCACATCACGATGATAAGACAACAAATGATTACACCAAGAAATAATAAAGCCAGCCAATTATGTTCCCACATTTACTCCGTTTCAAATAGTCCTCAGCTCAAAGCACAATTAAAGATCAACAAGGAAGGCAACAACCAAACAACCACGGAAAACACAATCAAGTCAAACAAAAAGGCAATCAGTGCCTCACAGGTTGCAAACTCTCCTAATGTCTCCTTTCACAAATTCACATCAATGATTTTCATATCAATTTCAATGGCGATTTCGATCGCTTTCCACCCTTATTACCTCAGCCACCCTTATCACCCCAACCCACACCTTATTACTTCGTGTTGCGGCGCGCAACCCGATCCCACCGTACAGTTTCAATCACAACAATCACAAACAGCAAACAAGGCACTACACAAGATCACAACAAGTGCAAATAAGCAATTTACAAATTGTTTCATGCTTTCAAATACTTTCAAACAAGTATCACAACCAAGTTACAGTGTTTCCATATTCGAGAGTACCCATACCATTATGTTCAACAATTTATCACAATTCAAGTGTTTCATTTCTTTCCCACAAGAAACCATGTATGCCATCACTACAATTGTTCTCAATTCCTTACCAATTTCAACTTCCTTTTTATCTTTCGGTTCATATTCCATACCACACCACACATACTTCAACATCAATTGAATACCCAACAACTAAATCAAAGAATTACACAACAATTCCTCAAAATTATCACATACCAACGAATCGTACACATAAGGGCGATTTCACAAGAATCAAAGTTAGCCATACATACCTCGAGTCGAATTTGCTTTTTTAATCTCTTACTTAAGCTCACCCAAGTTATCCTAAGTCGCCAACTTCCATTTTTGCAAACTCTTACTCCTACCCACTTCTTTTTTACTAAAATTCAAGTTCAAATAACATGCATGAGTGTCACACTCTATAATCAAAAGCTATTGTATGCAAATCTTTCTTTACCCACTTTAAAACTGAAAATCAAAGAAGATGGTTAGGGTTCTTACCTTGTAAAGATTGGGGAAGGTGACACTTTCCCTAGGAACCTCCGGACCAAACGATTAGAAATACTTTTTGAAGATGGGTAGACTTCTCCCTGTAAGATCCCTCTTTCCTCTCTCTAGTTTTGTTAAGGAAGAATGAGAAAAATGAAGGTTGGAGGTGTTTTATTAAAGAAGAGGTCGGGTCAAAATTTTATAAAAATCTGGGCCGAGTCAATTCTGCGGTCACATCTACGATCGCAGAATCAACATGCGGTCCGCGTAATGGACCGCAGAATTGCACCAAAAATGCACATGTTCTGTTACGATATGCGACCAGAATGCGGTCCGTGTCACACCTCCTTTTTCCGCTAACCCGCGTGGGAGCGACGGAGTTTTTCCAATTAAAGGACAATCGAAACGGAATTTATTTAATTAATTCAGAGTCGCCACTTGGGAGATTTATGGTGTCCCAAGTCACCGGTTTGAATCCCGAACTGAGGAAATGTTTGACTCTATTTAACAGTCCGCGAACCAGAAATCCGAATAAGGAATTCTGTTAACCCGGGAGAAGGTGTTAAGCATTCCCGAGTTCCATGGTTCTAGCACGGTCGCTCAACTGTCGTATTTGACTTATTTATCTGATTTTAACAGTTATGTACTTAATGCAAATTAATATCCCTTTACCGCTTTTATTATTATTATTGTTTACGAAAGAGAACGTCGCCTAAAAATATGTTTCGAATCACATCACATGAAATGCACCCGGATCCTCGACACATTCTTATTCGATGTATTCGGGTTTTTGATTTGAATTGTATAAAATGCACACTCGTATTAAGAATGTAAAATTATTAACACGCACCTAAAGCGATTACGATATCCAAATATTACATTATTAAATTGAAGCTAGTATCAATTGACAACCCCATTTCTCTGTTAAAAAAAAATTAACGAGATTCAACTACTCCTAAAAATAAAATTATATAGAGTCCAAATTGCATTAACAAACTTACTCTAAATTAAAACGTCACTGATGCAGAATAACAGTGAAAGGAACGAAATACTACTAACAAATAGACTCAACACCTACCTCCACTTTGTAGCCAAAACATTAAAATATTTATACACCCGAATCTTCATATGCGAGAAAGATAGCCAATTCATATATTCATATAACTAAAATCTTCAAGGACCATCGTTGCCTCTCAAATTTCAATGCAAATTATTTCTTTAAGAACTAGTTCAAGGAAAACATATTAGCTCCAATCTTCACTACTAACTTAAACTATTCATAATTATGAATGCTTAAACATAATATTGTTAAGATAAACCAACTAACTCTAAGTAATTACAAACCAACAATCGAGCAACCTATATAACATAGTTCTACTAGTTTAATTACAAAGTCTAACTGATTAAATCAAATCACATAGCATTGCTGAAAATGTAATGAGATTCACAAATGAAAAGTCTATAACAATAGCTTCAATTTTCGTTTCATTTCTCAATAGAAGAAGCCATATCAACATAGTCTCAGAAATGTGTACCTGGTATATAAAACCAAAGAAGAGGAAGATCAATAAGCAGCAGCGGTACGCAACAATCAGTGATGAACAGCAGCAGACACCAACAGACAAAGGGACAGTAGCAGATTCCCAGGAAGACCAATTTCGCAAAACAATCAGCAGAACACTTTTGAATAGAGAATGACTAAAAATGAGACTAATGTTCCAGAGAATATTTCTGTTTTCAAATGTGTATCTAGTGTTCTTCCTCTGTTATTTCCAGAGAATGCTCTTTCTGTCAGTATATTCTCTGTTTTTCCCTCTCTGTTGTTTTTCAGATTTGTATGCATCTCCTTTGAACTGCCAGTGAAGTATATATCCCCCAATGTGTCTGTTTTCAATCTCTTTTTATAGCCCAAATCAGACCCCTTTTTCTTTTATTCTAAAGTGTTTTAGCTTTCCCCATGTTATTCCCTTAGCCCATGTGAACCCCCTTAACCCTTTTCATCATTTCTCCCTGCTGTTTTTCTGATTTCCAGCTCAAAAGAGTATTAAACAGGGTGTTATCTGCACTAAAACAACTCTTTAACTGATCCTACCATGTGCTACACATTTGAAACCTTGAGTATGGTTTTTTTCAGATTTCTAAACAGCTATATCCAATTCAACATTTCCTAATATGAAATCAAAAACTCAGACCTACAGGCAATCATATCAATTACAGCTACCAAAACAACTACTATGAATCATACAGTGAAGCTATATATAGTTAACAACTACAATTGAATAACTATAACCAACAGTAATACTACAATAAGTTAACGGCTAATCAAGGTCTAATATTCGAATCAAAACGAACCCACAGAATTAATCGACGTCATTTAATCGATTACAACATGTATAATCGGCAACAAACGAATCGACAGAACAGAGATTCATCATTCTCGGCCAAAGACGAAAATAGAAATACGAAGCTAACTATTTGACGAAAACAGTGATTCAACAACATTAGTAATCAAATAGACAAAACAGAATCTTAGAATTGACAATCAACAAAGCAGTATTCTCGGCCAAAGAAGAGAGGAAGAAAGAAAAAATAATACGAAGCTAACTAATCGACGACGCTAATTGACGCGAACACGTATTTGACAACATTCGATTAGCCGATTACGATATGTGTAATCGACAACCAAATCCGACAAGCAGTGACCACACAAATTTCGAACAGCATTTTATAATTTCAACATCAAACAACTTGACGATATTAACAACGAATCGAATTCGACTCACAATTACCCGTTAATAGCGGAGAATAACAACTAACAGATCGACCAATTAAAAGGTCCCAAAGAGATGAGGAGAGAAAAGAAAATGGCATCCGAATCTCAACGATATCAACAACAATCGAGAACTACTATAGGGCCGAGTATAATTAAACAAAACAGAGAAGAAAACAAATACCTTTGAAGAAGAAAGTGCTCGGCCGACTTGGATCTTTGCATTCGGGGTCGAAAAGACTTTAATTGAAGTGTTTTTTAAGTAAAAACAATCCAATTGAGGTCTATTAGACCCCAATTTAATGAAATCCGGCACATTACATCTCTTTTCGGTTTTTAGGGTTCTTGGACATGTGTTTTGGGGTTCGATGGTTTCCGGTTATATTTGAGCAAAACCAAAGGTGGTTTGGTGATTAGGGAGACGAGGTGAAGGCATGGTATCAATTTGGGACGGTTTGGCTTTGGTTGAGTGTTAAACTCGAATCTTCGATTGAAGATTCGAGAATTTCCGTTTTGATTCGAGGTTAGCTAGGCACGGGGTTGGAATGGGGAGGTTGAGATGAAGATTTGGTGTAAAAATGGAGGGGTTTGGACGACTGCCGCCGGCGGAGGCGATTTCCGGCCGACGGCGTGCGGTGGTAGTGACGGCAGGAGGCGGCTGGTCTTGAAGAGATACAAGGAGTGAATGTAATTTAGGGTTTTGGGAGGGGTTTGGGTAATTAGAATTAGTGTAATATTCTAAACCGTTGGATTGATTGGAATTAACGGCCGAGATTTAATCACACTTAAAAATGGGAACCGGGTAAGCTGGGAACGTTTGGGTTGGGGTTGGGCATGGATCGTTTGGGCCGCCGGGTAGGGGACCGTTTGGGCCAGGCAATTTCGAGCAAATTGGCCCAAATCCTTGTTCCTTGTCTTGCCCTTGTTTTCTCTTGTATTTTTTTTGTATTTTGTTGTATTTTTGATTTGTTTTTATATTTTCTATATATTTTCCTACTTTGTAATTATTAGGCACTTATTAAAAATTAAACTAATTACCTCTTTTTGGCAATTTTTAATTTAAAAGCTAACTAATTTTTTTTCTTTTATTTGTTAGAAAAAGAATTAATTTCCTAAAGATGCAAATTTTTGTATTTTCATTTATCACACACAAATAACATGCAAAACAACTAACACCAAATTCACACAAAATTTAGAAAATAAGGAAAAATCATTTATTTTGAATTTTATAGGAATAACTCATGTGTAGGGTAAAAATCACGTGCTCACAGCTGCCCCTTTTTGCTCGGAGACACGAAGAGTTTCCGTGCAAAGATAAGTGAGCAACTATGAACGATTTTTTACCCGCTCGAGTATTCCATTGCGAAGCATTTTGAAAAACTTTGACCGCACCCTGCTTCAGAGGTTGCCTACATATCCTGGGCTAAACAGGAATCAGGTCAGTGTAGTTCGGGAAGTTTTGGTAGCTGGGACTACCGTGGACTGACACTTTGCTGTTATTGTTGCTACCGTTGCCGCTGTTGCTGCTTACTGCTCACTGACCTTCTTATTACATCTGTACTAAACGAAAAATAAGAAGCTAGACTAAGTTACAACATTGTGAAATCTTATCTATCTCTCCCACTTGATTTTGTCATGTTCATTGCCATCCTGCTGGCTCTGATGTTTCTTCACATGCTTCTTCTCTTCTAACAATTGTTATTTCGACCTATCTTGATTGCCAAACTCCGAGCATTGGTCTCGTCCTTGTGATCTTCGAACTATTCTCCTTCGAAGTCTGAATCTATCTTTCTCTGATCCTTGTTGCCTTCCTTCCGATTATGAACTTGGATTCATGCTGGGGATTTCCGTTATATTTTGTAACTTTCTGATTCCTCGCTATCTTTATCAAATCTTGGAAATTGAGACGTCATTCTGCTTTTCCGCTGGTCTTTTGACTTTATCGACACACTTTAATCATAAATCGCCACTCCATTCTTCAGGCGGGCTCCCTGACTTCAACTACAACTTCAAAATAAATCGCCACTCCATTCTTCGGGCGGGCTCCCTGACTTCAACTACAACTTCAAAATAAATCGCCACTCCATTCTTCAGGCGGGCTCCCTGACTTCCATTACAACTTCAAAACTAAATCGCCACTCCATTCTTCAAGCGGGCTCCCTGACTCCAACTACAACTTCTAATAAATCGCCACTCCATTCTTCAGGCGGGCTCCCTGACTTCAATTACAACTTCAAAATAAATCGCTACTCTATTCTTCAGGCGGGCTCCCTGACTTCAACTACAACTTCAAAATAAATCGCCATTCCATTCTTCAGGCGGGCTCCCTGACTCCAACTACAACTTCAAAATAAATCGCCACTCCATTCTTCAGGCGGGCTCCCTGACTTCAATTACAACTTCAAAATAAATCGCCACTCTATTCTTCAAGCGGGCTCCCTGACTTCAACTACAACTTCAAAATAAATCGCCACTCCATTCTTCAGGCGGGCTCCCCGACTTCAACTACAACTTCAAAATAAATCGCCACTCCATTCTTCAGGCGGGCTCCCTGACTTCAACTACAACTTCAAAATTAAATCGCCACTCCATTCTCCAAGCGGGCTCCCTGACTTCCATTACAACTTCAAAACTAAATCGCCACTCCATTCTCCAGGCGGGCTCCCTGACTTCAACTACAACTTCGAAATTCCTTGGGCCACCTTTTCTTCTGAATTATCTTGTCTTGGGATTGCTTTTCCCCTGGGTCGTGTTACTTTTCCTTTGGCCGCTGGAGATATCTTCGAAACTGTTTAACTCACCTACCGGAGATGATGCTGCCGGGGAAGTATTCTTTATTTCCTCTTTTTCTATTTCCTTCTTCCCGGACCTCCTCCGGGACTTGCTCTTTGCTTCCTTGAAAACTTATGGTATACATTATTGTTGGGGAAATCTCGTAGATCAGTGTTTCATTTCTCCAAGAATTGCTGGGGATAATACTAGGCTTGAAGATCACTTCCTCGTGTTGTCTGACCTCTTTAAAAAACTATTCTGCTTGAAACTGGTATTTTCCAAAATCTTGCGTTGCTTTCTATCCTTATCCACTAAGTATTTGCTTTCAAGAAAATTTTCGCCATGGGAGAAAATTTTCTGCCCCAGTTTGATGACCTTCTACGTGGCATGCTTTTAGTAGACGAACCCTCTTTTCCTACTTTAAATCAAAGAAAAATTGTTAGTTTCAAAATGCAGTGAGTGGTCGTGCCACTCTTGTCGGGGCAATTTTCCTTTTCTCTTTCAGCTGCTTGGCCTCCCTCGAACTTTTGGGGGTGACGTTGACACTTGCTGGGGATGATGCTCTTTCCACAGATGGTCTCCCATCTCTTTCTTTTATTCCAACCTTCAGTTTGATTCGACCCTTTTAGTCGATGATCTGTTGTGAGAAATCATCTTCCGGATGCGCAATATGTGCCCCTCGTACTCCATAATTCCTGTGAACCTTCCCATCAACCTGTCGTTCCAATCTTACTATCGGAACGACTTCTGCCTTATTGCCTCGTTCCATGCCTATTCGTTTTCATTATACTGCTTTGGGAGACTTGGTAGTAAGCTTTGAAAAATCAATTTTCGAAAACGAAAGAAAAGAAAAAGAATGCTGACCGCAAATGACAAAAGAAAAGGAAAACTTTTCTGAACTCCAAAATAGGAAAACTTATCTGAATGTGTGACTGATTCAACGGTTATGCCGCGCCTTTGAGATTAACCTACCCAGTCTATTCATGTCAATCACTTTCTGATGGCCGTATTTTGCTAGGAATAAACGAATGTCCAAATCTTGTCTCATGCAGACATCTTGTAACCATCTTGCCTCGTCACCTCATAGTGCCCTTTGAAGGGTTTTCACTAATGAGATTCTCTCATTTCTCTATCTCCCGTCGCCTTAGGGTGCCCGTAAAAGGTTTTCACCGTAAGACTCTCTCATTTTATTTCTCTCAACTTTCTTCGCCTTAAGGTGCCCGCGAGGGTTTTCACCGTTAAGACTCTCTCATTTACGCTTTCTTTCCCGGCTGGGGTATTATCCACGAAATTCCCTATAAAGGGCTATCCATTTTTAGCTTGTGAATCCTGGACTCAGTCGAGGATCGGAGTGTCCTTCTCGGCTTTCATTTGCATGACTTGGCATTTGTCAAATACTGATCGAGAGGTCTTTTTTGGTCATTAATGCGGTTTTCGTGTATGAGGCTAGAGAAAAGGGATTTAACCTCAACGGGTAGCTCATTACAACTTTCGGAATCCACACTATCTTTTCAAACGAAACATGACTTCTGCCCCAGTTTTGTTGCTTGGGGAATCTTTGATTTTTATTTTATTATGACCGAGCCGTGTGGCGCCTACGTATCCTTCTTGAGGAATCAGGTCGAACGTAGTTCACTTTTCTTGTGTTTTTTTCTTTGTTTCTTTTTCTATTTTGTTACACATCTTCCTTTATTATTCCGAAAGAGGGTATATGAAAGAATAATTAAGGCTCAAAGGGGAAAACAAGGGTTAAAGTGTTTGGGTAGTAGAAAAATTGCCTCTGTCATTTCATTCTCCGAAAAATGCCAAATACACACAAACGAAACCAAACGTTGACAAATGCATTAAAGAATTACACATAATATCTCTTGACTGCATCAGAATTGATAGCCATATCGGTGCATCTTCCCTCAACATCAATTAGACATAGAGCGCCGTTGGATAATACTCTAGTCACCACAAATGGTCCCTGCCAATTTGGAGCGAACTTGCCTTTCGCTTCGGCCTGATGTGGTAGAACTCTCTTCAGCACATGCTGTCCCACTTCAAATTTCCTAGGACGTACCTTCTTGTTATATGCTCTTGCCATTCTCTTTTGATACAATTGGCCGTGACATACTGCTGTCAATCTCTTTTCATCGATCAAGCTCAATTGCTCTAATCGGGTTTTGACCCACTCGTCGTCATCAATCTCAGCTTCAGCGACAATTCGGAGGGATGGGATTTCAACTTCTGCTGGTATTACTGCTTCAGTCCCATACACCAACAAGTAAGGAGTTGCACCTACCGAAGTCCGGACGGTAGTGCGATAACCTAACAATGCGAATGGTAACTTTTCATGCCATTGCCTGGACCCTTCTACCATCTTCCTCAATATCTTCTTTATATTCTTGTTTTCTGCCTCAACCACACCATTTGCTTTGGGACGATACGGTGTGGAATTTCGGTGTGTAATCTTGAACTGTTGGCAGACCTCCTTCATCAATCCGCTGTTAAGATTGGCACCGTTATCCGTGATGATTATCTTTGGAATTCCAAACCTGCAGATGATGTGGGAATGTACGAAATCCACCACCGCCTTCTTGGTCACCGATTTGAATGTTTTGGCCTCCACCCACTTGGTAAAATAATCGATCGTTACCAGAATGAACCTATGTCCATTGGAAGCTGCAGGCTCTATAGGTCCAATAACATCCATACCCCATGCAACAAACGGCCATGGTGCTGACATTGTATGCAATTCAGTTGGCGGAGAATGAATCAAATCTCCGTGTATCTGACACTGATGGCATCTTCGCACGAAACTTATACAATCCCGCTCCATAGTGAGCCAATAATATCCTGCTCGAAGAATCTTCTTTGCCAATACGTATCCGCTCATATGTGGTCCACACACTCCCGAGTGTACATCTGTCATCACTGTTGTGGCTTGACTCGCATCTATACATCTCAATAATCCTAAATCCGGGGTTCTTTTGTACAGCACCCCTCCACTAAGGAAAAATCCGTTTGCCAATCGTCGAATAGCTCTCTTTTGATCTCCAGTTGCTTGCTCTGGGTATATTCCTAACCTGAGGTATTCCTTGACATCATAAAACCATGGCTCACCATCCATTTCTTCCTCTATCATATTGCAATAAGCATGTTGATTCCGGATCTGAATATGTAACGGATCGACACGAACCTTGTCCGGATGATGTAGCATTGACGCTAAAGTAGCTAGAGCGTCTGCAACCTCATTATGCATCCTTGGGATGTGCCTGAATTCTACTGATCGAAAGCGTTTGGTCAGATCATGCAAACACCGACGATACGGGATAAGCTTTAAATCTCTGGTTTCCCATTCTCCCTGAATCTGATGTACCAGAAGGTCCGAGTCCCCCAAGACCAAGACGTCCCTGTACATCCATGTCCACCGCTAATCGCAACCCCAAGATACATGCCTCGTACTCGGCCATATTATTGGTACAATGAAAACGCAGTTGAGCAGTAACAGGATAATGATGTCCTGTTTCAGAGATAAGCACAGCCCCTACTCCGACTCCTTTTGCGTTCGCCGCTCCGTCGAAGAAAAGCTTCCACCCTGGATCCTCGGTTAACTCCAACCCATCAATCTGCAGTACTTCTTCGTCCGGAAAATATGTCCTCAAAGGTTCGTATCCGTCATCAACAGGATTCTCAGCTAAGTGATCGACTAGGGCTTGAGCTTTCATAGCCGTCCTTGTCACATATATGATGTCGAACTCTGTAAGTAATATTTGCCATTTTGCTAACCTTCCTGTAGGCATAGGTTTCTGGAAAATATACTTCAACGGATCCAAACGCGAAATGAGGTAAGTGGTGTAAGAAGATAAATAATGTTTCAGCTTTTGGGCTACCCATGTCAAAGCACAGCATGTCTTTTCCAAATGAGTGTATTTGACCTCGTGGACTGTGAATTTCTTACTGAGATAGTAAATGGCCCGTTCCTTCCTGCCAGTAAGATCATGCTGCCCCAGTACGCAGCCGAACGAATTCTCCAAAACCGTTAGATAAAGAATCAGGGGTCTACCCGGTTCGGGCGAAACCAGTACGGGTGGGTTTGACAAATACCCTTTGATTTGGTCAAACGCTTCTTGACATTCTGTCGTCCATTCTATCGCAGCGTCTTTCTTCAACAGACGGAATATGGGCTCACAGGTTGCTGTGAGCTGAGCAATAAACCTACTGATGTAATTTAACCTTCCCAATAAACTCATTACCTCTGTTTTATTCCTTGGCGGAGGTAACTCTTGGATGGACTTGATTTTGGATGGGTCCAACTCAATGCCCCGTCGGCTGACGATGAATCCTAGCAACTTTCCTGATGGGACTCCGAATGCGCATTTGGCCGGATTGAGTTTGATATCATATCTTCGCAGTCTTTGAAAGAACTTCCTGAGGTCAGCAACGTGGTCTTCTTGACGTCTAGATTTTATGATCACATCATCCACATATACTTCAATCTCCTTGTGTATCATATCATGGAATACCGTAGTCATCGCTCTCATGTATGTTGCTCCTACGTTCTTCAAACCGAATGGCATCACCCGATAGCAATAAGTCCCCCACGGTGTGATAAAAGCCGTCTTTTCTGCGTCCTCTTCATCCATCAAGATCTGATGGTATCCCGCGTAGCAATCCACAAAGGATCCAATTTCACGTCCGGCGCAATTATCAATCAGGATATGGATATTGGGAAGCGGGAAATTATCCTTGGGACTCGCCTTGTTGAGATTGCGGTAGTCTACGCATACTCTGATCTTTCCGTCTTTCTTTGGCACTGGTACTACGTTAGCCAACCATTCAGGGTATCGAGTGACGCGAATGACTTTTGCCTGCAACTGCTTGGTTACTTCCTCCTTGATCTTTACACTCATCTCCGTCTTAAATTTCCGCAGTTTTTGTTTGACGGGCGGGCATGCCGGATCGGTGGGTAATTTATGAACCACTAGATCAGTGCTGAGTCCTGGCATGTCGTCGTACGACCATGCGAAAATGTCTCTAAACTCCATGAGTGTTTTGATCAATTATTCTTTCAGGTTGGGTTCAATATGGACACTTATTCTGGTTTCTTTGACGTCATCTGTGTCCCCCAGATTAACAGCCTCAGTATCATTTAAATTTGGTTTGGGTTTTTCCTCGAAGTGACTTAATTCTTCACCGATTTCTTCTACGGCTTCATCATCGCCGTACTCTGACTCACTCTCGTCACTTCTTATTTCATGCGTTATTATTTCCAAACCCGATTGACTTTCTAGATTGGGTTGATTAATCTTTAAGCACGCCATATCATTAAGATCGGTTGCAAGAAGGCTGTTCAGAAAAGTAAAAAGAAGGAAAAAGATAAACAAAATTAGAAACGAAGGGAACAAAATTTCATTAATGGGAACAGTACAAGGAAAAACAAACTTGCAAACTCAAATCGAAATGAACTAAAACAAATGGATATTACTTCGGGGACAATCCCAACACAAAATTTCAAAAGAAAACAATCCAAAACAAACTACCAAGACTCCTTCCGGACAGGGAGAGGAGTAGCCTTCCAATTATTCAACTTTGCTTTCGATCCCACAAACTGTATCTCGGCATGGCTGGATCCTTCGCCATCCTCGAGCATGCATACATCTGCGAATAGGTCCTCGAACTTTCTTAAGAACTCTTCGTCCGGCCCAACCATAGGACTGGGAACCTTTGTCGTCGGATGTCCTCTTACTCCGGACCTGACAAAAGATCGGGAAAGGCGTGGAACAGGCCTCGGGAGCACCCATGTCTTCTGCTTATTCCTCTTGGCTCGATGGATGTCCTCTGATGTTGGCTTGAATCCCAAGCCGAAGGTTCCCACATTTTCGACCACAGATACCGGTTGTATGATTCCTTGCAGAGATGCACCTAAACCTTTCCCGGGTATGAAACCGTTTCTCAACATTTCATGAGCCACCATGACGTCTGTAGTAATTATTCTATCATTGTGAATGCATTTCCCTTCTGGAACTCGGTTGGCGGATACCACATCGCAGATCTGGTATACCCATGGCCCAACATCTTCTTCTGTCTCAACAAAGGGGACGACAGTGCCTGGTTGTAGATCATTCTCTCCGTGGACGACGATCTCCTGTTGGTCCCACTCAAACTTGACGAGTTGGTGTAGGCTGGATGGAACTGCTCTTGCGGCATGGATCCATGGTCGCCCTATCAGAAGGTTATATGACACTACCATGTCCAGCACCTGGAATTCCATGGTGAACTCCACCGGTCCAATTGTCAAGATTAACACTATGTCCCCGACCGATGCCTTGCCTCCTCCATCAAACCCTCGAACACATATGCTGTTCTTGCGTATCCTGCTGGTCTCCACTTTCAACTTGTTCAGTGTTGAGAGAGGACATATGTTAGCACTGGACCCATTATCGACAAGGACTTTGGTAACCACCGACTCCTCACACTTTACCGTAAGATATAAAGCCTTGTTGTGTTCGGTGCCTTCCTCAGGCAACTCGTCATCGGTGAAGGTGATCCGATTCGCTTCGAAGATCCTATTGGTGATCTTCTCCAAATGACTCACCGAGATTTTATCAGGTACGTGGGCCTCATTCAGAACTTTCATCAAAGCTTGCCGATGTTCTTCAGAATGTATCAGCAAGGATAGCAATGAGATTTGCGCGGGAGTCTTCTTCAGCTGTTCTAGGATAGAATAATCATGCAGCTTCATCTTTTTCAGGAATTCTTCTGCCTCTTCGTCAGTTACCGGCTTTTTCAGTGTTGCCGGAGCAGTCTTCCTCAACTCCGCGGGGGCAAAATATCTCCCCGAGCGGGTCAAACCTTGCGCTTCGCAAACTTCCTTTTTCACTTCCTTTCCTTTGTAGGTTGTCGTGGTCCGATCATAATTCCATGGAATAGCTCTGCTATCAGTTATTGGCAACTGTATTGCTGGCTTGATGATGAAAGGATCCATTCGAACACCTGTACCGTCAAGACGGGCTTGGTTGCTATCCCTGGTACAATTATTTTTGCTTCCCCCGGCCTCACCGGTACTTCGTTCACACTTCCCTTTTCTGCTTCCGACCCTCCTGGTACGTTCTTCTTGCAAATGGATGGCTCATCAAGGCTCGGCCCCTTTCTCATTCCTACCCCGCTAGACTTGATCATCATTACAGTCTGAGAGGCTTTCTCCTTTCCTTCTTCTACCCGTACCAACTCGATCATGTTGGTCTCATGATGAGTTGGAAGTGGGTTTTGGTTGATGTTGGGCTCTGTTGGAGTCTGGACCTCAATCCTGCGAGTGTCGATGAGCTCCTGGATGGCCGTTTTCAACCTCCAACACTTTTCCGTGTCGTGTCCCGGACATCCTGAGCAGTATGCACAATTTACTGAATGGTCCAGGTTCTTTGGAAGAGGGTTTGGTAGCTTAGCTTCAACCGGATTTAGCAACCCTACTTGCTTCAATCGGTGGAACAGACTAGTGTAAGACTCTCCCAAGGGAGTGAAAGTCTTTGGCCTTGGCGCCCTGTCGCCCTTGAATGCATGGTTCGGACGAAAACTCGCGCCCGAGGGGTTTCCGTAGGCTCTTGGGGGTGGGTAATTGTTTTGCGGGTTTGGTGCACGCCACGGTGCATGGACGGGAGGTGCAGAATAGGACTGTGCGTGATGGACAGTAAAATGGGGGTCAAGTGCTGGATAGTAATGTTGCGGGTGGTTATATGGATTGTGGAAGTAATTTTGGTGGTGAGGCTGTGGCGGGCTATATTGGGGTGCGGGGCCTCTGTTTCTGAACCATGTCCCGGACTCGACCGCCGCGACTTCCTCTTTCCTCTTTTTCCCGAGTACTCCTCCAGTACCACTTTGGATAGCCTGAGTGGTGGCTTTCAATGCTGAGTAGCTCATGATCTTGTTGGCTTTCAAGCCTTCCTCGATCATAGCCCCCATTTTTATCACCTCGGTGAATGATTTGCCCACGGACGTCACCAGATGTCCGAAATAGGTTGGCTCTAGTGTCTGCAAGAAGTAATCCACCATCTCGCTCTCTCTCATAGGCGGATCTACCCTGGCTGCCTGTTCCCTCCAGCGGAAACCAAATTCCCTGAAACTTTCAGCGGGTTTCTTCTCTAATTTTAGCAATGATAGGCGGTCGGGGATTATTTCAAGATTGTACTGGAACTGCCTGATAAAATCTTGAGCCAAGTCATCCCACGTAAACCATCTGCTCGGGTCCTGTCTAGTGTACCACTCCAGCGCAGATCCTCCCAGACTCTGACCGAAGTAAGCTATCAGAATCTCGTCCCGTCCTCCGGCTCCTCGCATTTTACTACAAAACCCTCGGAGGTGGGCTACGGGATCACCATGCCCCTCGTATAGGTCAAACTTGGGCATTTTGAACCCGGTCGGCAACTGGACATCTGGGAATGGACACAGATCCTTGTAAGCGACACTGACCTGGTTGCCCAAACCGTGCATATTCCTGAAGGACTGCTCCAGGCTTTTGACTTTTCTAATAACTTCCTCATGTTCCGAACTTTGGAAGTGCTTTTCCGGTTCTGCCGGATTATCCCAGTGAGGGGTGTGTGATTGTGGTTCAGGAGCCCTAAAAGTAGGCTCTGGAGAATAACAATGATTGTCGTGGATTTGAAAAAGCGGCTCACTGGACGACTTTTGTAAAGTAGCAGGTGGAGGTGCCACAAAACAGGGGTAACCGGGGGAGGAGGATTTTGCCTGGCTGGTGAAACCGGGGAGGTATATGGGTTTTCCCCTTGATAATAAGGATAGATTGGTGCACTTGTCGATTTGGATCCATGGGCGGACGCTCTGGTGCTGGTGTAAGAGTAGGAAGGTTTGGTGATGATTGTCCCCTAGCCCAGGCTAGGTGCATCTCTGTCATTTGTTGTCTTAACCGGTCCATCTCCTCTTTCATGATTTGTATCTCGGTTTTCTCCCCATCGATACTTTTGTCTGAACTAGACATTCTTGCTGGAATTGGACCTTTTGATCTGGTATGGTAAGGGTGATCGACCAGTATACTCTGTCAAGTCACTGCTAAACTTTCTGGAAATTGCAACAAACTTGTTAGCTCACTGAATTTAACAGGCATGTTATCGCACGTTGGATGTAATGCACCTAGTCAATTAACCATTGCTACATGTATTTCTCGCATGCGTCATTCCAGGTTTTTCTTTTTCTTCTTCTCTTATCCTTGAAAACTTTATTGTTATTAATCTCCCCATTTTTTTTTTTTTTAGCGGTGGTCGAATCTTATGTGGATTGCCTACGTATCACGTCCCCGCGTGGATCAGACCGAGCGTAGTTCTAATATAATAGACATAAGATATGAATGAAATGTTTATGAATTTTATTTCAACCAAACTTCAAACTTGAAACACTTGCAAAAGACAACATTGGAGAAAAACTTTTAAAAGGACAACAGACTCTCAAATAACAGACTCTTCTAAGCATGTCCCAACGCCTCGAATTTTTGCGCCCGGGGGGCGTTGTTTGGCCTTGCTGCAGTTCTTGGTGTAAGATCTTTCCGTATATTCCCCAATTCTGCCATGACTTGGTGGACACATTCCATGATTGAAGAAAAGAGGGCCGGCCGAGGTACTCGTTCGCAGTTCAAACACCTCATAGTAATGTAGTGCCCGATCTCATTGATCCTGGTTCTGATCATGTCTTTTTCTCTGAGCAGCTGCCCTATGTGTCTGTTCTTTGCCCCTAATACTTGAGAGTTGCCGGAGATATGGTCCAAGAGCCTATCTATTTGTCTTTCCATCCGTGCCATCAAGTTGTGACAACGGTCTCTATCTGCTTTAGCATCCTGGACTTGCCTAAGAGTTCGCTCTCTAAGAGTGGCATTTGCTTTTCTCAAATCAACGATGATTGCATCATAGTCTTTCTCTACTTGTTGTAGACGGAGTGCTTCTTGGTGGGCTGCTCTCTTCCATTTTGTCCGGACTGCAACCAAGGTTGCTTTTGCCTTCTCCAGGTCTTCTTGGTGTTCAAAGGCTTTCCTTTCCAAATTGTTTATTAGCATCTGATCACTCCGACTCCTCCTTGACCTCTCTGCGGCCAATTGCATCTCTCGAATTTGGGTTTGGAGTGCTTCTCTTTCCTTCTCCCAACCGGCCCTTTCCCGATCGAAATCAGCCTGTTGTATGTCCATGGCCGCTTCCAAGATTCCTTTGTCTTCTTTTAAAGTGTTGATGCAAGATTGGAAATTTTGTGTTGTCTCATGCTCAGCCTCCCTAACTCTGGCTTCTATTTCTCTCTCCCAATCGACGGCATACTTCACTGACCTTTCTGACCTTTGCTCCGGTATTGATTGGTTGTGGAACCATTCAAGATAAGCGAGACTCACTTCTCCCCGTTCTCGATCGGCAACCATCTCGTTGATGTCGGAGAGTCGACTACCGAACCATACCTTCTGCGCATAAGTCTCCCTCGGGGTCTCCTCCGTCACAAATTCCCATGTAAACGGTCGCATATCCTCAATTGGGGGCCTTTTCTGTTCTCTACCCAACTGCCGCATGACACGTAGTGGGGCATATGGTTGGAAACCCCTGAAACCCATTAGTATGTAGAATGGGCGATATGTCGACATATGCATGATTTTGGCAGAAAGGAACCAATAATAATTCCAGGTAAGTTGATCTGCCCTTAAAGAGTTGAGAAATTCTTGCCAAGTCCTCAAATCTTCTGGAAGGTTACAACGGGCGGCTCTGTTTGTATGACAACGAATATAATTCAGCCAATCCGTGTTGAAGTTTATCACAATTGGGTGATGATAGAGATGTTCTACAAACCACATTTGTAATAAGATATTGCAACCTTCAAAATATTCTTGTCCTTCTTGGCAACGAGTTAAGGCCCGGAAGATGTCTCCTAGTATCATTGGAAGAACAGTGTGTTCCTCGTCACTCTGTAGATATGAGACCACCGCAGCCAAACAGATTCTGATGCATCCGCCACGTTCGGGAAAAACCATGGTTACCAAAAAAGCGATCATAAAGGCATAAATACTTAAGTCTCCCCACGCGTCATAATTCAACCGGTTGACAAATTCAGTATTTGAGAATTTCGCGAACCCATTCTTATCACCAAATCTGTCGTAGAGATAATCCAGTGGCACCCAACCGTTCTCCAAACAACCCATGGGAACCCGCCGGAGACATAACTTTTTCAAGAAATTATTTATACCCATCTGCCTAGGAGCTGCAGGTCTCATCTTGTGCAAATCTCTTCCGAGTCCTGTGAGTCCGCCCAATTCTTCCAAAGTGGGTGTCATTTCGCAGTCCCGGAATCTGAACACATTGCTTGTTGAGTCCCAAAAACTCACTAGTGCTCTGATCATATTTTTGTCCGGTTTTATCATTATGATGTCCGGCAGAAACTTAAGGTGCTTGTGAACTTGATTTCTTTCCCAAGCTGAGAAACTAGTCCACCATTTACAGAGCCGATCTGGGGTCTTGTCCTGGACCATGAACATAGGTGGTATTTCGTCTCTCACCCTTTTCTGGCCGATTCGTTGCGAGGAAGTCATGCTGATCCTAGAAAAGATAAAAAAAATGGACTTAAGATATTTTTCAATTTTTTTTTTTTTAATTATTATTATACATAAAAAAAATAAATCTTGTTAATACGGCCTTTCAGCACTTGAAGAAGATTTGAAGGCTGTATAACAGGATATCAGTGTGATGTCTATATTCCGTTTTGCGAAATTAGTCCTCCGGCGCCCCTTTTGAGGCGTTTGGCTATTTTTGCAAAATTTCCTAACTCTCGACTAAGAACAAAAATCCTAATTCTAATATTTTTAATTATTGTTTTCCTAAAAAAAAATTAGTATTAGTTGAGCCCGATATGGGTTGCCTACGTATCTCATGTTTGGTGAGAATCAAACTTGCGTAGTTCGAAAATAAAAGAACTAAATCGTTTTAAGAAAAGGAAACAAACTATTTTTAAACAGCATTTATAAAACAAATTATTTTTAAAGGACTAAGAAAATTTATTTGGAAATTTTTTGCATTTTTTCACATTTTATTTTTAAAGAACTAATTATTTTCGTAAAATTAAGAAAATTTATTTGGAATTTCTTTTTTGCGTTTGTTTTTTTTTTTTCAGAATTTATTTTCAAAGAACTAACTATTTTCCATAAAACTATTTTGACTATATACCCTAACGTTTTTCACTTCTTCCTCTTTTTTAACAGACCGGTCGGCATGTAAGATCGAAATAAATGCACACAGAAAGATGCAACAAGTTGGTCTTTTTGTTTCAGGTACACCTGTCCTAGACAGGCCCAACCCATGTGTTGAGCCTCCTAAGTCAAATATGCACATGATGCAAATAAACGTTCCTATCGGGGATCCGGCATAAGGTTTTGTTATTCTAAGTCATCATCCTGTTGGAAAAGTGTCTAGATTGGCTTTAACTCGAGCGGACAACTCGAGCCGAAGAGTGTCAGTGCACCGGTAGCATGGCTTTCCGGCTTAATTGACAAAACTCTCCGCCTAAACATGTGTGACTACAAAATCCTTCACCGGTGCCAAGCACCACGGCTATCTTGAGAAAAACGGGCTATGTCCAGCAAATGCCCGGTATTATATTTCAAAAGACTCAGAAGAGAAAAAAAAATGGGTATCGGCACAATTTATATACAGTTCACAAAATATCAAAGCGGTAAAGCAACATTTAGCACATTAATACAAACATATAATAAAATCAGATAATAAATAAGCCAAATACAACAATTATTCCAAGCTCGAATTCTTAAACCCTGAACCAGTGGTTCTGGGTTCTCATCCCCAGCAGAGTCGCCAGAGCTGTCACACCTCCTTTTTCCGCTAACCCGCGTGGGAGCGACGGAGTTTTTCCAATTAAAGGACAATCGAAACGGGATTTATTTAATTAATTCAGAGTCGCCACTTGGGAGATTTATGGTGTCCCAAGTCACCGGTTTGAATCCCGAATTGAGGAAATGTTTGACTCTATTTAACAGTCCGCGAACCAGAAATCCGAATAAGGAATTCTGTTAACCCGGGAGAAGGTGTTAAGCATTCCCGAGTTCCATGGTTCTAGCACGGTCGCTCAACTATCGTATTTGACTTATTTATCTGATTTTAACAATTATGTACTTAATGCAAATTAATATCCCTTTACCGCTTTTATTATTATTATTGTTTACGAAAGAGAACGTCGCCTAAAAATATGTTTCGAATCACGTCACATGAAATGCACCCGGATCCTCGACACATTCTTATTCGATGTATTCGGGTTTTTGATTTGAATTGTATAAAATGCACACTCGTATTAAGAATGTAAAATTATTAACAATTGACAACCCCATTTCTCTGTTAAAAAAAAATTAACGAGATTCAACTACTCCTAAAAATAAAATTATATAGAGTCCAAATTGCATTAACAAACTTACTCTAAATTAAAACGTCACTGATGCATAATAACAGTGAAAGGAACGAAATACTACTAACAAATAGACTCAACACCTACCTCCACTTTGTAGCCAAAACATTAAAATATTTATACACCCGAATCTTCATATGCGAGAAAGATAGCCAATTCATATATTCATATAACTAAAATCTTCAAGGACCATCGTTGCCTCTCAAATTTCAATGCAAATTATTTCTTTAAGAACTAGTTCAAGGAAAACATATCAGCTCCAATCTTCACTACTAACTTAAACTATTCATGATTATGAATGCTTAAACATAATATTGTTAAGATAAACCAACTAACTCTAAGTAATCACAAACCAACAATCGAGCAACCTATATAACATAGTTCTACTAGTTTAATTACAAAGTCTAACTGATTAAATCAAATCACATAGCATTGCTGAAAATGTAATGAGATTCACAAATGAAAAGTCTATAACAGTAGCTTCAATTTCCGTTTCATTTCTCAATAGAAGAAGCCATATCAACATAGTCTCAGAAATGTGTACCTGGTATATAAAACCAAAGAAGAGGAAGATCAATAAGCAGAAGCGGTACGCAACAATCAGTGATGAACAGCAGCAGACACCAACAGACAAAGGGACAGTAGCAGATTCCCAGGAAGACCAATTTCGCAAAACAATCAGCAGAACAATTTTGAATAGAGAATGACTAAAAATGAGACTAATGTTCCAGAGAATATTTCTGTTTTCAAATGTGTATCTAGTGTTCTTCCTCTGTTATTTGTTTCTTTTTCTATTTTGTTACAGTCCGCATTCGTGTTCTACGGTCGCAGAATGCACCACAGAATTGACACTCAAAAATTCTCAAGAAATTATGCGATGGATCTGCGGTCCGTATTTTTATTCTGCGATCGCATATTTGACCGCATTTTCAACACAATTTTTGGAAAATATTCTGTTAAACTCTGTGGTAGGAATGCGGTCCGCGTAGTAGATCTGCGATTGCATTCCTGACCACAAAATCGACATTTTCTCGAAAATTTATTCTTTCAATTTTTGAAACTTAAATCACTACCAAGGGTCCGAATCGCGGTCCTAACACCTTATTCAGACCATGACACCGCGGCTACTAGGTTTCAAGCACAAAGATTTTACGGGGCCTTACAATCAACTCCTCTTAAAAATGTCGTTCAGTTTGAAGTGTAAGGACTAAAATATTTTAAAAGAAAATTAAAATTAAAGAAATGATCCACTGAGGAATTTTCAGAAATGACTATTATTTAGCGGCTATTAACTTGCTATAACTGTCATTTAGTTAATTACTTCCTATAGCAATGTTTTCACTTGTTATAAAGTGTATTCGATGTATTCATGCTACTGTATTTATGAATACAGTAGCGAAATTCGATAGAAAACAAGGAAGTCCAACTAAACATAGAATGTATTCATTTATATTCGCGAGTTGTATTCGTCAATACAATAACAGAAATCTGCAAAAAAAAAAATGTCTTCAGCTGTTTAAAAACGATAAGTGAGTCAATTAATGTGATAGACTCATAATATAACTCAAAAAACTCAATTATACACGTAAAATTGTATTTTTAGTTATAGAAAAGATTCTTAGCCGAAAAACATCCCAAAAGTGTCACGACCTGGACTTCTCACCCTTGAGAGTCGTGATGGCGCCTGCTCGTAGAAGCTAGGCAAGCCACGAAATACGGAAAATTTAAATTCTTTTCATTTTAGCCAATTTTAACGAATTAACTTAACAAATGATCAACCATCAAATAATAGCGGAATATGAGAATAAGCAAAAGACTTAAACAATTATAATACCAAAACCGTACGAAAGAAAGAAATAACCAACATATTTCTCTACCCAGAAATCAGTGTCACAACATTCACGGACTAACTATGATTACTATATATAAAATTCTAAAAGAAAGAAACACCGTCTGTCTCGGATACAAGTGATAACAGAACGTAATATAAGATAGAGGAGATGTCGGGCATGCGGACGCCTGCGGGGCTACTTCGGATTCTCATTGGACTGAAGGTTGGCTCCCCTACTACTGCTGATCAAGTGTTGCTCCGCTATCTGCACAGAGTGAAGAGTATATTATTAGTACAACTGACCCTATGTGTTGGTAAATGCCTGGCCTAACCCCGGCAAGGTAGTGACCAGGCTAGGACCAGACTCCAGATAAATCTATATATATATATATATATATATATATATATATATATATATATATATATATATATATATATATATATATATAGCATGAAAATAAACTGGAACGAACAATTTAAAAGCTGGGAAGGGGAACATGCTCGGGGGATAATAGGTAAAACAAAATCTCAAGAGAATTATAAGGAAACCAAAATTCAACTTCTAACAAGGATAAGAAAAACAAAGGCCGATTTCACTTTCATTTCACATTTTGTTGAAGGCGTGCAACCCTCCCATTTCTCATATCTCGTGGTAGGCGTACCACCCGTTCCCATTTCATAGTATCTTGTGGTAGGTGTACTACCCACTCCCATTTCATGATATCTTGCGGTAGGCGTACCACCCGCTCCTATTTTATTATATTTTGGGGTAGGCGTACCACCTGCTCCATTTACAAGCCAACACAAAAACAAAAGGAATTTCAATAAAGGAACAAAAGCAATATAATGACTTTCCGGCAAGGGAACAGTAATACCAAAACAAACATCCTGGCAAGGGAAAATTAGCTATAACATCCTAACTCAATTCTTACTCAGCTCAAATAGCACCAATACTTAATCATAAATAAAATCCACGATAATAAACCAAAATGTTTCCCAACATCTAGAATCATCAATTAAAGCATCCATAGAAACATTTAAGAATACAATATCTGTCAATATAAGACTCACGGTCATGCTCGACACCAACGTATAGATACTCATCATCATGCCTATACGCCGTACTCAACAAAAATAATTAGCAAATAGGACACGACTCCTAATCCCTCAAGCTAAGGTTAGACCGGACACTTACCTCAAACTTCCACGGCCAATTTAATCCTCAAAAATCGTCTTTTCTTTCGAATTTGGCTCCAACACAATCGTATCTATGCATGATCGATTCAATAACATCAATAAATGCTAAACAATCCAAATTTCAATACTAATTATAGCTTTTTAATCATTCTTCCCAAAAATTCAAAAATTGACCCCGGGCCCGCTTGGTCAAAATACGAGATTCAGACCAAAATCAAATCACCCATTCACCTATGAGCCCAAATATATAATTATCTCCAGAATTCGACCCCAAAATAAGGTCTAAATCACAATTAATCAAAAAGCCCTAACTCTACCCAAATCCCTAATTTTTTTTTACCTATGTTCACATGATTTAAGCCTAAAAATCTAATGGGTATTGATAAAAATTGAAGAAAACGAGTTAAAGATTACTTACCCGAGAGACTAGGGTGAAGAATTGCTTCAAAAATCTCCTAAGAGCTTTGGAGAAAAAGAGGTTTGTGAAATTTTTATAAAATCACGTAACTGTTTTGTTTTGAGTCTTAAAATAATTGGCAAAAATGTGCATCACGTTCATGACAGACCCTTCATGTTCGCGACGGGCGGACTGCATAAGCCTTCGGATTCGTGGACAATGGCTCAAAGTGGGAGCTGCTCGAGCCTCGCATTCAAGGAATCGCGTTCGCGTAGGAAAATTTTCGAACCCCTGCCCAGGCCCAGGCCCAATTTGGCTTTCACGTTCGCGTGACCAGGCTCACGTTCGCGAAGGGATGACCCCCCCTCCCCCATTGCCTCGCATTCGCAACCGGGCTACGCATTCGCGTAGAAGGATTTTCCTTCGACAAAATTAATGCATCATGTTCGTGGGAGTTCTCCCACGAACGCGAAGAAGAAAGTACCAGAATACCATATCTGCTATTTCTGCAATTTTTCTTTAGTTCAAAACTTTCTGAAACACACCCGAGCCCTCGGAGTTCCTAACCAAACATAGGTACTAACTCAACAACATCATACGAACTTATATGTGCGATCAAATCGCCAAAATAACCTCAACAACAATGAATTAAACCTCAAAATCAAAGGATTCTTCTCAAACTTCATAAAACATCAACTTTAGCAATTTAGGCCTGAATCACATCAAACGATATTCGTTTTTTTTTTACCAAATTTTACAAAAATATCTTAAATCATATATAAGACATGTACCGAGCATCGGAATATAAATATAAGACCGATACTAATACGTTTTAATCAAATTTCCTTAAACAATTTCAGAAAACAATTCATTTCTTGGGCTCGGGAGCACGGAATTCGATTCCGGGTTCTATATTTTCCTATGGCCCCTCCAGGACCGTCAAATCACGGGTCTGGGTCCGTTGCTCAAAATATTGACCGAAGTCAAATTAACTCATTTTAATTTTATAGCCAAATTTTATCATTTTTCACACATTTTCATATTTAAGCTTTTCGGCTACGCGTCTGGATTGTGCACATAAATCGAGGTAACTCTAAATGAGGTTTTCAAGGTCTTGAAAACATAGAAGTTAATTTAAAACAAGTGATACTGTTTGGGTCATCACAAAAATAGAGCAATCTTCAGAGATTCAATCCATCCTTTCTTTTTTCAGTGGTATCTTTACGAATGGATTTATATATTAAAATTTATATAATTATATTGAATACAGTTAAATACATACAATACATGAAGTATAATAGGTCATCTATAGTGCAAAATATATGAATGTAGATACATTTGAATACATATGTACATCTGAATACATAAATTATATTAATTAAAAAATATATAAATATATTCTACAATATATTGAATACATACTGCTGACAAAAACAGTGAAACAAAGTGAAGTTTCGAAATTGTATGATTATATTAAATACACTGAATATATTGAAAAAGTAAAAAAAAAAAACTAAAAACAGTGAATATAATAAAATATAGCGAGATGCATTGAATATAGTAAAAATAAAGTATCTTTTCCCTTAACCCCTGAATCATCATCCATAAGTTTTATTTTCTTTTCCGAGAAGTGTTGATTCTTTTGAGGATTTCTCAAATTGGGCTTGTTCCGATGTTCGGTAACCCTCTTATGCAACTTTAGCACTTAACACAACTTTTTGGAACAAAAAAATTGAAACTTTAGCGAGACAATAGAGATGAATCAGTAGAGAATCGTGGTTGTATTCATGGAGAAGAGACTGTCCTTGAGCGAGACATGATGGAGAGATATCATGGTTTTCGAAAATGGTGTGGGTTTCTGATTGCCGCCGAATGTACCACCAAGGTGGTCGAGTCTCATGGCTTTGTCGACTCGAGTTTCTGCTGTCAATCCAAAATACTGTTCTTTCTAGTAGGTGTTTTGGTATATTTTGGACATGAAAATTTTCTAATGCTCTTTGCTAGTGGATCGGTGCGATTCGCCATAACTGTCAGACCCTAATTGTATCAGAGTGGAGTTTTTTTTTTTTTTTTTTAGGAGAAAGACTCAAATACGAGAAAGAAGAAACCGAAAGGCAAGGGAGTACACAGATAGTAGGAGAGAGAAAAATATTACCAAACATATTTAATGGCTAAGCGATAGAAAGTGATCATAAATATATATTTTACTATAAAACCTAAAAAGTAGCTATAAAAATAATATTTTTAAAGGATATTTATTTATAAAAACAGGGTATAAATAAAATATAACCGCTTAAACTCTTAACGAGTGAAAAAGATGGCATAGCTTTACAACGGAATGGAACACATTTTTCTCTATGAAGATTCGCGTTTATTTTTATATAATATTTCTATATTATATTTTTATTAAACTAAGTAATATGTTGTCTCATTTATTAATTGCTAACGGTTGATATAATATTTCAATTTCTTAATGTTAGACAAAGTTAAATAAAAATATTACGATTACTTTGGAAGGTGTATATACTGAAATTTGCGTTGTCAACTATTTTCTTACTTACGTATTAAATTAAAACTAAGAAATATGATTTAAGAGGAAAAAAATTACACTTTGATAGGCATGTATATTTTATAACTTAATATTAGTTATGTCGAATTAAATATGAATATTAGGTTTACTACAAAGCTAAAGTGAAGATTTTATTATTCTAAAAATATAATAGTAAAATAATTAGTAAATTTAAATTAATTAATAAGTACTTTTGAGTGGTAGCATAAACTATCTTCAAGCTTTCAAGCAAAAGCTGAAAAAGTTTGCTTCTCTAAAAAATACACTTTTTGTTATAAATATATTATATTATGGATGTTCATACTCCGTTGTAAATAAGCTTCCTGAAGAAGCTTATCCGTATATGACTCCGCCGTAAGTATGTTTATCTATTTAGTACTCTATTGGAAATAAGCCTCCTGAAGAAGCTTATCATTTCGGTACCCGGTTTTGGATAAATATTACCTCCGGTAGAAGATTATCCATACCGAGTATAATAAGTTTATCCTTTCAATATCCGGTTATGGATAAATATTACTCTCGGTAGAAGATTATCCATGCCGAGTATAATAAGCTTATCCTTTCAATATCCGATTATGGATAAATATTACTCTCGGTAGAGATTATCCATACTGGGTATAATAAGCTTATCCTTTCAGTATCCGGTTATGGATAAATCATTACCCCTCATAGAAGATTATCCATACTGGGTACAATGAACTTATTCATTCGGTACTCCGTTATAGATAAACATTACTCTCGGTAGAAGATTATCCATATCTGGTATTGTAGCAGCTTGTAATAGCAGCTTACACATCAGCTTCCTTCCTTTTATAAACAGAAGTAGCAGCTTACACAGCAGCTTGCAGTAGCAGCTTACACAGCAGCTTCCTTTCTTCTATAAATAGAAGGGTTTTCATTTCATTATGTACATCAGTTTGAATTCGAATAATATATCGGTCTCTCTCTATACTTGTCTTTACTTTACAGTCTTTATTTTATAACACGTTATCAGCACGAGACTCTGCCATATCGAGCAAATATTTTGAAAGTATCTGAGGTAAGAACTTTCTTTTATTAAATAATATCAAATCTTTCTAAACTTGAATTTATAGCCCTGGATATATCGGGCAAAAGCTATATGTCTTGGGTGCTTGATGCTGAAATTCATCTTGATTCGATGGGTCTGGCAGACACTATCCGTGATAAAAATCAGGCATCAAACCAAGATCGTGCCAAAGCAATGATATTCCTACGCCATCACCTTGATGAAGGCCTGAAAATGGAATATCTTACTGTGAAAGATCCAGTCATACTATAGAATAATTCGAAAGATAGATATGACCACCTGAAAATGGTCGTTCTTCCACAGGCATGATATGATTGGACTCATCTAAGGCTACAAGATTTTAAATCTATCGGTGAGTATAATTCTGCTATGTTCAGAATTATTTCCCAGTTAAAATTATGTGGTGATAATATTACTGATTATGATATGTTGGAGAAAACTTTCACCACTTTTCATGCCTCGAATATGCTCATGCAGCAGCAATATCGAGAGATGGGATTTAAAAGGTATTCTGAACTTATCTCACATCTTCTTATAGCCGAACAACATAATGGGCTATTAATGAAAAATCATGAAAGTCGACCTACTGGTTCTTGTCCATTCCCTGAAGTAAATGAGACGAACTTCCACCAATCCAAACGTGGAAGAGGTTGTGGCCCCAGTCGTGGTCATGGCCGTGGTCGGGGAAGAAATCCCAATCATGGTAATAATAATGCACCAAAGAACCCTCCTCGCCACCAACAGTGGAAAAGGAAGGAACAAAAGCATGAAGCGGTGCAAGCACCAAATGCAGAAAGTGCATGTTGTAGATGCGCCTGAAAGGGCAGAGAGGCTGTTTCCAATCGACCCTCAGCTCAGGACAAAGAAAAGACAGAGAAAAATGCTGGAGCAAATTTTATCTCCGAAGATAATTTTGACTTCATGCATTTAGATGTAGCTGATTACTTTGCACTCCCAGAAGGAGAAACAAGTCATGTAATCGGCAGTGAATCTGTAGAAATATAAATATTTTGATTTTTGTTGTTTGAAATAAGTAGTATGGTTATGTAATTGTACATAAATAAAAGTTACGATTTGATAATGATGTTTACTATAATATATCTTATTTATGTTATTTTGAAGAATATGGATATTATTATTAGATCAACTTAAACTCTAGCAGAGTTTGCAAGAAATATACAACTACAAGAAGTAGTTATTTTCGTATATCTTATTGTAATTATATTTTATTAACCACCAGAAGTGGTATATGCCTATGATCACCAGAAGTGATAATTTAGACTTTCTATGGTTACAATTGAAGATAAGATACATAAATATTCTCTACACGCCTCGATTTGCTCCTGAAGTACTAAATATTTTAAAATAGGTTGTGGCATCACAATTTATTGTGATTAATGCGCGTTCAGATAATCATGTTCGATTTTCCTGAAGGATGAGAACTTTTGATAATAATAATCCATTCCCTGAAGTGAATGTGACAATATTAATAAATTTGGTAAATATGAACGCGTTTTTGATGTAAATATATTTATCTCTAGAAGAGGTAATATAATTGAGAGAATATATATTCAATATTTCGTATTTTAAATCTGCTCCTGAAGAAGTAATACAATTGGAATTGCCTCCTAAAGTAGGAAAATATTATGAATAGGAGTTTTCTTGTGCTTAAACAATTGTTTACTTGGTTGTGATTTTCTCTTATGGTACCAGAAGTATCAGAGTAATATTTGATAGTACAAATGTATCAACAACTCCTGAAGAGCTAATTGTTTGTCTAGAAGACACGTGACACCCATAGTGTCCGATAAATATTAGATTGTGGATAGTAATTGAAGGCTCTCGAAGAGATTATTTACAATATGTCATTCATATTATATGATTGTGGTCAAAACATAGGTTGTAGTAAACCCGAAGTTTACTAAAATAAATGGCTATCATATTAAGATTATAAATGATTGAAAGATTGAAAAATCTTCTTTTTTCCACAATCATAGAGGGTAAAATAATATGTATATCAGAAGTTACCCGCCTTATTCTTCGATTTGTACTTCATCATGTATCACGATAAACCAGAAGTTTACTAATAGAAAAATAGCCATAGTAAATCAGAAGTTTACTAATATGTCATAGTAAACCAGAAGTTTACTAAGAGATAGCACATGTCATGATAAACTTGAAGTTTTCATTTGTCATTTTTAAATGAGCTATTTGAGAATTTAGATAAACATATACTGAAGAACTAGAAGATTCCTCAAGAATTCTCCTGTGTTGCTTGTTCTCATAATAAATTGATTATACCAGCTAAAGCTGGGACTAAGACCCCTGATTCTGAAATATATAAAAGGTGAATACGGGCCCATTCACCTATCATGTGAACCACTTATAGATGCATATATAAGATGGTTACATGTATGTTTCTTGTCAACCTGCAGTTTGGCATTTGAAATTGCTTTTCTCACTTAAGAGCATAATTTTCAGATTATGAAATCAAGACAGTTCATCTTGATAATGCTGGTTTATGTACAAGCTACTTTAGCAATGAATACCTCCTATTAATGGCTAAACTATTGTTTATGAGAACAAAGATTCATGTGTTGGTCTAAGATTTTCTAAATTTCATACAGCAGAACTTGTATGCATTAGACCAACAAATGATAAGTCCTCATCTCATAATTGGTTTAGGATTAGAGACTCAAATATTTGAAACAAGGTTTTCATCAGGGGGAGTAAACACGCGATGCACTCTTTTTTCCTTATTAAGGTTTTTTCCCACAGGGTTTTCCTTATAAGGTTTTTAATGAGGCACCTAGCAATGCGTATTACTAAATATGTGTACTCTTTTTCCTTCACTAGGATTTTTCCCACGTAGTTTTTCCTAGTAAGGTTTTAATGAGGCATTTTATCTTTTAATGAACATCCAAGGGGGAGTGTTATAAATATATTATATTATGGATGTTCATACTCCGTTGTAAATAAGCTTCCTGAAGAAGCTTATCCGTATATGACTCCGCCGTAAGTATGTTTATCTATTTAGTACTCTATTGGAAATAAGCCTCCTGAAGAAGCTTATCATTTCGGTACCCGGTTTGGGATAAACATTACCTCCGGTAGAAGATTATCCATACCGAGTATAATAAGCTTATCCTTTCAATATCCGGTTATGGATAAATATTACTCTCTGTAGAAGATTATCCATGCCGAGTATAATAAGCTTATCCTTTCAATATCCGGTTATGGATAAATATTACTCTCGGTAGAGATTATCCATACTGGGTATAATAAGCTTATCCTTTCAGTATCCGGTTATGGATAAACATTACCCCGAGCAGAAGATTATCCATACCGGATATAATGAACTTATCCATTCAGTACTCCGTTATAGATAAACATTACTCTCAGTAGAAGATTATCCATATCTGGTATTGTAGTAGCTTACACAGTAGCTTGCAGTAGCAGCTTACACAGCAGCTTGCAGTAGCAGCTTACACAGCAGCTTCCTTTCTTACATAGCAGCTTCCTTTCTTCTATAAATAGAAGGGTTTTCATTTCATTATGTACATCAGTTTGAATTCGAATAATATATCAGTCTCTCTATACTTGTCTTTACTTTACGGTCTTTATTTTATAACACTTTTGATATTTTTAGGATTTGAATACCCATATTGAAGATTCATATTAAACAAACTAATTCGTCGTAACTTTCTGGATTTAGAAATTATCTATTAAATTTTCGTAAAGTTATTTATCTATATTATATTACAGTAAGCTAAAGAATAATTAAGTGAGAATAACTTAAAATTTAAGATTATGTATATTGTTGGAAGTAAGGTTTGATTAAAAAAAAGAAAGGATATTTAACATCAATGTTGAGATTAAAAATAATATACTTTCGAAAATTTATGCTTTTGTTTTGTTACGATTTGCTTGAATATTTATGAGGTCCAATAGGAATAATATGAAACTCATATTAGGTACTTGAGCATACATAATTCATTATTTTAAGTTCATCGAGAATACCGAATTATTGTATGATATGTAAATATAAATCAAGATATTACTATATCAGGTCCGAGCTACTAAAACAACTGCACAACTCATATATTATGATAAAATTTTAGAGTGCTTATGTATGATTTTGTTCTCTATTAAGTTGGCTAAGCATGATCAAATTCATCATTTTCAAGAACTTGTGCTTTTTATAATATTATTTTATAATTCAATCACATAATTTAATAATAATTATATAATTTTTAATATTTTAAACTTACTGATATAGAATACACGCGTAATGTGCGTACTTTAAGACTAGTAGTATATTACACATTATACTAGTGCCTAGTGCCTCTTATTTCAAACTAAAACAGAATGGTCATCTTCATACTTAAAAATGTTGAAGGGCTAATTTGACATCCAGTCAAAGTATAAGGGGTATAAGTGCACTTATAACCATTTCTCTTCTGGAACAGGGAAAATCTGAAACTGGTCCTCATTACCCCGCTTCAATTCTCCCGCCATTTGTGAAAAGGAAAGAGCTCCAAACCCTAACTGGCCTAGCAATTTTTCGACGAACTGGTATGTTTCTCCTCTCTCGAAGTGAAACCTAATGGTTGATCGATGTTCCGTCATGTGAGTTTTCACTTTTGCTGGTATTTGCAATCTATTACTTGCTAATCGACGTTTCCCGGGACTGATACAGTGGTTTCCTATTTATTTACTTTTGAAATTGATAGTTGAATGTTTTTTTTTTTTTCATTTAACCCCTCCCAAATTAGGAGTATCTATAGTGTTTCCACACTTCCCCTCCACGATGACTCGAACCCAGGACCTAGCGGTCGTAGGTGGAGGTGCTTACCAACTGAGCAAGCCTCAATATAAAACATTAGGAGGTATATAGAGTCCCGTATATCTATTTACATCCGTATTTTTATCTAGCTTGCATCTCTGAGGTCGTAATTGAATTCAAGGGCTCCTAGATTATTGATTTTCACATGCACCGTAGCCAGTGGCGGAGGCAGAATTTTTGCTCAGGGAGTTAAAAAAAGAAAAAAGTTAAAAAATTAAATGAGATTGTAGCTAGTGGGAATTGAACAGATGACCTCACAGAGATTTTGAACCACAAAGATTTTGAACCACCCTTACCCTAAACTAAACTGTTCTTTTGGATTATGTCAAAGGAATTCAAAACATAATATATTGAGATAAAAAATTGATTTTACTTGTTATGCAGTGTAATTTTTCGGCGAAGGGGGTTTGGGTGAACCCCCTTCTGCCCCCTAAATCCGCCCCTAACTGTAGCTTGTGCAGTTTGGTCCGTATCTATAGTTCTTACTACTGGTCTGGAGTATTTCACACTAGCGTTGCTGGTTAATTTATTTATTGCATGTATACTGAATGATGTTATGACTGTCTGAGTTCATAGGCATAAAAGCTCTATTTGCATATCTATGAATTAATTATTCCTCCAAGACTCAAACTCAAGCTAGTCCAGGTCAGCTAAGAACCTCTATAGTTGCATATGTCGTTTATTCCGAATCCCCTGATATTTTCATAAATACTGAAGCGATCACTTGGTCTTGCAGTAATCTTGGGGGTACACATTTCCTTGTAGAATATTGAACAAAATGAAGTTCAGGGCATTTCTAACAGACAATGGTGTCAACCTCCTTGATAAGAGGTTCCTTCCAGCTCTTGACAAAGTGGGAAAGATCTGCTACCTCTACCTTACGAGAGACCATGTATATTTTCTCCATAACCTCCTCAATGGTGATGGCATCCAATCCATTGCTCAATTCCGCATTGAGGCACTGTTTGATGAGTATCGCATCTCTAGCCAAAATGATGATCGGATATCTTTCACTATTGATCTTTCTCTTCTGCACCGTGCCCTTCGTAGTATCATTAGTATTTACACCGAGTTCAGTGCCAGACAAGGTGGAGATCCCGTCGGAGACAGTGTCCCTAACCGCCTCCAGATCAAGCTGGTAAAGAAGCTCCCTCCTCATTCTCAACAACCTATGCCTTTTCTCACTTTAGAGGCAAAAGGTTACAGGTCTGCTGTTATTCAAGATGTGCCCATCTCTAAGCCCTTGTCAAGGTCTGATGTACTTGAATTACAAGCAGCCCTTGATATGGCTCAAGAATTGCCTCAGACACTTATACGAGTCCCAGATATGCACCAGTTACAGAACTTCGTGGATCGAATGAAAAATGTTGGTGATGTGCTTAATGTTTCTATAAGTAAGTATGGTGATCTCCATCTGCAAGTTTCTACTACCCTGATTACACTTGGTGCTGAGTTCCGGAAGCTGTTAGTTATTGGAGAACAAGCAGAGAGCCCAACAGGTGACCAAAATTTGAGTGCTCAGTCAAGAACAAGAATAGCACTTCAGAGAGGAGATGCAATGATGGTTCAAGTGAGTGTAAAGCATTTCCTCAAGAGTCTTCAGTGTCACTTGGCAAAGCCCGATTGTGCTTTCTATGGTATCGCTCAGCAAGGTGCTTGCCTAACAGTCATATTTCAGTTCTTCATTCCAGGGACACATCAAACAGATAAGGCAATTAGTCTACACTGCCGACTACCTGTCCTTGACCCTGGATCTAGTTGAAATGTCACTGAATTAAGCTTTGTACTTTTTGTCTTAGTTCTTTGGGATGTTAACAATCCTACATTCCATGTTGGTCAAGTGAGAGTTGTCATAGCTGAACGCTTCAGTCATCATAACATGGATTATACTTTCCTGTCTGTATAATTAAATGAAGCCTTGATTGCGTGGATTCACCTCTTTGTCCTGCACTGGTGCTTCCTCAAGACACTTCAGATTTATACAACTGCCTGGACTTCACCAGGGAAGAATGGAGTCTTCTTTCTCCCTAATCTTTGCTAGTCTTGGAAGGCATAATATGTGTTTTCCTGATACTTGTGTGGTGTGTTCCAGATTTCTATTTTGCTTTGGTTTTTATTGGTACTCTTGAGGTGTTTTTTTAACTTTCTAGTGTGGCCTTAGTTTGCCTGCCGCAGCTCTGACAATCAGAAGTAGCACATAAAAGGCTAGGATGACAGATTAGTGTATGGCTAAGGAAACTAAAAATAAGCCAGAAGATCTGTATCTTTCCTATTTTCTTCGGACTAAGAATCTCTTGGTGAAGGTTAACAAAGAAATATAATGTTAGCTGAATTACGTCTTTACTCTTATGTAGTTTTTTGTGAAGATTTACTGGGAAAATTTGTTGAGGATGCTTTATCATAAACTTGTTTCTTTAATCGTAAAATGTACTTATGATGATTACTTTGAGTTTATCAGAAGTTCGCATGGGATTGTTCCGATCGAAGAATGCAAGAGTAGATGCATATTGCCACCAAAGTAATTTATTCTTTATGTGTTATCATTTAACATGCATTCTTTCTTTTCTTTCATTTGTCATTAATTCTTGGTATTTTTCTGGGTCTCTTGCTTCTCAATAAGATGATTTGTTTTCTTCAGTGAGCTTGCATATACAGCTATTTCAATTTTTTAGTATCTTATCCTTCAGATCGGTGAATCAAAATAAAAATTATTTCACATTTTCAACGGAAAATTCGATTTGTTGGGTCTTCTGATTTTTAAAAGGTTTTTTTTTTTACTTATATGTACTACTTATTTACCCCCATTGTTTAGGTTTTAACTTGATTACAAGTTGATATACAAATTAATAATTATATATAAAATAGTATTAATCAGTATTCCTTTATATTAGGAATTCAATGGGTGTAATATCATTTATTCCCTCTTAGCGCGCGCTCGCTCTCTTCGATCTCTACTCTTCTATAACCATTCTCTTCGATTCCCCCTATATGCCACCGTTGAGCAATGAATCTCAGCATAAAATAGTGCAACTTTTCAGGAGATTAAACTAATATTGGAGTTATTTTCTTATTTGTCCTCTTTGAAATCTCGAGTTTGTATTAAGGAAGCATCCAGGTATTTTTTTGGTTTCAAAATAGATGAAGCATCCAGATTGGTAGTAAAGTACTAGAAGTAAATTTCGAATTGACAGTCAAATAAAAAACTTCGAAACTTTAAATTTAAATTTGGGTTTACAAAAAATATTACTATTTATTTAGATTGTGTGGTGTTGCAACGGACTGAAAATATTCTTTGAAGTTTATATCTCAATCTTGAGGGTGTTTAGTGAAGATTAGAGTTGATTTTTGCTGGATTTCAGATTGAAACTCGAAGTCGAAGAAGAAGAAGACATGACATACAATATGTATACAAAATTGTATTAAAGTTATATTATAGCTGTATTTAAGTTTTTGAATATTGTATCAAAATTGAAAAATAGTGTAAGATGTTTAAATCAAATTCAATTTGTGTTTAAGCTATAAATACAATTTTTTACATAAAATTGTTGATATGTATCAAAGTTGTATTAAGAGAGGAGTTTGTGATTGGAATTTTAGAGCATAAGAAGAACACATCACACACAAAAGATATACAAAATATATACTAAAGATGTATTATATAAAAAATTTATGAAAATTATATTTGAATGGTATAATATTGCAGTTGTATTTAATTGGATAAAAACAATATATAAAACTTGTAGACAATTCAATTCCAAGTATTATACAAAAAGTGAATCATATCATTTTAGTTATGCAATAATCTAGAAACTTGAAAATACCTTATTTCAAATGAAGCATCACTTTAAAGTATCCTTATGGTTTTCAAGAAAACATAATGTGCTTTATATTTCTTTAACGTTGTTTTGGACTGATGCATGTGAAATACTCGTATCTAAGAGGTAGGGGTGTACATAAATCGGGTTGATTTGAATTTTTTAATTATCAAACTAAATTAATAGTGTCGTATTTTTAAATCTATAAGCCAAACCAAACCAACAAAATCGGATTTTTCAATCTCAAATTTTCTCGGGTTTTTCGATTTTTTTTGGGTTTTCATTTTTTTTCCGATAAGTCTTCATAGCATAAATATATAACTTGTGCTTCACATATTTCTCTATTCCTACAATGATACAACTATATAATGTATTTTTTTTTAAATAATAATATGAGATGCGTAATAACATTGTACTAAAATATTCAATAATAGAAATACTAAAATCCATGAAGAAAATATTACTAAGTAATAAGCCATAATAAATATTTACATAATCTAAAAGTACTATATAAGTCATGCTAAAATAAGTACAACTATAAGTATATTAGTTACACAACTAAGCACTAAAGAAAAAGATAAACTAAGTTATGCATTTTCAATATAAACGATCAACCTAAAAAATAGATATCCAACACTATTGTCATTTCTAGTGTTGAATCACGCCGTCCACTATATTATGATTATTAGGATCGTGTGGCACGCCGTCCACTATACTATGATTATTGGGATCGTGTGGCATGCCGTCCACTATATTATGATTATTGGGATCGTGTGGCACGCCGTCCACTATACTATGATTATTGGGATCGTGTGGCACACCGTCCACTATATTATATTATTGGGATCGTGTGGCACATCGTCCGCTATATTATGATTATTGGGATCGTGTGGCGCGCCGACCACTTATGAAAGTAAATAAGGTGATTTTGGTTTAATGTTGTCACAGATGACCTGTTCTCCTTTCAGTTGTATACTTCACATATAATCATGTTGTTCTTTCTGTTATTGTTGTATCTTTATATATATATGCACAGGTTGGTTTTTAGTAAGTCCTGTCTAGCCTTATCACTACTTCGCCGGGGTTATGCCAGGTACTTACCAGCACATGGGGTCGGTTGTGCTGATGTTACACTTTATGTACTTTTTGCACAGATCACAACGTTGGAGCAGCTTACGGTCAGCAGCAGCAGTAGGATATTGTTAGGAGTTGTCATCAGCTTCAGGGACTCTCGAGGTAGCCTAGCCGGTGTTCGCAGGCCGAAGTCCATATCCCCTTATTTCAGTTTGTTTTATTGTATCAGAACAGACTTATGTATTTTTCTTTCATTAAGACTTTGTTGTAGTACTCTTTAGTAGTCTGTGAGATAGCGACACCAAGAGTTCGGGTAGTGTTTTGTTCAGTATTTTCTTTCCGCATTTGATTTTCTTCTTTACTTGATTTAAAGTTTTTCCCAAATGTTTAATTATTTTTAGTATATTCTGTTGTTAAGGATTGGCTGGCCTAGCTTCGATAGTAGGCGCCATCACGACTCCCGATGGTGGGAAATGTGGGTCGTGACAATATCATTTGATATTTCTTCTAAAAATTTATGACCAAAATTTTATGTTTTTACTGAATAGATATTAGAGCCCGTTTGGATTTGTTTGTTTTAAATGCTTTTAAGATAAAATTACTTTAAAGCCATTTTGTAGTATTTGGATAAAATAAAAAAGTGCTCTTAAGCATTTGTTTTTAAGCTAAAATGACAAAAACAAGCCAAAAGTCAAAAGTTAGAATTCCTAACTTATGGCTTAAAAGCTATTTTGGCTTAAAAGTCACTTAAAATAAGCCCATCCAAACGGGCTCTTAGTGTCTTAGTTTTATGTCTCTCAAAATTATCATACATTTCTTATTTTACTATTTAAAAATAATTTTATATTTACTCATGAAGGAGTAATATTTTAAATTACTGTACTGATAAAATTTATTAAGTATTTACTTTGAGGTTAAATGTGCAGTTTGATGATAATATTTTAAGAACTTATAATTTTTATTTATTTAAAAGTTAAGAGGTTATAGTTAATCTATATTTCATAGTAAATTTAATAATATTGTATTATTTATACTTGTAAAATATGCTAAATATTTTATTTTATATGAATTTCTTTAATTATTTTTATTTTTATTGTATTATAATGCTTTCGTCAACAACAACAACAACAAAAAGACAAAAAGACAACATGTATTATAATGCTATATTATTAAGTTATAAATTTAAAAAATTAAAGATTCGTGGATTTATGATTTGTGTCTCGAAACTTTCGCTTGGCTTCGTGTTAAGTAAAATATCCCTTCTTACACTCACACCTTTAAAAACATTATATAGTAGTATTTCTTTTATAAGTAAAACTTTCTGTCATTTCAATTGTAAGAAGCAAATCAAGCAATAGTCGAGTGGGGAGGATGTGTCTTTTCAGACTTTTCTTTTACAACCTTTTTAGCTAGATTTACGAATTGTAATTAAAAAATAGTCATATTTTATACTAATAAAAATTTAGTGGTTTTTAATGCAAAGATAAATTTGAACAAAAATAATATTTAAAATTTGAAAAATATTCCAGCATAATATGCTAGAAGTTCATACACATATGCTCCAATCTCTAGTATATTATGTTGGAACTTTCTGTGTGTTGGATTGTCGGCATAATATGCTGAAAGTTGATATAAATGTGTACCAATCTCAAACATAATATGCTGAAAATTCATACGCAGATGCTTCAATCTCTAGTATATTGTGCTGGAATTTTTCGTGTGTTGGAGTTCCAACATAATATGCTGGAAGTTTATACAGAGGTATACCAGTCTTCAGTATATTATATTGTAACTTTTTGTGTTATAACAAAATAATAACTATTTTCTAATAACTTTATAAATACTAACAATTTTTTAATTATCGATTGAAAACCTGACTAGTCAGTGCTATTTTCAACTTTTTCCATTATAGTGGTAATTAGTAAAGTCTATTGGATTTAAAGCCTCTTCAGCTTTAAAGCCCATACCCATAAAGCTTAAAAAAGCAGTAGCCAGTTAAAAGGAAAATGAGGCGGAAAAAAGGTAAAAGTAGAAAGAGACGAAAGCACACATGCAGACTCAGTGGCATGTGGAAAGCAACGAGCAAAGTTGCAAATGAATGGGGCAAAATGATCCATAAACCCGACCCGCATAACAATAATATTCGCCAACTCCCTAGTATATATGTTGTCATCCATGCACTACTCCATTTGCTTTCCAATTCCTCTCCTTTCTCCTCAATTTGAAATCTATATGGAGTTGATGAAGCGTGTCTGCCCTGACTCTCCATATGTATGTTTCCTTTTTTTCCTTTTCCTCGTCCGTCCATACACAAGTTTCTTCTGATTTCACTATAATTTACTTTTTTCATCATTTATCCTTGACAAGCATCTTTCTTTCTTTTATCTTATACTTATAGCCCAGCATTAGAAACTGTCTTGAATTTTATCACAGATTTTGGTTTTAAGAATTCAACATTCTAAGCAGAGTAAATAGATATTCGCCCACTTTTTTTTTTCCAACTCATGAGATGCCTCATCAATTTTTTTTAGACTGTAATTACTACTCAGAGTGGGATACCTTAGTACCTGAACTTTCGAAATTACTCACCCTGCTGGACAGCATTCTTTCTCTTTCAAAATTTCAGTAGTTTTCTGCAAAGGCTTTTCTTCTGATGGTTTGTTTTATAAATAAAAATAAATAATGACCCTTTATCTGAAAATTTTTCTTGCCTTTTTGTTGCGATTTACTTTGCAAGTCTTCAAGATTTTGTGTGATACTCAGATAATCTCTCCGGCGATAACCTTAATTATTAAACATCGGAAATACTCCTTTTCTTGAACCTCAGTAACAACTCTGTTTTGCGAATTTGTCAAAGCAAGGAACTACAAGTTCATTCTGTGTGGGCGTCTTACATACTTCCTCAATCAAAACAATCAAGAATCCCCCTTAATGACGAGAGAGTAAGGGAACTTGTGTGGAACATGAATACCACTTAATTCACTCTCTCTCTGCAGATAAGGAACATCATGTTTTCTGTCTTGCTACCATTATACCTATGTTTGTGTTATTGTTGTGATTCTAATGGACAAACTCTGTTTTTATTTCTGGGTGGTCAGGTATTGGATAGCAACGGAGTTTCACATTGTTTCAGCAACTTATATCCTTAAATTTATTTTTGTTCTTTTTTGCTAAGAAAGTTATACAAATTGCAGTTATTGTTTATTACCTTAACCATATTCACAGTTTTAGGTTTTGGAGCTAATATCGTGACTATTGTCCTTGTTGCTGCCATCGGAGCAGGTAAAAGGAGTGTCAAAGATGGAAAAAGGGTATACTGCATCTTCATTGCAAGGAGTTGTTCCCGTTTATCACTCCGCTTAAATTGGATATTAAATTTTTACTACACATTTCCTTTTGTTTTCAAAAAGAAGAAAGACATTGCCTCCGTATAGTTTTCTGATTTGGACTTTAAACCATGGATTAATGCTTAAAAGTGAGGAATGGATTATCGTTTTGTGTAAAAGTAGGACTCCTACCATTGATTATATAATAACTGCAGCCATTCCATTTAGGAAAGTATTTCATTTGGCATCATCTGCATTTTGGGAAGCATGCACTTAATTTAAAATGCTCGTTATCAACCACACATAGTTGCTTTTACCTGCTAGATAGTGCTTATTATTGCTTCCCATGATGATAATTAACAGGAAAGAAGAAAATTTATCAGGAATTGGTGCTTTGTGCAAGAAAAAATTGAACAATGCTTTTTGTCCATTCACTGTTGTCATGTGGCTTGGCAACTGTAGTTCTTAACAAGTTTCTAATGGGTGGAATCGCATAGGATTTTGGCACATAAGAAGGATATAGAGATGAAGACATGTCTCGGGAAGTGTTCATGTCTTTAATCTCTTCATGGTATTTATATTCTGTGATTATAAGACTGAGGGTTCAGTTCATGTTACCTTTTTGTTTTAGACAATTGTACTTTGCATGCTCTTTCTTGATGTTTGTGGAGTATGATATACTTAAAGAAGACAAAGTAGCATGTCCTTAATTAGTATGGTTACTCTTTTGCATTCTAGATATGAAATACCTTGTTTCATGTTTCTCATTCCTCTACCTAACTAACTCCTCTTTCTGATTTGTAATCATGCAAATTATCTCCATGGAGATTTCACTTACGTAGTTGGATTAATGTTTTCCTTCATGAGGTGCTTCATGGACTAATTATTACATGGATTAAATAGGTGCCCCGTCTACTAAAGGTTTCCTTGCATCTTCTACCTGCATTGGGTGCAAGCATGGCACTCTTTGACATGATTGTGCTAATCAAGAAAAGACTTGACAGTTTTCCTGAACCATATCATGAATGGCTCTTCAGATTCTCGCAATTCTCAGTTTGGGTGAGCTTTGCACTTCTCTACCAAATTATGCATTTTTTAGCAGCCGCTTCCATTTCTCATCAGGCATTATACCTTTTCAGGCCACCATTTTGCTGGTCCTTAAGTGTGGGTATTGCTATGTCATTTGCTGCAACCCCATCATATGCGTTTGGTGGATGTTGAAATTTCTTCTTTTGGTACCCCATTTACAAAGAGATTTTTCTTCTCTTCAGGTATGCCTTTTAATTTACTGGAATTTAAGATGGTGAATATGTTGGATCTACGAAATTTACTTTCTCCAATGAATTCTTGTTTATGTTGTTAAATGCATCTCAATTCATTTTTAAAATTGCTCCTACAAGTAAACAATCTGGATCTTGTTGCACCTCAGAATCAGGTGATATTCTTTTATTCTTGAGGAATGCATTGAGACACTGTTTATTACTTTAATTCAGTTCACGTATTTGTTGGGCATTTACATTGCATTCTTCTCAAAATGTTGACTCTAATGCCAAATTATTAGATTCTCTGCAGTAAGGTGAAACAAAAAGCGGCAGTGTTAGCTTTTGACGTTTTTTTGGTTTTCATGGATACACACCCTAAGGTCTATAAACCATCATCTTATGTGAGAGAAAGTATCTGTTGAGTAGGCTTTATTTCTCTTGAACAATTGTCCATGTTCAATTCTTGATACTTGTTTCGATGCACATATTTATCACCTAGATTCTGCTGAGTGCTGACCACCGAATATTGAAAGAGTCTACTATAATTTTGGCGTTTCAGGTTCTACTATGTCTTAAAGAAAGCTGCAGTGCTTTATTGGATGTGAGTTTTGCAGTTTTGATTAATATTATCAGAACTACAGCACGGCCCCAGAATAGAAGGTAACTTCCTCTTCTTGTTTTTGGCATTATGTAATTGTATTGATACAAAGATCTAGCTGTCTTGTGTGCTCCTAGGCAGTTGAGTTAAACACATTGAACATCCGTAGAAAGATTAGAGGTTACTTGACAAATGAAAAGTCAAACAAAAAAGAAAATCATCCCAGTAGGGATAGGGCTGTTTATTTTGGAATGAACTCCTATTATTTATAATGCACAATGGAATCATAAAACATACATCCTCCATCACCTTGCTAAGTTCATTTAGTTTGTGTCAAGATTCTGGGTATTCAACCAGCAATTAATATGTTAACATTAGAATGGTATTAATCATATAATCACTTGAATGACTGTTGCTTTGGCTCTCTTATCTTTCTAAATTTTAATATATGCGCAACAGAGATCTGGCAATAACGTTTTTCCTTTCTATTTACCTACGTTGTGTTGGATGATATTTTCCATGCAGATGCATAGAAGTTTTTGCCTTTTTATCTACCAGGATTCATCATTTATCTAGTTATTTTTATTATATATGCTCTATGTGACAATATGAGTTGGCAATAATTTGCTAGAGTTTGAAAATTTCAATTATGTTGATTGAACACTGATTGTGTAACTAAAAGTCCATCTATAAATCATAATCGCATGATGATTAATTGCATAAACAGTTCCATGGAGGAATTGCTTCTGCCAAGTAAAATGGACACTGCTCAAGGTCGCTCTGGAGGAGTGGTATGTATATCATCTCCATTCATCATATGAGATGTTTCATGTTATTCATTGAATTCTATCATGGGATTGTTGTAATATGAAAACAACTGAGACCTGTTTTACCACTTTGGAGATGTCAGAAAGCACTAGTTCTTCTTCTTCTTTTTTTTTTTAATATAAAAGAGAAGTTATAACTACAGTACTTTCTCTATGTGCTGAACCTGTCTGCTTTTTTACTTTGCATGCAAAACTTTGGTTGCCTATAACATTTTTACTTCAAGTTCTTGTTTCCCCTGTTTATCCTAATTTTGGGACAATGGGTTTCATTTGGATGTTAGTCAAACGGAATTATATGCAACTGCTGGGACCTGATAGGATTCAAATCTATCAAACCTGTAATGGAATGCGGAGTCAAAAGGCAGCTTGACTTTGAAGATTTGCTTGAGCTACCCATTGATATGGATCCTTCATCCTGCCACACTTTGCTGTTAACTTGCTGGAAAGCTCAAGAAAGAAATGAATATTCTCATCCTTCACTAATCAAAGCAATTTGTCATGCATATGGATGGCCATATTTCCGTCTTGGTCTTCTGAAGGTAATATAGTTTTTTGACTGCTTTACGTTAGTGTTGGAATATTATAGAAGAACCAATGTGTCCAAATCAGTAAGCTGATGCTTTTCTGATAATCACAGTGATGAGAGTTGTGACTATACTAGTGGATGCATATACATTGATTTGATGTTGTTATACATTGATTTGATGTTTTTATATCTTAACTTAGTGGTTACTATGTCTATTTCTATTCTCTGTTATCAAATAGCTTATTTTTCTTTTTCTTTTTCTTTTTCCTTTATATGTATGACCAGATAAAGTCCAAGTTATGCATTTATTACCTATGTTGCTCGGACTACCCGAAAATATCGCCGGGTGCGTGTCGGATTCTCCAAAAGCAGTGTACTTTTGGAGAATCCGACACGGGTACGGCAGTATGTTGGAGAATCCGTGCAACATAGTTTATTACACCAGAAACTTGATTTAGAGAGAAATAGAGTAGAGACTATTATTCTTAATTATAGTTTCTGCATGGGGCACGCAGTCTCGCTTTCTATTGGTAGTAGGTTTTTATGACTAACCGTTATTTTCTTTCATTGTTTATCACCTTATTATCTTGTGTTTTTATTCTGCTTTTATATGGCTTTTTAGTACTGTCCCTCTTGTCTATATTTTCATTAATGTGGTGCATATGTTTTCCTGAGCCGAGGGTCTATAGGAAACAACATCTCTATCCCCACAAGGTAGGGGTAAGGTCTGCATACACACTACCCTCCCCAAACCCCACGATGTGGGGTAATACTGGGTATGTGTTATTGTTGTTGTATACTAAGTTGCACGGACTCTTCAATTTTGGTGTCGTCCCCGTCCAGATACGAGACTTGGACAGGTGTTTGAGCGGGAAACGTCCCAGATACGGTCAATTGACTTCGGACACTTTGACCGGAGTTCATGGACAAATTTGGAAGAAGTTGAGAAGTTGGGAATTTTGAGGAAGATGACCTAGAAGATGTGCAGTTCCTTGCTAAAGACTCTTAATCATAATAATATAATAATAAGTGACCCCTTTATTCTCCATTATATGCCACTTGTCCCCTTTGTTCTCCACACTTGTGAGTTGTGACACGTTATTGGCGGGTTTTTGGTTGTTATTTGCTAATATTTCTTTCTCATACGATATATAGGAATAATTTCTAAATTAATTATTAGCATGTTTACTTTTTGCTAAATAATTTATATATTTTAATCGCGTAAAATTAATTTATACGGAATTATTTTCTAGTTGTACAAATTTAACGTAACTTAGTAGTATTGTATAATTTTCAAATATGTAAAATTTACAATAATTTCATAGCTCTATTTTTTATTATTTCGAATTTTCTTAGTCGTATACCCATATTCAGATTCGCATCCCCGAATCCTAAAATTTAGATTTTGCCGAATGCGATATTCGGAACTGTCTCCGTATTGGATACCCGCACCCCAGTCCGAGCAACTTAGGTTGTATAGCTTCTGCATGGGTAGTGAAAATTTCAGGATATTACTCTTTGACCACATTTCATGCTAAGCGCGATGGCCAAGAATTTTAAAAGATGCAATGATTTTGTATCATGCAAGCTGGTAACTGTTGAAAGTTCAGTCTGATTTTAGGTGACTAACTTTTCAAATTTCATACCACAACTTTTTGGTGTTTTCTTTACGTGGCATCATATGGAAATTTTCTTTGAGATATAGGGACTACTTAGATCTCAAGACCAACATATGAATTTGATGATGCATTCTTTATTGATAAATAGAGTGCTGAATTTGTTTATACCATTCTTGTTAAATATTACCGTGAAAATGCACGGAAGAAAATATTATTGATTAATTAATGACAATGATGGGGGAGTGTTAGTTTGATAATTAAATAGTAGTAAATAACTCTAACTCCATATGTATTAGGAGTACTCCTAATACATATGGAGTTAGAGTTATTTACTACTATTTAATTATCAAACTAACACTCCCCCTCAAGCTAGTTCATTTAAATCATATGTACCGAGCTTGTTACATATATAACTAATACGAGGACCAGTGAGGGACTTGGGGAAAATATGAGCAAGCTGATCATTCGACTTCACAAATTTTGTAGCAATATCTTCCGAGAGTATCTTTTCTCTAACAAAGTGACAGTCAATCTCGATGTGTTTAGTTTCTCATGGAACACTGGATTTGATGCAATATGAAGAGCAACTTGATTATCACACACAAGTTCCATCTGACTAATCTGACCAAATTTCAACTCCTTGATCAACTGTTTGATCCAAATTAGCTCACATGCGCCCATAGCCATTGCTCGATATTCTGCTTCTGCACTAGACCGAGCAACCACATTCTGTTTCTTGCTCTTCCAAGACACCAAATTTCCTCGTACTAAGACACAATATCCAGACGTAGAACGTCTATCAGAAGGTGATCCTGCCCAATTAGCATCTAAGTATCCAACGACCTGCTCATGGCCTCGATCCTCAAATAATAAGCCTTTGACTGGAGCTGATTTTATATACCGAAGAATGCGGACAACTGCATCCCAATGACTATCACAGGGAGAATCCATAAACTGACCCACAACACTCACATGAAAGGAAATGTCAGGCCTAGTCACTGTGAGGTAATTTAATTTACCAACCAACCGTCTATATCCTGTAGGATTGCTAAGGCCTCATTTGTTTTTTTAAGATTAAGATGTCTGAATCTGAATACACATCTGAATATCAAGATGTGTATTAAGATTAAGACATCTGGATCTGAATACACATCTAAATATATTAAGATGCGTATTAAGATCTGAATACTAAATACTTAAGACTTTGAGTTTTAGCATCTGAATATATAATATTCATCTTTATTTGAAAATTAATAAACACAAAATTCAAATAAATTACTAACTAATCTAATATTCTATCATTAAAATATATAGTGTTTTAAAATATGATAGTTGTTGGTGGCGATGGCTAACGGGAGAATGACGACTAGAGGCGGTGGTTGGTGGTAGTTTTGGTTGATGATGGTGGTTCATGCTAGTAGCTAGTAGTGATTGGTAGTGGTGGAAATTATGATTAAGGATGATGGTAGTGATAGTTAATATGGCGGGTGGTGGTAATAGTTATGACTGAGAAAGGTGGTGGGTAGGTTGTGAGAGGTTATAATGATGGGGTAGTGCCGGCTGTAGTTGTTAATGGTAATGGGGTGGTCAGTTGTGATAGTTGAGGTGGATGAGTGTTGATTGTGGGTGAAAATGATGGTGATCGGTGTGGTGGGGATACTGGGTGGTGATGGTCGATAATGGTGGCGGCTATGATTGAGGATGACGATGGCACGATGGTGCTGGTGGTGGAGGTGGATGTGGTGGGGGTGGTGGTGGTGCGTGGTGGTAGTTGATAATGGTAGAAGGTGGCGACAGTCAATAAAGAATGTGTGATATCATCTTAATGAAATTAAGTCTCTGTTATAGATCTTAATCATACAGACCTATTTAGACCCATTAACTGGTTGTGAAGTAAAAAAAATAAACAAACTTAATGATTAAGATCTGAATAAGTAAGATTCAGTCTTTAAAACAAATGCACTTAATGTCTGAAATCTGAATGATTAAGATTCAGACCTCCATTAAGTGCAAACAAATGAGGCCTAAGAGTCTCCCCCTGTCCTGACAGAAGTTTAGAATTCGGATCCATCGGAGTGTCAACAAGTCTACAATCCGTCATTCCTGTCTCCTCAAGAATATCTAAGGCATACTTCCGTTGTGAGATCACAATACCTAAGCTAGACTGAGCGACCTCAATACCCAGAAAATACTTTAATCTGCCCAGATCCTTAGTCTGAAAGTGCTGAAAGAGATGTTCCTTCAACTTAATAATACCATCTTGATCATTGCCAGTAATAACAATATCGTCTGCAAAAACGACTAGATAAATATAGAGATTTGATGCAGAATGTCGATAAAATACAGAGTGATCAGCTTCACTACGAGTCATGCCAAACTCCTGAATAATTGTGCTGAACTTACCAAACCAGGCTTGAGGAGATTGCTTTAGACCATAGAGGGACCGGCGCAACCGACATACAAGGCCACTAGACACCCCTGAGCAACAAAACCAGGTGGTTGCTCCATATAAACCTCATCCTCAAGGTCATCGTGAAGAAAAGCATTCTTAATGTCCAACTGATAGAGAGGCCAATGGCGAACATCAACCATAGATAGAAAATGGCGGACTGATGGAATTTTAGCCATGAGAGAGAAAGTATCACTGTAATCGAGTCCAAATATCTGAATATACCCTTTGGCAACAAGACGAGCCTTAAGTTGATCAACCTGGCCATATGGACCAACTTTGACTGCATACATCTAACGACAACCAACAGTTGATATACCCGAAGAAAGAGGAATAAGCTCCCAAGTACCACTCGTATGTAAAGCAGACATCTCGTCAATCATAGAATGTCGCCATCCGGGATGAGACAGTGCTTCACCCTAGACTTAGGGATGGAAACAGAGGACAAAGATGACAAAAATGCACAATGGGACGATGACAGACGATGGTAACTTAAGCCGATATAACGAGGATTAGGATTAAGTGTGGACCGCATACCTTTTCGTAGTGCAATTGGTTGATTAAAAGGAGACAAGTCCGCAGTATTAGCAGGTTCAGGTGGAGGACGTGAATCAGCTGGGCCTGATGCTGGGTGCGGAAGACGATGATAAATCAGGAGTGGTGGAGCTATAGAAGGTTGAACTAGACTAGGTGGTGGCGTTGGAGCTATAGTTGGTGGAGTTGGACTAGGTGGTGGCACTGAACTCGGTGGTGGCACTGGAGCTATAGGTGGTGCCGGGTGGAGATGCAACTGGAACTGTAGGTGGTGGACCTATGGAAGAAGATGAATGGGAGATAGGGACACAATTTCCAAAAGAAAGAATTGGTAGCACCTCAGAAATATCTAAGTGATTAACTGGACCCGTGAAGTATGATTGGGTCTCAAAGAAGGTAACATCAATAGACATAAGAAATCGCTGAAAGCAGGAGAATAACATCGATATCCCTTTTACGTTTTCGAGTAACCCAGAAATATGCACTTAAGAGCACGATGAGCTAACTTATCCTTTCCTGGAGTAAGGTCATAACAAAATACGTATTCCCAAAGACACGGGCTGGAAGAGAGAACAAAGGTAAGTAGGGAAATAGGACAGAGAATGGAACTTGATTTTGAATAGTTAAAGATGACATACGATTAATAAGATAACAAGATGTAAGAACTGCATCCCCCAAAAACATAGCGGAACATGAGATTGTATGAGTAGGGTACGAGCAGTTTCAATAAGATGTCTATTCTTTCTTTCAGCTATCCCTATCCCATTTTTTTAGGATGTGTACGGACAAGATGTTTGATGAATAATCCCATGGGAGTTCATAAACTGCTGAAAGGGGAAGACAAATACTCTAGGGAATTATCACTACGAAATGTGCGGATAGAAACCCCAAATTGATTTTGAATTTTAGCATGGAAGGTCCGGAAAATAGAAAATAACTCAGATCGATTTTTCATCAAAAATATTCAAGTGCACCTGGAATAATCATCAATGAAACTGACAAAGTAGCGGAATCCCAAGGTAGAACTGACCGATTAGGACCGCAAACATATGAATGGACTGAAGTAAAAGGTGACTCTGCTCGATTATCAAGACACCACGGGAAATGGGAGCGGGTATGCTTACCGAGCTGACATGGCTCACGCTCTAGAGTGGACAAGTGAGATAAGCCAGGTACCAGTTTTTGAAGTTTTGACAAACTGGGATGTCCTAACCGTCTATGTAATGAATCTGGTGGATCAGTAACGGGACAAGTTATTGGAAGAAGACAAGATGCGAGTCAATGTGATTTTGGAAGGATAAGGTAATAAAGTCCATCTGATTCACGTCCGGTACCAATGATCCGCCATGTACTGCGTTCCTATATAACAAGGTCATCAAGAAATAAAACAACAGATATAAGTGATTTGGCAAAGCGACTAACGGCTATGAGATTAAAAGGACTACCAGAAACATAAAGAATTGAGTCTAAAGGTAAGGAAGGAAGTGGATTTGCTTGACCTATTGCAGTTGCCATGACTTGAGACCCGTTGGCTATTGTGACTGTTGGAAGAGATTGAGAATATAAAATACTAGTGAAAAGAGATTTGTTACTAGAAATATGATTAGTGCACTTGAATCAAAGACTCAGAAGTTGAAGATTGGGAGACACAAGTCATGCTACTATTTGTTGGAACAATGGACGCTAATCCTAAAGATGTCTGTTTACGTGCTTTGTACTGAAGGAACTCAATATAATCCGGTAAAGAAACCATTTGGATTGGATTCAATGCATTGGATCTAACAGATTGTGAGTTAAAGGCTTCTGATACGAATGCCATTATAATATTGTGCTGGAAAAAAAGTATAATTTTTCAAAGAATTACTCTTCTCGCCGCAAAACTTACTGTTCACACCGGAAAAATCTCAAAATACTCGTAATAAAAAGAAAAAGGTATGGGTAGGCTCGGAATTATTGTGCGACCAGGCTGTCCTGAAGAAGCTCGGCCAAAAAATGGTCGGAAAAAGCCTCACGCACCGGCGCGTGACGACACAGTTTTCCGGTGGCGCGTGGGAGGTGGTCTGCCGAAGAAGTTTTTACGACTTGGTCGCCGGAAGCTGATCTACCTCGTGGTGGTGTTGGTTTTTGCACAACACGGGTGAAAATTGATTTTTTTCCAGTCGCTGGAATTAAGGCACAGCGATTGTTTTGGGTGGGTTTTCTTTCCCGGATGTTTTCTCACTGCCGCTCTGTTGCCATGTCAGAATGCACGGGAGAAAATATTATTGATTAATTATTGACAATGATACAATGAGCCCTATATATATATATATATATATATATATATATATATATATATATATAATACATGTGCTACTTCTAATACATATAGGATTAGGGTCATTTACTACTATTTAACTATCAAAACTAACCATTACTAACAGATTCAAAAGTTGTTGGTAACATTTCTCCATTTTGTAGGTGCTTAATGACTGTCTCGGTTTTGCGGGACCATTGCTACTCAATAAGTTGATTCGCTTTCTTCAGCAAGGTTTGCATATGCAATTATTTCATTTTTTCAGTATCCATTCTGAATTGAATGTATCCATTCTGAATTTAATTCTATCTTGTTTTTGGAGCCTTTGATATTTGCAGGACAGTTGTTTTTCTTTGCTTTTCAGCTGGCATAAAAATTAATCCTCTCCTAGAGTTAATTATAACCTTCATTTTAGACACGTGCACTCGGAAGCTTGCTGAATGATTCTCGTTCAATCAACATAGTGCCTCCATAAAATTAATTCTAACCTGATATTAGTATGTGTGGTGTTAAAATTTTCAGAATCATCACTCTTGTTCACATTCAGTTGCTGTGTTTACTCTTTTGGATTTTCATTGTGGATGTTCTCCCTCCACCAATCATTAGTGTAGATTTTTAGTTGAAGATATTTTCTTTCTTTTCCTTTACAAGGAGTGTAGTATCTTCAATGTAAAGTGGTCTCATTGTCATCGTTTATTATGATCTACATTCCATGAATATGCGGATAAATGCTCTTTTCAGTTTAACGGTGTTATTGGCAATGTTTATCTTTAATGTTGTATATCATCAAACTCATTTTAGGGTAGATCAATTAACTACTTATTTGACAAGTGTGCCGGATGTCTTCATGCCTGTTTATTTATCTTTTATAACATTCTTGTGGTTGAATAACCCTTTGTGACTGGTGTTCGTACTCTTTTGTACTCTTTATCAACAGGTTCAAGAGACTATGATGGCTATATTCTTGCACTATCCTTGGGCCTTTCTTCTGTCTTGAAGTAACTATTACTCTCCATTCCTGGAATTCATTAATTTTAAGTTATGATGTGTGTCGGCTTCTTTCAAGTTCTTGTCAAACTACATGGTTTATTGGTGAACTTTGTATCAGAGCTTTAGTTACTGATAGAACACTCAATGTTGTCTTGCACATCACACAAAAAAAGAAGAGAAAATTGTGTGAATTCTAGGTTCTGGTTTATCAGCATATGGGATTTCAATTTAGATCATGTTATTAAGTTGTTATAATCTACATGTATAACCTCTCAAGTTTTTATAAAGGGACATGTTCATATATTTTTAGTGTGTCTTAGAGATGACTTCCATGGTTTGGCCAAACTTGAGTCTTGGATGGATGCTAGACTTTTACTTAAAATTTTGCTCTTATCAACATTTTTGAGAGTAGGACATTTACTCACCATCTCTGTATCTCCAACACTCATTAGAATTTCTTTGAATTTTTACTTTTTAAACTTGAGTTTTGCAATAATTCTGTATTGGAAAGTGGAAAGTGGATTGGAGTTCTGCCCGTCTCATTTTTTCTCTCTTGGGAATGTATTCTCATTGTGGTAAGATTACAACCTGGGTTATCTATATTTGGGATACTTCGCATGCTAGCTGGCACACTACATGTCTTTCTCGCATTTTTTCTGATTTTTTTTAGTTGTATAACTTAAGCTGTAAGTTATTATTGGGCTCTGATTTATGACATATTGTCTAAGTCTTGGAAGTTCTCTCTGCAATGCTGCAGATCGTTCCTTGATACACAATATACTTTTCATCTTTCAAAGCTCAAGCTCAAGCTAAGATCCAGTATCATGAGTCTTATTTACCAAAAGGTGAATCTTTATTAATAATGTTCCATTATAAGCTCCTTTATATTACCCTGAACAATCTGTTCTATAGCCACATTACAACTGTGTCATACTGGATTCATGTTGCATCTTTATTTCATACTAGTTATCTTCTTATCTGAATATGTTCATTTTGTAATTTGTATCATCAATAATTCTAACTAGACCATGTAGCTGTTAAAATGACATTTAACTAGCCTCTTTAAGTTTGGGGCACTGTCAGGTGCTTCTTTCTTGTCAAATGAGGAAGGTGTTTATTGTCATTACTTTCTGATGAAACGAGCATAAATCTTGTTCTTTCAGGACTAGGTCTTAGCTTTTTTAAGTTTGAAGAAGTTGTAGAAATGAATGATTTTTGTTTTTTAAAAGTCTTAAATTAGAAGTCTTTGGTTTGTTTATTCCAAGGTGTGAAGTGGCTCCATTTATTTTCTAATTCAATTTTTAATGTTATTGTTAACGGTTTCTCCCTGCATATCGTTGTTTTATTCAGATTATCTCCATCTGGGTATTATCAAACTTGAAATGTTCTTCCTATAATGAGAAGATTGACACCCATCTTTTATTTGGTTAAAGAGAAAGTACATTAGGAGTTTTGAGCTCTTTGGTTTTGTATAGTAGAGTATGATTCGCAATGAATTGAGTGTTATTTCTATACTAATGGTTGTTGTCTATATTGACTACTAAGAGGAAAAAATAATAAATTGGTTAATTTTTGTTCCATGTAAAGGTTGTCCACCAGTTTCCAAAACCTAAAGCTAGGAGGGCCTAGTACCAGTTTGCAAAACCTAGGAAATCCAGGTGGAGAGTACCTTTTTATTTATCTTTTTCGTTTATCATGTTTAATGGTCATAGGGAAAAGTGATAAATCAATCTTTGTCCTTCTAAAGTCGTGTCCATGTGTCTACCACTTTTTAAAGCCTAAAGGGGCGTGCTAAGTTTTCAAACTTTAACTAAGTGAAAGTTTTATATACTACATGATATTAGTGACTAACATTGCTATTTTTCTTTTCAAGTGTCTTTCTGTTAGTTTGGCCGAGAGATCAAAATTTTCTGAAGGAGAAATTCAGACATTTATGTCTGTGGATGCTGATCGAGTTGCGAACCTGTGTAATAGTTTTCATGATATATGGAGGTCAGTATTTTCTGTCTCGAGAGGATTAGTAATAATGTAATTGGTTGGGCCATGTATACCCCCCCCCCCCCACAGAAAATAAGATATCCAAAATGAAGACGAAGAATATAACTTCCTTTTTGCTTAATAATCTTCTTGTGATCAGTGTTCGAGAGATCTGGATTAAGATTTCATTCATACAGTAGTGTGGCTGCTTCTAAATGAATTATGTTTTCCTCAATTTAACATCATTAGGTAGATGGAAATTAGCATCTAGCTAAATTTGGGATGTATCTGTGCTGTCTGTAAAAAAAGATTTTCTTATTAGTAGCTAGCTGCACACAACGATGTCGTCTATTGTGATATTTATCCAGTATGCTTTTTACTTCTGTCAATTAAAATTTGGTATGATAATTTCATATTTGTGTTGATGTATCTTTAACTTTCAGACTTTCTGTTACCATTCCTTCTTACTCTACTTGCACATTCGTGACGGTAAATTCATGTATTTTTATTGATGATGCCACTATTGAATGCACATTTCTGATCCTAGTTTTAGTTTTCTTTTTGGGATAAATAATGATAAATTGTTGCTAAAAGAGAATGGTCCTGCTCCGCAAAATGTTCAACAAACTATATTGTTAGCGGAAACGTAAAAGAAAGAACACAAGATTTAACGTGGTTCGGATCAAAATAATCCTACGTCCACTAGAGAACAATTGCCTTTTTATTATTTACAAAGGAAGGGAAGATTCTCAATTACACTTAAGAGAATTTCTCTCTTTAACTCTCTACTCACAATAATGTATATTGTATTGTTTTTGGGATGATTTCTACAAATGAAAGAGTGCATCTATTTATAGGGGTAAGGACCTCCTCTTGATGTCATTGGTGATATCAAACTACCCCCTCTTGATGTCATGGGTAGCTTCCTCCTAGCATTCATGCCAACTCTTTCCACCAACTCTTCCAATTGGCATGCCATTGTTGACTAAACTTAAACCAACATTTTCAGCATGCCATTGTTGACTAAACTTAAACCAACATTTTCAGCATGCCATTGTTGACTAAACATAAACCAATATTTTCAATCTCCACCTTGGTTTGCGTTTCAAGCGTGCGTGTGAACAACTCTGGCCAAAACTTCTAAGCTTACTGGGCAATCCCGTTGTAAGAAACAAGAAGAATCAAACCATGGTTGAATATACCACCTCAACCTAACAATTGTTCTCTTCGGAGTTGCATCACTTGATGCACACCCCCGCCAAGTCTTTGCAATGTGCAAACTTAGCGAGCGGGACTATCTTGGTCAAGCAACATTATCGTTTGTGATAACCTTCACGACCTTGATAGTTCCCTTTTCAACAACATTTCGAAGGAAATGAAATCTGACATCAATATGTTTAGTGCGCTCATGAAATCTTTGATTTTTCATTAGATGAATAGCACTCTAACTATCACATCTAAGAGTTGATTCTAGCTGAACCAAACTTAATTCCCCTACTAAACCTTTTAACCAGATAGCTTCCTTCACCGCCTCCGCTGCTGCAATGTATTCTGCTTCTGTCGTTGACAAAGTGACAATCGACTGCAGAGTCGACTTCCAACTAACGGTACTGCCAACGAGGGTAAAGATGTATCCAGTTGTGGACCTTCTTCTATCAAGATCTCCTGCATAGTCAGAATCCACATAACCGAGAATTGAAATACCTCTACCTCTTTTTCGTAAAGTCAGACCAACACCAGAAGCTCCCTTCAGATATCTCAATATCCACTTAACAGCTTCCCAATGCCTCTTTCCTGGGCTGGACGTGTATCTACCTACCACACTTACATATTGAGCAATATCTGGACGTGTGCATACCATAGCATACATAATGCTACCAACTGCACTGGCATAAGGAATCTTTGACATATGCTCCACTCATCCTTGGATTGAGGCATTTGTAACTGTGAAAGTTTAAAATGAGGAGCTAATGGTGTACTTACAGGTTTACATGTATGTATATTGAATCTCTCGAGATTCCTTTCAATATACCTCTTCTGAGAAAGATGTACAACACCTTCTTCTCTTGAAATCTCCATACCAAGGATTTTCTTTGCAGCTCCTAAATCCTTTGTGTCAAATTCCTTACTCAACAATTTCTTCAAGCATTTATTTCTGTAATGTTGTTAGCAGCAATAAGCATATCATCAACATACAATAGTAAATAAATCATTGAGTTACCAGACATCTTTTTGTGATACAAACAGCTATCAAATGCACTCTTTGAAAAATTCATGTATAGTCATGAATGCATCAAACCTTTTGTACCATTGTATACAAAGACTTCTTTAGTTGGCATACGTGATCTTCTTTTCACTCAGCTAGGAAACTTTCAGGCTGATCTATATAGATTGTCTCTTCTAGATCACCGTGTAAGAAAGCAGTTTTGACATTAAGTTGTTGAAACTCCAAGTCAAATTGTGCAACCAATGCTACTAGCACGCGAATTGAGCTATGCTTCACGACGGCAGAGAAAATTTCATTGTAGTCAATTCCCTCCTTCTGACTGAAACCTTTTGCAACCAATTTCGCCTTAAACCTAGCATCTTCCACTTCGGGAATTCCCTATTTCTTTCTGTAGATCCACTTGCATCCAACTGTCCTCTTCGCCTTTTGTCTTTTCACTAAGACCCATGTCTGATTCTTGTGAAGAGACTCCATCTCTTCCGTCATGGCTAACCGCCATTGTGCAGCATCCTTGCAAGAAGTTACTTCAATATACGAGGAGGGCTCCGGATCCTTAATCTCTTCTTGTGCAGCTACGAACGCATATGCAATCAAGTTTGCTTGATTTATAAGACGTTCCGGTTCTCGTGCCAGCCTCTTCTCCCCCCCCCCCCGCAATTGTGTATGGTTCATTGACAACAAGTTCTTCAAGATCTACATATTCTGACTCATCTTTAACTTGAGTCTCTTGATCCTTTTTCTTGGCAAGCTCCACCGGAGGCTCCACCCGCTCGTTGTTCTTGTATCCTGAAAACTCCACGGAAACTTTACGGGGATCAAGTATAGAAGATTCATCAAAGGTGACATCTCTACTAACTATAAATTTGAGTAAAGACAAACACCAAAGTTTGTACCCTTTTACTCTATCCACATACCCTACGAATATTGCCTTCTTAGCCCTTGGTTCAAGCTTTCTTTCATTAACGTGATAATAAGCTGGACATCCAAATACTCGTAAGTATGAATAGTTAGAGGGTTCACCTGACCATACCTCATTCGGAATCTTAAAGTCAATTGCCGATGCTGGAGATGAATTGACAATATGAGCAGTAGTGTGAACTGCTTCAGCCCAAAATACTTTGGACATTTTGGCATGTATGAGCATACAACGAGCCTTTTCAAGAGAGTTCTGTTCATTCTCTCGGCAACTCCATTCTGCTGTGGGGTATGCCTGACAGTCCTATGTCTTGAGATCCCATGAACCTTGCATAATTCATTAAACTCTTCATTGCAAAACTCCAAGCCATTTTCTGTGCGAAGATACTTGATTTTCCGCTCCATTTGATTTTCAACCAAAATCTTCCACTCTTTAAATGCTTCAAAAGCGTTACTTTTTGCCTTCAAAAAATGTACCCAAACCTTTCGTCAAAAATCATCAATAAAAGTGAGAAGATACCTTTTTCCGCCCTTCGATGGAAGTTTAGAGGGACCCCATAAATCTGAATGGATGTAGTCTAGCACTCCTCTTGTCTTGTGTTTGCCAGTGCTGAAGCTGACCTTCTTCTGCTTCCCTGGAACGCAGTGCTCACAGAAGTCAAGTGTGCTGATCTTCTCACCTTCCAAAAGGTTACGATTGTTCAACATCTCCAGTCCACGTGCTATCATATGACCCAGTCTCATGTGCCATAGTCTTGCCTTGTCATCATTAGATAACTGCACTGTAGATGCATTTGCAGAGCCAACAATGGTGCTTCCGACCAATGTGTAAAGGCCGTTCTCTAGCTTGCCTTTCAACATGACTAAAGAACCTTTAGTCACCTTCATAGTTTCTGCTTCGCTCATGTACTTGTAGCCTTATTCATCCAGAGTACCCAAGGAGATCAAATTCTTCTTCAGATTAGGAACATGACGGACTTGTGTAATAGTCCTCACGACTCAATCATGGCAGCGAACTCGAACTGAGCCAATGCCAACTATTGCACAAGTTGCATTATTGCTCATTACTACGGTTCTTCCACTTTTCTCATAGCTACTAAACCAGTCTTTTCGGAACGTCATATGCAGAGTACAAGCAGAGTCTAATACCCATTTGTTTCCATAATTACTATTATTACACGATGTTGTTAGTACATAATCATTGGGCAATCTTGTTCAAAGTGCCCCTTCTTGCCACAACTCCAACACTCTGTATTCTTCTTGTTCACATGAGACTTTGATCTGTACTTTGATTTGCTCTTTCCCCGTTGGCTAGTCCGGCCTCTCACAAAGAGTCAACTTGCCTGGTCATCTCTGTCTCCTTCGATGTGCCTCCGCACATCACTAAAGTTTAGTGCCTACCGCACTTGCTCAAGCTTGATAGGCTCCTTGCTATACATCATTGAATTCCTAATATCACGATATCCTGAAGTCAATGAAAATAGCAAAGCACATGCAAGCGTCTCCTCCTCCCTTTTAATTCCTGCAATCTACAAGTTCATGTCAAGTTTATTGAACGCATCTAAATGATCTTGTAACGAAGTACCTGACCTCATAACTGTTGGTATAGCCCTTCTAGCTTTTTCCATAACTGTTTGGCCGTCTCTTTGGTACCTGTACTCACTTCACAAAGCACGGTAGGTGCAAGGGATAGTTGGATTGCACTCAATGCATCCCCTTCAATCTTCTCCGTGTAGGGAGCTGATGTATCCTTAGGATACTTTCCGTCAATAGCATGGATTGAACCTTCCCGCCGCAGTAACGCCATCATCTGGATCTTCCAGATGTTGAAGTTGTTGCGTCCACTGAATCTATCAATTTCAAACTTCATGGAACCCATCTTTGCTTGTTCTTCCTCCTTGGATCGTTATAGAATCTTGTCGCTCCGATACCAATTGTTAGCGGAAACGTAAAAGAAAGAACACAAGATTTAACATGATTTCGATCAAAATAATCCTATGTCCACCAGAGAACAATTGTCTTTCTATTATTTACAAAGGAAGGGGAGATTTCCCAATTACACTTAAGAGAATTTATCTCTTTAACTCTCTATTCACAACAATATATTGTATTGTTTTTGGGATGGTTTCTACAAATGAAAGATTGCATCTATTTATAGGGGTAAGGACCTCTTCTTGATGTCCATCAAACTACTTCTGTCATGGGTGACATCAAAGGAGGAAGCTTCCTCCTAGCATTCATACCAACTTTTTCCACCAACTCTTCCAATTGGCATGCCATTGTTGACTAAACCTAAACCAACATTTTCAGCATGCCATTGTTGACTAAACATAAACCAACATGTTCATATAATGTGCTTTATGAGGGTCAACATGTTCGTTTGTATTTCTTTTTTCCTTTTTTTCTTCTTGTTTTCTCTTTTGTTGCTAAGTGCATCTATTCAAGAAAAATAGAGGACCTTTTCAAAATCTACGATACAACTCTGCACCTTCTTGTGAGGCAGTGCCTATTTGAAAAGTGATGACGTATTTTAAACTCTTTCATTCAAGATAAATATCTAGCATGTTGCTTCGTTGAATTGATTAGACCACTTATAAAAAGAAGAATGAAGTTCGCCAGCTTGGATGTTGCCTTTTCCCATTTTCTTGGTTACCAGATCTATTAATCATGAAAGGCATCAGTTTGCCATTGCAGATTGGAATTGCTCTTTATCTGCTGTATAAACAAGTCAAGTTTGCATTTCTGTCTGGAATAGCTATAACAATTCTGCTAATACCAGGTAATAGATGACTCAGATCTTGAACATGTGCAAAATTTATTGACAATTGAATGCTACTGTGTCTGCACTAAATATTAAGTGTTCATATGACAGAGACAACTATATGTTTTAAGTTGGTCTGGTGGAAATAGGGTGTCACAGTGATACTAAGTTGATTGATAACTTGCTTATTGTTGGGGAAGTGATAAGTGATAAATACAGACTAGTTGCCACTAGAAAATGTTGTGGATGTGATTGTGTCACTACTGTCAATAAGGTTTTACTTGAGAGGTTGATGAAGGTAAAGGGCTGAGTTTAAGGAGCAATCTATATTTTTCAACTTAGATAACAAATCACTATCGGGAATAAATCAATAGTCACTATAGTCTTAGACCTTATCCTGCAACATATCTTCAACCTTCAAGGAAGATGATACATTTTTATTTTCAAAGGCCTTTGGTAAGTGGCTTGATATGTCAAGGTCTTTATACATTTAGTCAATTCTAGAGAAGGCTTGATAAGTGCTATTCTGTGCAGTTAATAAGTGGATTGCAAATGTGATTGCAAATGCTACAAAGAGCATGATGGAGCAAAAGGATGAAAGGTATGTGGCAGCAACTCTTTATAACCTTGCCGGAATTCATTTTGGTATATCACCTCATATGGGGTTATTCCTGAATTGTTAGTTCATTCATCTTCTTTACCAGGTCAGTGCTATTGGAAAGATTACGTGTATTGGTGCCCATGTTGAATAATCACAAATTTCTTTTCTAAACTTGGCAGAGAGTATACCTGAATGTGATCAATCTCTTAACATTCTTTTGCAGTGTTTCTAGTGATCCTTGGTTGCTATAGATTGTTTCCTGAAATTAAATAGAGTCAATCAGTGTTGTCATTTTGCTGAAACTAAGCAACAGCTCTTCTTATCAGTTATTTTATTTTACTTGTTGTGAACTTTTTATGTTGCCTTTTCTTTCTGGAGTGTCAAGTGTTCTGTTAGCTTACAGAAATCAAGATTAATGTGTGTGGTGAGGCGAGACATATCGATAAGAGCTGATAGGTTAAATATGCAACCAGATATTTAAGGCTTTTTCTTTGTTCAGATGTTAGATCATATAGCAAATACCAGATGGTTGCTGGTAGGGAAGTGTTGAAACACTTACATGATCAATTTTTCTCTTTACTAGGCGAGATGCCCTGGGTTGTGGTGTTATCACATTATTCATATGGCTGGCATAGGAAGAATTGAACTAGAGCCCAAGGACAATTTGAAGATTGAATGTTACATGTTCCACCGGCTTAAATTCATGCTGAAGTTATAATCCAACCTGAATGCCGCATCAGTTAAAAGAACGTATTTACACATTTCTTCTGCAAAAGTTTCTGGAAGTAGTGTCTTGTATGCAAGAATTAGCTTATTTCAAAATCAGATAGTTTAAGAGAAGCTTTCCTTTAAGCTGCTAACTTTCCATCCTTAGTTCGATGCTGTCCTCATGTTATTAGGGGTGTTTATACATTATCGATCTTGTTTCTTCAAAAGTAAGAAACTGCTGGTTGGATTCTTTTCAGAATTAAGCTGATGCTTCTATTTGCTGAAGAAAAATATTTAGAAGACAGTTCTTTTTTGTGTATAGTTATTAGGGTGGGAAGGAAGAAATGTCTTGGATGAAAATCACGTGCAGATTTTTTCAATGTAGTACAATGAAGTAATGAGTTTTGTAGTTAGCATTCCTTATGTTTGTTACGATCCATTGTCCATGACTTTTTGCAGGGTTAGAATGACAGCGGAGATTTTAACACATATACGTACTTTGAAAATGTATAGTTGGGAGCTACTTTTTGCAAGTTGGCTGATGAAGACGAGATCGGAAGAAGTGAAATACCTATCAGTGAGACAATATCCGTCATCTTTCTAGTACTTTACGCTTGATAGAATGAGCCATATGACTTAAATCTTAAACTTAGATTTTCCTGTCAGACTAGGAAATACTTGGATTCATGGTGCGTTTTCTTCTGGGCAACAACACCAACACTTTTCTCCTTGTTCACATTTGGACTCTATACTTTGATGGGCCATCAACTTGATGCAGCAACGGTACAATCAGAGAATCTAAAGTAACTTTCTTAATTGCGCAATTCTTTAATAGTCGTAGTTGCCTAATTGTTTGGTTAAAATTGCAGGTTTTCACTTGTGTCGCACTGTTTAATAACTTGATTTCTCCATTAAACTCATTCCCTTGGGTCATCAATGGGTTAATTGATGTGAGTTGTGAAAATTCTTTTGTTTGAGAAATTATCCTCCTTTATTTTATAAAAATTGTTGAATCTTTTGTTTTGCAGGCTGTAATATCTTCCAGGAGGTTATGCAAGTATCTATCCTGTTTTGAGCGGGAGACAAACATGGAACAACCAAGCAATTGTTCGTTTTTCTCTTCCTCTGATAAGCAGACCGAATTGCAAGATGTGGCTGTTGTCATCTGTGATGCATCTTGCACATGGTCGTGCCATGACCAGAAGGAAATGGATTTGGTTTTGGATCCTGTTAATCTTCTTATTCCGAAAGGTTTAGTGGTTGCAGTAGTTGGAGAGGTAAAACTCTATTGTTGTTATAAATAATTTATTTTAGAGCTCTGAGCTTATCAATGTGAGAAAATTTTGACCAGCCTCATCCGACATTGAATTGGGTGTATCTTAAAGCTGTCCTTTTGACCGTTTACAAGCTTACGGGTTATGGGATGACATTTCATATGTTGTTGTAGAAAACACAGACTTGACTATTTAACATTTTGGATCAAGAGATATTTGATATTTGATATATGTATACTTTGTCTTAGAAATGGATATATGTTTAGAATTGTTATTGCAAAGCCTCTGCTTCTTAATGGTGCAAAAGTTTGTGAAATTTGAGCTACTGAGGATACTATATATTTATGACTCATGCTATTTGGGTTTTTCAGGACAAGAGGGGTTGCTCGATGGTAAGCAACCCCCACTTCCAACCGAGAGGTTGTGAGTTCGAGTCTCCCCAAGAGCAAGGTGGGAAGTTCTTGGAGGGAAGGATGCCGGGGGTCTATTTGGAAACAGCCTCTCTACCTAGGGTAGGGGTAAGGTCTGCGTACACACTACCCTCCCCAGACCCCACTATGTGGGATTATACTGGGTTGTTGTTGTTGTTGTTGTTGTTGCTATTTGGGTTTTTCCTTTTCACCATATCCTGTTAGATGGAGTTGGAGATATGATTATAACCTCAGAGAGAAAATTTGAATCAATATCTCTATGATCTTTTTATACTCTTACTACCTACAGTCTACCATTGGCACCTTCTTTAGTTTAATTCACCTTAGTAACCAGTTTGGAGGTTCTAACTCTACGGAAAGAAACTACGATGGTGCAGTAATGGGTGTAGCAGAAGTGATACACTGATTTTCTTGTACATGTAGCTTTATCTAATGATTATATTGTGCAAGGTTCCTTTCCAGCAAAACTATTATTTCTCTTATAACAGATCTTTTACCTGCAGGTTGGGTCTGGTAAATCATCCTTGTTGAACTTGATTTTGGGGGAGACGAGGTTAATTAACGGATCTGTGTACCGGACTGGTTCAATTGCATATGTACCACAGGTGAACAAATAGCTGGTGGTATTCATGTGTTATGTAGCACTCCTGATCTAATATTTTGCCTATCTTTTCAGGTTGCTTGGATTCTCTCAGGAACCATACGTGATAACATTTTGTTTGGAAGAGACTATGACCCAAAGAGGTATATTTCATTTACCTTTTGACAAGGCAATAAGAATTTGTTTGGATAGTTTCAGTTGCATCAATTTTCAGTTCTCAGTTTTGCATTTCCAAAGTCCCAATTCTGCTATTACCCTCATTGTCCATTGAGATGATGTTTTGTATGCCTTGGACTACCCTTGAAAATTCACTGTGTGAAGTGTGAGAAGGCACGGGAGAAAAAAGGATATATTGATATTGTGTGTCTAATGCAATACAAAATGTGCTAATTTATAGCTACTCTATACAAAGGGCATACTACTCCTATTCCAATGTGGGACAACTACATATCTATATCTAACACTCCCCCTCAAGCTGGAGCATACAAATCATATGTATCGAGCTTGTTACATATATAGCTAATGCGAGGACCAGTGAGGGACTTGATGAAAATATCTGCAAGTTGATCATTCGACCTCACAAACTTCGTAGTAATATCTCCTGAAAGTATCTTCTCTCTTACGAAGTGACAATCAATCTCAATGTGTTTAGTTCTCTCATGAAACACCGGATTTGATGCAATATGAATGGCAACTTGATTGTCGTACACAAGTTTCAGTGACTGATTTCACCAAATTTCAATTCCTTGAGCAATTGTTTGGTCCAGACTAGTTCACATGTTGCCATAGCCATTGCTCGATATTCTGCTTCTACACTAGATAGAGCAACTACATTCTGTTTCTTGCTTTTCCAGGACATCAAATTTGCTCCTACTAAAACACAATATCTAGATGTAGAACGTCTATTAGAAGGTGATCCTGCCCAATCATCATCTGAGTACCCAACAATCTGTTTATACCTGATCCTCAAACAGTAATCTTTTTCCTGGAGCCGATTTTATATACCGGATAATGCGGACGACTGCATCCCAATGACTATCATAGGAAGAATTCATAAACTGACTTACAACACTCACAGAATAAGAAATATCGGGTCTAGTAACTGTGAGATAATTTAATTTACCAACCAGTCGCCTATAACTTGTAGGATCACTAAGCGGCTCCCCTTGTCCTAGCAAAAGTTTAGAATTCGGATCCATCGGAGTGTCAACAGGTTTGCAACCTATCATCTCCTCAAGAATGTCTAAAGCATATTTCCTTTGAGAAATAACAATACCTGAGCTAGATTGAGCAACCTCAATACCTAGAAAGTACTTCAATCTGCCTAGATCCTTAGTTTGAAAATGCTGGAAGAGATGCTTCTTCATATTAGTAATACCATCCTGATCATTGCCAATAATAACAATATCATCAACATAGACTACCAGATAAATACATAGATTCAGAGCAGAATGTCGATAAAACACATAGTGATCTGCTTCACTACGAGTCATGCCAAACTCCTGGATAACCGTGCCGAACTTACCAAACCACGCTCGAGGAAACTGCTTAAGACCATAAAGTGATCGACGCAAGCGACATACAAAGCCACGAGACTCCCCCTGAGCAACAAAACCCAGGTGGTTGCTCCATATGAACCTCATCCTCAAGATCACCGTGAAGAAAGGCATTCTTAATGTCCATAGAGGGGCCAATGACGAACCGCAACCATGGATAGAAAAAGACGGACTTATGCCACTTTAGCCACAGGAGAGAAGGTATCACTCCTTTGGTAACAAGACGGGCCTTAAGTCGATCAATCTGGCCATCGGGACCAACTTTGACTGCATAAACCCAACGACAACCAACAGTAAATTTACCTGAAGGAAGAGGAACAAGCTCCCAAGTACCACTTGTATGTAAAGCAGACATCTCGTCACTCATAGCCTGTCGCCATCCTGGATGAGACAACGCTTCACCTGTAGACTTAGGGATGGAAACCGAGGACAAAGAAGATATAAAAGCATAATGGGGAGATGACAGACGATGATAACTCAAATCAACATAATGAGGATTAGGGTTAAGTGTGGCCCGTATACCTTTTAGAAGTGCAATCGGTGTACTAGGGGCAGGGTCCGCAGTAGGAGCAGGGTCAGGCTAAGTTGTTTCGACACTTCAGTTTAGGTGCTGCACCCGTGTAGACACGACACTAGTATGGGTGTGGGTATGGGATCCGTATCGGATATGGTCAAACACTTTTGGGTACTTTGACCACAACGGACGGAAAAATTCGATACAAGATACAATTTGATTCCCGAAATCAGAACCAAAACTAGGATAAAATTTGAAGAAAATAACATACCTTATCTACGATATCAATCCATTACTTATTTACAACTTGAGAATAAAAAAGAAATACACACTTTACAAGCTATGCTAAGTGTTCCCCACTAAATTTCTTACAAATTTAGAGATATTTTTATATTTTTGAATTAATTTTAGCTGGATCCCCGCACCCATATTCACACTAGGATCCGTATCCTCGAATCTTAGAATTTACATCTCGAAGGATCCGACCTTTAGATCCGCACCCGTGTCGGACACCCAAACCCGTGTCCGAGCAACTTAGGGGTCAGGTGCAGGATGAGATTCAGTTGGGCCTGATGTAGGGCGCATACGACGATGATAAGTCAAGAGTGGTGTTCCTGTGACTGGGGAACTAGGAGGAACAACACTAGACTCCTCAATGGTTAGTATGGGTGAAACCTCTGTGTTCGAAGGTGGAGGAGGAGCTATAGAAAACTCCTCAAAGGTCGGTATAGGTAAGACCTCAAATATATCATGGTGGTCAGCAGAAACAAAAAAAGGTTTAGACTCAAAAATGTGATGTCAGCTGACATAAGGTACTTATGAAGATTCAGGTAAATAACAACGATAGCCCTCCTGAACACGAGAATAGCCAAGGAAGACACACTTGAGAGCACGTGGAGCTAACTAATCTTTCCCAGGGGCTAAGTTATGAACAAAACACGTGCTCCCAAAACACGAGGTGGTAGAGGGTATAAGGAACAATACTGAATGTGGAATCTGATCCTTGATAGGAGATGAAGGCATCCTATTAATCAAATAACAAGCTGTGAGAACTGCATCGCCCAAAAAACGCAACGAAACACGAGATTCAATTAGAAGTGTGCGAGCAGTCTCAATAAGGTACCTATTATTTCTTTCTGCAACCCCATTTTGCTGAGGGGTATAAGGACAAGATGTCTAATGAATAATTCCATGAGAAGTCATAAACTGCTGAAACTTAGAAGATACATATTCTAAGGCATTATCACTGCGAAAAATGCGAATAGAGACACCAAATTGATTTTTTATTTCAGCACAAAAACTCTGGAATATAGAGAATAACTCGGAACGATCTTTCATTAAGAAAAGCCAAGTACATCTTGAGTAATCATCAATGAAACTAACAAAATAACTAAATCTCAAGGTTGAACTGACTCTACTAGGACCCCATATATCAGAATGAACCAAGTAGAAAACAGACTCTGCACGACTTTCAACACTACGCGGAAAGGAAGCTCAGGTATGTTTCCCAAGCTGACACGACTCACAATCTAATGTAGACAAACTCGATAAACTTGGCACCATCTTCTGAAGTTTGGATAAACTTAGATGTCCTAAACAACAGTGGATTAGGTCCGGAGGATCAGTAACTAGATATGTTGTGGAACGACTGAGTGAATTAAGATAGTAAAGGCCTTCTGATTCACGTCCTATACCAATTGTCTGCCCCGTACTGTGGTCCTGCATAATAAAAGAATCATCAGTAATATATATACCACAATGAAGGACACGAGTCAAACGACTAACAAATGCAAGACTAAAAGGACAACCAGGGACATAAAGAACGGAATCTAGGGTGATAGAAGATAATGGGTTAGATTGTCCAACTCCTTGTGCCTTAGTTTGACATCCATTGGCTAAAGTAACAGTGGGAAGAGACTGTGAATATACAATATTCGACAAAAGTGATTTATTACCAGAAATGTGATCAAAAGCGCCTGAGTCCATGACCCATGGTCCAAGAGTACTAGACTAGGAAACACAAGCAAAAGAATTACCAGCAACAGGAGTATCAGTATGGGCAACTGAGGCTACTTGCGGAGATGTTTGCTTACTTGCTCGATACTGAAGGAGCTCATTATATTCTTCTTTTACCTGTAGTCTTGATTTGAGCAACGTAAGCATTTTTGGGTGGATGACCATGTAAGGAATAACACATTTCACGAGTGTGTCCAAGTTTGTGACAATAAGAACACTTGGGTCTAGATCTCCCAAAATGACCTCGTCCTCCTCTGTTCTCCATAGTTTGAGACGCCTGGACATCCACTATGTGCGATGCGAGAACAGAGGAATCAAGTATTTGTGATGAGATCGGTGGGTGACTTGGTGCTGCAGCAAGGCGGAGTAATCGAGAGAATAGTTCATCAACTGTGGGAACGGTCGGACTAGCCAAAATCTTGTCTCACACTGAATCAAGATTATTAGGAAGTCCAGATAGTGTAAGAACTAAAAACATCTTTTGTCGCTGCTCTTGTTGCTTTGCCACACTAGCCGAAACTGGCATTAATTTCTCTAATTCCTCCATGACTGCTTGTACTTGACCCAAGTAAGTAGACATATCTAATTCTTGCTTCTTTAAGTTTGTCATTCGTGATATTACATCATAGAAGCGAGATATGTCATTAGTGTATAAGGTACGAGCCTTTGCCCAAACCAAATAACATGTTTGGAATGGACGAAACAAAGGCATCAACTTGGAATCAATAGAACGCCACAAGATGCTACATTATTGAGCATCAATCTTTGCCCAAAGCGCTATCACCTTTTCATCTCCTTCACTAGACTGTTTAATTAGATGATCTTGAACACCTCGACCTTTACACCACAACTCGACATATGAAGCCCAAGCTAAGTAGTTTGAACCTCCAATTATCGATTCCGAAGTAATCATAACACTAGAGCTTCTAGAACTCATGTTTTTAGACCCAAAAGCATCAATTCCCAAAGACATCGTTGCAAAATATTACCAAATTAGAGAAATAATCAAATGTAATCCACTGAAACGGAGTAAGTAACAGTGAAACAGAATAAGGAAATACTGTAGCTGTCGGAATATTACTGTAGAAGTCGGAATAGTACTGTAGTTGTCGGGAAAATTCGAAGTGGCCGGAATGAAATAAAAACAATAGGGGTAGGATCGGAATTACCAGACGCCCAACTGTTCTGAAGAAACGTTTCCAAAAAATGGCCAAAAGGTGGCCCACGCGACGTCAGAACTTCGCCAGAAAATTTTGTTCAGGTGGCGAGTGGCGGCGCGTGGAGGGTATTTTGACAAACATTTTTTTATGGGTTGGTCGCCGAAGCCCGATTACTTTGTGGTGGTGTTGGTTTTTACACAACACTGACGAAAAGTGGATTGCCGGAAAAAGACTTCCGGTCAACTGATTTTCCTTCCCAGAGTCGCTGGAATTTCTGCACAGCGATAAATCTCTCACGATTGCTCTGATACCATGTGAGAAGGCACGTGAGAAAATATGATATATTGATATTGTGTGTCTAATGCAGTACAAGATGTGCTAATTTATAGCTACTCTATACAAAGGGCATACTACTCCTATTTCAATGTGGGACAACTACATATCTATATCTAACATGAAGGTTTATTGAGGAATCACTATCTAACAGAAGCTTATTGGATATTGATGAGAGCAGATATTCGGAAGTATTACAAGCTTGTTCCTTGGACTACGATATTTCCAGAATGATGGGAGGTGATATGGCCTCTATCGGAGAAAAAGGATTTAACTTATCTGGCGGACAGAGAGCTCGTATTGCTCTTGCCAGGTGATGCAATTCTCTGTCTTCAAATTGCAAGGTATTTGTCTAGTGACTGGGTAAGTGAATTGTCTCTCCTTCTGACAACTTTTCTGTATCTGACAGAGCCATCTATCATGACGCGGAAATTTACCTACTTGATGATATCCTCAGTGCAGTTGATGCACATGTTGGTTTTTCAATTTTACATAACGCAATTCTCAGCCCTCTGATGAGTCAGCACACGCGCATCCTTTGCACACATAACTTTCAGGTTTTCCATTCACAACTTCCTTTTAGTGCTGGATAAAATAGAGTTTTTTTCAGGTTTCTGTACCTTTATTTTAAACTCAATTCATAGTTGTTTATTCTCATATAAGACTTGTAGAAATTTTAGTTTCGGTCAAAGATTATAAGGAAGAAAAAGGATATACTATGAAAATATTGATAGAAACTTCTGTTAAATAATGAGTAAGGGCAATTTTGATATAACCATTATGGAGATAATGTGATGCTATATTTTGTATATGGATATACAAGCCATCGATTTTTCGCAGCTCATTGTATTTGCAAGTGGGAGCCACCTTGCTTTCAGAAAAGACTAGTAGACATTGCTAATTGAGCTAAATGTTACACGAAAATTTCCTTTCATCATGCAATGGGTTTTGTGTAGTTTATCTTCACTTTAATACTTTTTTTTTCCCTTCTATATTCAGCTGAAACTGATTGAATTTATAGAACAACTGTTTCTTAATTCCAGTTGTAGCAACAATAATTGTTAGTTGCTGGGGTTAATTGAACTTGGCTCATTTAACAAGGATCTGTAGATTAAGTGTAATATATAGTTAAATTTTGCTTCAGTTCTTCCCAGTGCATTTCTGGAAAATCTACACATGCAACTTTATTTATCTTTCTTTCTAATGACATGAAGTTCCACTATCCGTATGTGTGTCACAAGGTTAGTGATGTTGATTTATGTTTATGTTGTGAAGCAATTTACTACTGTATATTGGCCATTTTATCAGAAGACTAGGCAAAAGAAAATGGAAAGGCATAAAAAATTAGAGAAGGTGTATTTCTGTTCTAATCTCTTGTTCAAGAAAGAACTAGAAATGCATTTATAATCAGAAAAGATGCATTTATCTCACGTTAGAAACAAATCGAGTACATCTAACATCTTTGTTAATAATTTAACTAGTCGTTGGCAACCCAGAGGACCATTCATTTATGATATCTAAAGTAGTGCCTGTCTTCCATATAATAATCTATTCTTTTACTTTACAGGCGATATCTGCCGCAGACTTGGTAATTGTGATGGATAAAGGACGTGTGCAGTGGGTGGGGAATCCAACTGAATTTTCTTGTTCTTCTGATGTAGCATTCTCAACAATCGATGAACTTAGCACTTGTTCTGAAGTTCAACGGCAGGATAAAAAATCAAATATTTCTAGTGAGATCCAGCAGAAAGTTTCAGAGGGCGATTTTATATGTACTCCTGGTGGAAATCAAGTGACTGATGAATCAGAGGCTCGGAAAGAAGGAAAAGTCGAACTCACTGTATACAAGTGAGTTGTTATTTATTTTAGCATGAAAATAATTCTACAACAAAGATATCAACATTACACCTCAATCCCAAGCTAATCGTAGTTGGCATAAAGATCCTCACTATCCATGTAGCTCCATTTGACTGTTTAAGGAAAGATCCTGCCTGTGATAAATTTTTCAGTTTGATGATTTCATCATTATATGACTCGCAGGAGCTATGCTGCTTTTGCTGGCTGGTTCATCACAGCTTTAACATGTATCTCTGCGGTTTTGATGCAAGCTTCTCGTAATGGAAATGATATGTGGCTCTCGTATTGGGTTGATGCAAGTGGAAGAAACCAGAAAGCATATTCAACAAACTTTTACCTGGTAACTAACCAACTACTTAAATTGTGTAGATTCTCTCACCAAGTTATTTTCTTTCCCCAGCTTTATTATGGTTTATTTTGAGGAATGAAATAAATCATAATAAAGCTTTATTATGATTTTTTTGAAATTAAAAGTTTCATTGGAAGACTCTCCTAAAGAATATTGAAGAGCTATGTTGTTGCTCAATATATTGTTTTCTCCTACTCTTCTCCTATTATCAAGAGAAGATTTGGTTTCGAGGCGTGAGGCTTTCTTAGAAAATTCCGTTGGTCCCAATCTCAAAAGTAGTAACTCGGTTTGTGAAGAAAGAATGTATTCTTTTTAGTACAATTATCATCGCAGTTGGCACTAACCATGCCCCCCCCCCCCCCGGGACAACTTATTCGTTCATTCTCTCAAATGTAAAGGTGGAGTTGGAGAAGTCACCATGCCTTTGTTGGTGATATACAGCTCATGATTACCAATATGATTGACTAATTATCATTATGCTTGACTGTTTGATGGATGTTGCAGGCTACACTCTCTCTTTTCTGTCTGGCAAATTCCTTGCTAACTTTAGTGAGGGCATTTTCATTTGCATTTGGTGGGCTACGTGCTGCTGTTAAGGTGCATGATCGATTATTAGAGAAGCTTATAAGTGCACCTATTAGCTTCTTTGATCTGAACCCAACTGGGAGAATTATAAACAGGTATATCAGATTCACTAAGAAATTAAATATTCTTTCTTTTGACGTTATATAATATGTACTGACTGAACTATACAGATTGTCTTCAGATCTCTACACAATTGACGATTCTCTTCCCTTTATTCTCAATATTCTGCTAGCTAATTTTGTTGGCCTTTTGGGGATTGCTGTAGTTCTTTCATACGTGCAGGTATGGCTAGTTCCTTGTTTCAGAACTTTTCACGGTTTCTTTTTTGCAATTTTTTAAGTACTGCAGTCCATGTTTTGCTTGTTAGAACTTCTGATTCTAATGGGTTCTGCTTATATGCAGATCATGTTTTTGTTTCTCTTAATGCCTTTCTGGTACATCTACAGAAAATTACAGGTGCGTTCCAAAATTTCTATATATCTCACTGATTGGTAAGGTGAAGTGGTGTTTTGATCAAAGCCAAGTAATATCAGGATGATAGTAAACAGTGTAATGAATGTAGATCTTTTTGTTCCTTTCGTGGTCTTGTTTTCGTGCTCATTCTATGTTTTATCATTATTGTATTCTCTTTCGGACGTGTTACTTCCCATTTCTATCTCATCAGCGCTTTTATGTTTACTGTATGGGTCAGAATCCGATCCCACGATAATTAACGGAGTTAATCTCGTCTTGAGCTAATTCGTGATTAATAAGTGGTATGACCACTTATTAGTAACGTTACCTAACTCTTATTCGCTTCAATCAACGAGGGCACGGCCCATCCGCCCCCATGAGGGCGAAACCCCAACGTGGTCACGGCCACTTACTGTCAGTTCATGAAGCTCACAACTATAAATACCAAAAGAGTAAACCCTAGAGGGGGGCTTCTTCGTCGCCACTATTCACCGGAGAGAGAAGACACAAAGATACCCATATTATGGGAAAGTGAAACACTATTATAAGGCTCTGAACCTCTTCGTGGAGAGGCAGACCAAATCAATATTATCAATAAAAGCTTTTAATGTTTCTCCTCCTAATTCGGAGTACTTATTGTTTTTTCTTTCATTTGGTTTAATGGATTATTACGGTTTGCTATGATTTTCCCGTGATTCATTTACATTGTTTTATAAACTATGCGATAACTTTTGAGCAAACAATTTGGCGCCGTCCGTGGGGATTTCCTAGCAAAATCGCGTAGTTCTTCCCTGGACCAAAAGGAATGAAACGCCAGAAAAGAAAGAAAAAAAGAACAACCCGGATCGAACAAGCCAAAGCGGCATCTCGGACAAATCTCAAATCAAGATCCAAGTCCTCTCTCTCTCCGATCTCCGATAGTGCGAACAAGAAGAAGGTCCCCATAAGGGAGGATCCCTGCGAGGCATCTCCCGCATCCCCGATACGAGCTCCGGCCAGAAACCGGCATAGAGATATCTCGAGTTGAGAGCCACTTCAAGATAGCCTACATGTCCTGATTGGGAAGACAACACATAAACTGCTCAAGGTCTCAAATCAAAACCGAGCTTCAGCACTCAATACCCACAACGTGGAAATTCAGGCTATGTGCCTTCGCCAACAAGTTCAACTATGGTTGAACCAAGACTCGGGCTATGTGCCTTCGCCATCAAAATCAACAAAGTTCAACAACAATTGAACTGGGACTCAAGTTATGCGCCTTAACCAGTAATTTCAACTACGGTTGAACCAAGATTGATGCTATGCGCCTTCGCCGTTGAATCAAGGCCATTCGCCACAAAGTCCAACAACAGTTGAACTGGGACTCTCGCTATCACAATTGATAAACTTCAACAACAGTTGAACTAGGATTCAGGCTATGTGTCTTCGCCAACAAGTTCAACTATGGTTGAACCAAGGCTCACGCTATGCATCTTCGCCATCAAAATCAACAAAGTTCAACAACAGTTGAACTGGGACTCAGGCTATGCGCCTTCACCAGTAAGTTCAACTACGGTTGAACCAAGACTCAGGCTATGCGCCTTCGCCGTTGATTCAAGGCCATGCGCCTTCGCCACAAAGTCCAACAACAGTTGAACTGGGACTCAGGCTATGTGCCTTCGCCGTCACAAATGACAAAGTTTAACAACGGCTGAACTGGGATTCAGGTTATGTGCCTTCGCCAACAAGTTCAACTATGGTTGAACCAAGACTCAGGTTATGCACCTTCACCAGTAAGTTCAACTACGGTTGAACCAAGACTCGGGCTATGCGCCTTCGCCGTTGAATCAAGGCTATGCGCCTTCGCCACAAAGTCCAACAACAGCTGAACTAGGACTCAGGCTATGTGCATTCGCCATCAAAATTGACAAAGTTCAACAACAGTTGAACTGGGATTCAGATTATGCGCCTTCGCCATCACGATTGACAAAGTTTAACAACGGTTGAACCGGGATTCAGGCTATGCGCCTTCGCCATCACAATTGACAACAGATGAACTGGGACTTAGGCTATGCGCCTTCACCAGTAAGTTCAACTACGGTTGAACCAAGGTTCAGGCTATGCGCCTTCGCTGTTGAATCAAGGCCACGCACCTTCCACAAAGTTCAACTACAGTTGAACTGGGACTCAGGCTATGCGCCTTCACCCTTGAATCAAGGCCATGCGCCTTCCACAAAGTTCAACTACAGTTGAACTGGGACTCAGGCTATGCGCCTTCATCAGTATATTCACCTATGGTTGAACCAAGACTCAGGCTATGCGCCTTCGCCATCAAAATCAACAAAGTTCAACAATAGTTGAACTACGACTCATGCTATGCGCCTTCACGAGTAAGTTCAACTGCGGTTGAACCATGACTCAGGCTACGCACCTTCGCTATCAAATCCAACGAGTTCGACCTCACTCAAACCATAAGGCTAGATTCCTTCGTCCTCAAATCTGACAAGTTCAACCACAGTTGAACCAGGACTCGGACCAAACTCCTTCACCATTGAACTCAGCAAAACCCAACCACCAACGAATCAAGTAAGTACGTGCAACTCGAACTAAGATTAGGGACACGTAAAGTTCGGCCCCGGACAAACTACAAGGCCGCGTTTGTTATCATCACGGCTAGTAGTTCGACCGCGCCCGAATTGGGACTAAGGTTAAGCGCCGCTATCGCCAAGCAACGGCTCCGACTCGCTCACCCCGAGTCGAAGAAGAAAAGTCATCAACAATAAAAAACTAACATGCCTACCAGAGTGGCAAATCACCCCTTCGAACGCATGCAAAGAAAAATCCAAGGAGAAAAAAGGGGAGGTACAAAACATATACAAGGCAGATAACGGAAAGGAGATTTCATTTATCTACAAAGTTAACTGCGGGTCATCCCCGCTTACACTTGGCCAAGGCCAGTCAATACAAGGAAAAAGAAGAAGAAAAACAAGAAACACCTAAAACGCCAAACATCAAACAAGACAAGAAAAATGCATAACACCTTTTTACTCGGCACCATCCGCGCCACTATCGTCAGCCTCTGGCGTCGCCGCGTCAAAACCACAGTCCGTACGGCCTCACGAGCCTTTTGACGCGCTCCCTCGAAAGCAGCTTCGGTCACGATACCGGACTCCCACAAATTCTTATATACATCACGCTGGGCCTCAGCAAAGACCCAAAGTTCGCGAGCCTGGCCGGAAGAAGCGGCTTGGTCCCGTAGGCGCTGATTCTCTTCTTCTAAGGCCGAAATCCGGTCCGCCATAATTTATGTTTAGAAAGGATAGTAGTCACATCTCTTATCTGAACAATTTATGTTTTACTTGGTATTTGAGTATCATTTATTGGAATAGACACATCATTATGTAGGGTATTTATTCGTTGTAGCTTAGTGAAACGTGGTGTATCATTTCCGAAGTAACTAGATTTTTCCTTTTGTAAGATATAATGCTTGCCAAGTATGGGTATTCATAGAAAGAAATTTTGCAGTATAATGTATCTATTGATCTATTTGTGCTGCTTCAAATATGAACAAATAAAAAAAATCAAAGTTTCTCTTTGAATCTCTTTTTATTTCTCTTTTGATCTTAAGCACAATCTGAGAAGTCATGCTAGTGATCCACAATTGCTAGAATGTTAATAAAGGTTATTAAAATAACCTTTTTCTCAAAGTCCCATATCAAATATTTTGATGCGGAATAATATGGAGCCCTTAGCCACTGGAATAGGTAGTTTCACTTCCATAATATGATTTATTAGAGGCTGTAAGACAGAATAACTGATGATAAGATCTTCAGCTGTACTACAGGTCAACATCACGTGAGTTGCGTAGACTTGACAGTGTATCTCGGTCACCTATATATGCATCTTTTACGGAGACTCTGGACGGATCGTCAACAATAAGAGGTTTTAAATGCGAGGTAATTATATCACGTTTTTCAATTAAATGAGATCACTCTCGTAGGAGCATCTTTATCTTTTCTTTCAAGAGGATATAAATTTTCATTCCTGCTAATCAGAGCTTGTGCTTTTCCATTTGTGCCCTCTTGAAAGAACTTTTGACTGCTTTACCTGTTGGGATCAATCACATCTTTGATCGCAGGGAAGGAGTTACTTAAAGAAGTTCCTGTTGTCTATAATTTCCGTACTAAATTCTAGTCCAGTTGTTTTAGCATGATACTACAACATACATTTAGATAAAATCTAATTCTGATAGGAGAGTGAAAACACTTGTGTTATCTTTCTTTTGAAAAAATGCATCTGTTTGACAGAACATGATCACAAGTAATTATTCTTCCTCACAAATTTATCCCCTTTGGATAGGGGTAAGGTCTAGGTACATTCTACCTCCCTAGACCCCACTAGTGGGATTTTAGTGGTTGGTTGTTGTATGTTAGTTTTTTCTTTTATCCTGTCCTTCCCTAGTTTCAGCATATACTTATACATATAATAGATATCTAACACCCCTATTACATAGAGAAACAGTATGATTGCAGTGAATGTCACAGTACCTTAGTAAGTAATTTCCCTTGTACATCACACACAATTAGGGAACATAGTTTATCCCACGTTTTATAAACCACATCATTAAGTGCACCTTTTAGCCTCCTCTTGTTGCCAAACAGAAAGACCCATTGCTACCTTAGTTTGGAAAATATCATTTTGAATGCTGTGTATTCCCGCATTTTTAAGAAGAACTCATTGTCCAACATTCGTGTTTTTCCATTTAGAAAATTCAAACAAACTATATTTTTTTGGCAGTTTTTTTTTCTGCTCAAATTTAATCAGCATCTGATGACATATCAGAGGACTTCGTATTCAGAAGTAACAGCGAGTTTGTGGCTCTCCCTGCGCCTTCAGGTATGTCTTGCGCTGTCAGTACCACTTTAGTGGAATTACTTCTGATTTTTGTGTCACCATGTTCTTAAGTTTGACAATGTGAATTGTGAACTTTGGCGTGCACACATTTTCTCATTTTTGTAAGTCATATCATAATACTCAAAATTGATATTGTCATGATTACTAGATGCTATAGTTGCTACTGAAAGATGTAAATTTTCCAGCTGCTCGCAGCTTTTATCGTGTCATTCATTGCGGTGATGGCAGTTATTGGGTCTCATGGATACCTCCCCATCAGTTTAGGTACGCCAGGGTTGGTAAGTTGTAAGTGGTTCTTTTGCTGTTGACACTTTTCTGCAAAGCAATCATAATCTTCCTTGAATTTGATGTACTGATTCTATATGAACAGATTGGCTTGGCTCTCTCATATGCGGCTCCAATTGTATCTTTACTTGGAAGCTTCTTAACAAGTTTCACGGAAACAGAGAAAGAGATGGTTTCTATTGAGAGGATCCTACAGGTAACTAAATTAAGATACAGTTCATAAAAAGCTTATCACACAAGTTGAGAACTCCTTTTTACTCCCCATTCTAGTATATGGATGTTCCTCAAGAAGAAGATGTTGGAGGTCATCCCTTACATCCACAATGGCCACATCAAGGAGAGATCAATTTTGTCAATGTGACTCTCAAGTACAAGCCACAACTGCCTCCTGCTTTGTGTGGTGTTTCTTTCGACATTGCTGGGGGAACACAGGTCTGTTTGTCTACTTTGAATATCTACCATGTCCTTTAGTTGCAAATCTGACACTTGCAAAATCGCATATGTCAATAAGATGGCCTAAATCTATCTAAGAGAGAGAGATGACAGTTGAAAATTGAGAGATGACAGTTGAAAATTGAGTTATTGTAATGTCCTTATATTAAATTAACACATTTGCTTCAGGAAATCTGTTGCTTGTTTACTTTTTATATCAAGTCATCAGGCCAATATAATCTTGTTTTCATTGAAATTAAAGTGAATGTGTTTCACTGGAACTTTAGACGATCATAGTGAAGAAGACCCTTGTGTGAAGATGAAGCTAATTCACTAACACTATTTGGTGCTTCCACTATCCAGATTTTCCAGTCACTAAGGGTTAGTGATGCGAATGTTACCTTTTGGAAACGTAATAGTTAACTGTGGTGATGTTCTAATTTGCACCATTTGCCTAGTTTATCATCCAGATTCTCCTACCCTTAAGAATCTTTAAAAAATTTAACTTTCGCTATTGGAAAGTTTATTATACTTTTGTTGGGGTTTCTTGGAGAGAGTTTTCTAGCCACTAGATCCTGAGTCTTTCCCTTGAAGTATATCAAAATGATCAAAGGTGTCAAAGGCAAATTGTCAAGACACAGCTAGGAGGGATAATGTGATATTTTGTGTTTCTTTGCTTTAAGTGTTCGCTCCTCCAGACTCCAGTGATATTGAAGTTTAACTTGTCCTAGTATCTATCAGGTTGGTATAATCGGAAGAACAGGTGCAGGAAAATCAAGTATTTTGAACGCCCTATTTCGGCTCTACCCAACATGTGGAGGATCCATCATGGTTGATGGCGTAAACATTGCTGGTGTTTCTGTCAGATGTCTCCGTTCAAGCTTCGCTGTTGTTCCCCAGGCTCCATTCTTGTTTGAAGGATCGATAAGGTAATTGACATAGACTGACATTACTTGTTACTTCTCTTATGTCATATTTTCTTAGAACATTCCCTTCCTTTTTCCCTCTGTAACAGCATGTGTGTATATTAATGATGGTTGGTTGGAAATATGGCTTCATTTACATGTCTGCGTTGAAGGGCCGGCTTGGCTCAGCGGTAAGCTTGCTTGCCGTGGTGTGTCAGGTCGCGGGTTCGAATCAGCCTCTCTGCAAAGCAGTGGAAGGCTGCCTAGAGTATTCCCTTCCCCAGATACCCACTTCATTGAACTTAATCGGCCCTTTTTTTTTACATGTCTGCGTATATAAACATCTCAGGAAAAATCTGGATCCATTGCAAGAGAACATGGATTTTGAGATCTGGAATGTCCTAGAGAAATGCCACATCAAGGAGGAGGTAGAAGCAGTAGGTGGACTGGATGTTCAACTGAAAGGGTCTGGAACAGCATTCTCTGTTGGTCAAAAGCAGCTAATCTGCCTTGCACGTGCTCTCCTAAAGTCTTGCAAGGTAGTATAATGTGTAAATGGAAATAGTGCGGAAGTGTGTACAAGAAATGGGAGAGAGTTTTTTTTTGATAGGGAAGATGTTAGAAATGGGAGAGAGTAATGACAGTTCACATTTTTCTGCAGGTACTTTGCTTGGATGAATGCACGGCAAATGTAGACACTGAAACAACTTCAAAACTACAGAAAACTCTAGCCACTGAATGCCAGGGAACAACGGTTATCACAATTGCCCATCGCATTTCCACAGTTTTGAGCGTGGACAATATCCTGATTTTGGATGGAGGGTTTCTGGTAAACTTATTGTCTTGACAAGCTTACCTCCTTCAAACTATGTCAAGACATCGAATGAATTATAAGAATATAACACAACTAGCTGACTAGTAAGTTTTTTATTTTTGGAAAAGGTAAAATATTATTAATACGCTGTATCAAAAGAATACTGCAGCAGAAGAAAAAAAAAACACTAAGACTTGGTACATCAGATCTCTATAAAATCTAACAAGTCTAGTACATCCTGAAAATTATAAATACAGTTTCCACTCCTCCAATAGTACAAATTTTGAATGCATCTAAATTTCAGAACTTGAAGTTGCTCCTTTTTGCCATCAAAACATCTCCTATTTGTCTCCATCCAAATTGTCCATGCAATGCATAATGGGATGGCAATCCAGACCCTTTTCTTACACTTCCCAGCATAGATTGATTTCCAGCATCCTAAAAAATCTCTGAACTTCTCTGGCATCTCACCTTGAACACGCAAAATAGCTATAAACATGGTCCAAATCTGCCAGGTATAATGACAATGCAGAAAAAGATGATCAACTGATTCACATGAGCTCTCACATAGATAGCATATGCTACAAATAATAAATTCCTCTCCTTCTCAAATTGTCTTGACTCAAGCATGCTTCGTGTGCCACCATCCATCCAAAGCAGGCCGCTTTAGTTGAGAAAACGTCTTCCAGATCATCTTCCAAGGCCAATTAGTTCTCAGCTCTGAATCATATTTTATGAGTTCTCCATAGTAAGATTTCACGGTGAACACCATTCTTATTAGCATTCCAACATATTGCATCTTCCTTCCCCTGACATATTTAAGTCTCCTCGGATTAATTATTTTGTATTACACTTATCTGGGGTAGGGGTAAGGTCTGCATACATATTACCCTCCCCAGACCCCACTTGTGGAATTATACTGGGTTGTTGTATTACACTTATCTGGAAAGTAGGGCAACACAATGGTCAGAGACATTATCCTTAATAGCTTAATTCTGCCTCATCATTTATTTATGGTTTTGTTGCCATTCATTTATTATGCTTTACTTGCATTACCTACATCTTTAAGGCTGCTGATATGAACAACCAAACAAATGTTGGCATTCAATTTAGTGCGCATACTGTATGTTGATCAGTCAACTGATGAACATTCTTCAATTGTTAAATTGCTTTCATGGTGTTAGGCTATATTAATGATGGAAATGTCATCCAAATTGAGATTGATCCAGATTCTCATCTTTCCTTTTTTGGTTTCCAGGTTGAACAGGGTAACCCGCGGATTCTTCTAGAAGATCAGTCATCCATATTTTTCAGCTTCGCCAAAGCTTCAAAAATGTGATGCGTCTCCAATGATGACTTAGGTTTTAGAGAACTACTGGAAGATGTTGCATAGTAGAGCAACTATCCACCTTCAAACTTCTAATGGTTGCTAATGTATTAGTGTAGGCTGAACCAAATCTTCAAGCGTGAAGCTGCTGTATAATAAAACCATTATCTTGGCTCAAAATGCTGCCAGAAGAAGCATGGTAGATGCGTAGGGAATGACAATGTATAGCTTTTCTTAAAATAATAGTCGAAAATTATACTCTCTCCGCTTCATATTAAATGAGTTATTTTCCTTTTTAGATTGTTCCAAAATAAATATTTGGAAATAATTCAACTTTAAACTCTTCATTTTACCCTTAATGAGAAGTTTTTATAACCAGGTCATTGACCCCACAAAGCTTTACTCCTTAAGCTTTTAAAATCATAAATCTTAAATGTTTTTTTTTCCTTAAACTTCATGCTGAGTCAAACTACTTTATTCAATTTGAAACGGAGGGAGTAATATATATAGATGCTTGCCATTAAGATCTTTTCCCTAATAACTTGGTGGGAATACTTATGCTTGCCATTAAGATAGGTATTTTTCACATTTTGGTAAAACTGCATTCGAGTAAAAAATGAAATAACATCAAACTTAAAGATCATTGAATTAGCATCAAGCATTCTTTGCACAATTCTCATACAAACCTTCAGACTAATTGGGAAATAGAAATTCAAGATTAGCCTGCCTTAGCTATTCTTAGTGGCAGAAGAATAGTTTTGTAATTTATACCACTCTTATATAGTTTGTTACATAACATGTAAATTTTGTTTTTAAAGTTATGAAAATTTGGTTCCCGAATTGATACTAAATACTTTTTACAGTTATACTTCGAATGTAGATGGAGGAAAATTATTCAACTATTCTGTTGTTCTTCCATCAGTAGAATCCTTTGTTGTCACTGTTCCCTAAATAAAGCATAAAGCTAAAGGCAAATGCTTGCTCGTGCATTTTTCGGTGAATACGACTAGACAATGAAGTTAGTTAACATTAATCGAAAAAGAGAATTTTGAAGACAAAAATGAAAGCATTACTATGAATAGTACGTAGCAAGAAAATAAAGCAGTAGTCTCTTTACACTATTTACCTTATTATCGTTTAAAATGGTCCCATCAATTCTCTACCAGCAACAGGCATGCCATGTTCTTTTGCTTGCTGCCCGATAAGTGCTAAGCACAATAAAACAAAGTTTACAACCAATCTCACACTGCGTATGCGGTCATATAATCTATTGTTACAATTCGACTTTTAAATGGTTTGCATATAGGGCTATATTTGATGATTTAATGTTACTATATTTTGCAAACTAATTACGTTGTATTAAAACGTGACGACTTTATGTGTAATTATACTTTTTTTTTTTAAAAAAAGGTATATACTTAGATATACATATGGAATGAAGGGCAGCCTCGTGCACTAAGCTCCCCTTATGTGCGGTGTCGGGAAAGGACCGGACCAGAAGGGTCTATTGTATGCTGTCTTACCCTGTATTTTTGCAAGAGAATATTTTTACGGCTTGAACCCGTAACCTTCTGGTCACCAGGAGCAGATTTAGGTGGGCGGAAAGAGGTTTACTCGAACTCACCTGTTTCGCCGAAAAATTACACTTCTAGATATTATATTTTGAATCCTCTTGAAGCATTCCAAAAGCATAACTTAGTGGTTGAGGGGATTTACAACCTTTGTGAGGTCATTGATTCAAATTTCACTCTCTCGACACTGTTTTATCTTTAGTATTAGTTTTATCATATGTAAATCAATTAACCAAGTCATTATAAACTATTATGCTGGTCATATACTTTTATTTTTTTCTCTTTGAACCCCCTAACGGAAATATCGATCTTTATCATTTGTCTCTCCGCCGCTGATGTTTTTGATTTTGCCATTGTGCCTACTACTTCATGCGCGTCTTCATGAAGGAAAGGTATAGAGCCAAAGCTTCTGTGGGCAAAGTTGGACCAATTTTCTAGATAATACAAACTAATTTTTTAGTTTCCACAAAATACACATTCTTTCTTTCTTGATGATAATTAATATAATGGATTTACCAAGTATATAATACATACTGATAATATGACTAATCAAGTCAAATCAGTATAATAATAAAGTTGCTTTGCTTGAAAAGCAAATTAAAGAAAGTAGAAGTGGGATAGAGACGTGGGACTTAGATAAGATCATAAGGAGACAAAGCATCTCCATCCATTCGGTTTTCATATGGCTTATTCCTTTGAATTGTGACATTTGGGACATCATTTGTTTCTCTTTTAGGATATCCTATTATAACCATCATCTTTTTTCTTTTTTTTTTTCTCTCAAAAGCCATTAGTTTTGTTTCTTTAACTTTTACTACTCCCTATTACTTTCTTTCCTTTTTCTTTTTCAGTTTTCCCATTCTTTAACTATCACTAAAACTTTCATGGATCCAATGCTCGTTTTAGGGTAATGCTGACATTTTTCCCCACATCTCAAATCCATATATTTGCCATTAGTTTAGCAATGGAAGAAACATAATAGTTTTTTTTTTTTTTTTTGGTTTCCCACCCGATGTCCAGTACCCATATTGGAGCCCGATTATATCCGGATTCGCGCCGCGTAGGGCTCCTTGCGGGGGGAAGCGCTCCCTACCAAAGATTTTTCCATACCCAGAGCTCGAACCCGAGACCTCTGATTAAGGGAAGTGAAGTCTCATCCACTATACCACATCCTTTAGTAGTTGCAAGAGATACATAGCAAACTTTGACACATTAACAAAATTTTAAAATTTGTTACTTGAAAGATTACTATGACACAGATAGAAATAACAATAATGGTTGTTTGGTTCATGGGATAAGGTTGACATCCTGGTATAGAAATTAGGACTAAATTTATTTCATGTTTTGTTATATGAATTAACTAATTGTAGTATATATTTTATACTAAAATGTTAGGGTTAGTTAATCTATATAGAAGGTGAGATAGCTATTAGCTAATCCCATGGGATATTCCGGCGCTCCAAATATACTGAATATTCTATCATTGTACTAAATGGTCCCTTAATGGTTATTACTTGTTATGAAAAGTTTTATCTTTGTGGAAATGATATCAGATCGCCACTTTTAAGTATGCTATTCAAATATATCCATTATTTATAATATATTTAAAAATTAGTTAATTTCGCTCAAACTTTAGGACACGACGTTCTAGAGTTTAAACCGCAAAGTTCAAACTTCAAGATATTGTGTCCTAAAGGTAAAAAATTATGTTCAGAGGTTCAAATTTTATATTCTGAATTTTAAATTAGTAGTTCAGAATTCAGGAAATTTAGTCCTAAATTTCAAATTATCAGCTAAAAAACTCAGTACACTAAGACTTGAATTTTAAAATTCAAGATACTTAGTCCTAAAATTTGAGTGAATTAACTAATTTTTAAATACATTATAAATTATAAATATATTTTAAATAACATGTTTAAAAGTGACATTGCTGCACTTCGCCCTTTCATCGTTCACTTCAGTATATTTATGTCCTATGTGGCTGTGCAACTATGACTAACTAATGAGAAAAAATGAAAACACACATATAGAAGTAGTTCCTCTGCACATTTGGAATTTCAAACTTGATAGTGTGGGTGCCATAACTACGACAAAGAAAATTTTATGTTTAAAAGGTAATACTCCAATATATACAAGAAAGAACCTTTTATATTGTGTGTAAATATTTATTTAATAAATCCGTCCCCAAAGGAAATGAAAGTTGAAATAATATCACTTTGTTTGTTTGAAAATCTTGAAAAGGTACTTTGCTACATTATAATTCTTGTCTCAATCTGATTAAGTCTTATTTTGCTTTCTTAATAGGGAAAGCAACTTGTAGTGACTAGATTTTAAACAACAAAAAAGAGAGGGGCTTCTATCTTTTTTTAAAAGTTAGATTTATAAGGTTAATTCAAAAGGCTCTACCTTTAAAGCCTCAACTTTTGTCATAACGATTCTTTTACACATATTTGAAAGTAATACGATGGACTATTCCCATTTGGTGTGATTTTTAGAGTAAGATTCGCAACTAGAATATAGTATGGTTAATCGATTTGTTTGACTCAAAATATTAATAAGCATTTATGAATTCAAAACAATTAATGTAAATGAAGGGTCATTCATAGCAAGTCGTAACACATTCGAAATTTAATAAGGGGAAAGATAATTAAAATACTTGTATTGGTAACAGAAAGTATCGGTGATCTTTATTCATGATAATAAAGTAATCTGCCTCTTCATGAAGAAGTTCAGATCTTTACAATCATGTTTCGTTCGATCTACCTTCATTCTATTTTTTTGTCTTGGGTTCTCACTCTCTATTTTACTCTCTATTTCTTAGAGCCCCCATGGGGAGAGAGTGGAACCCCTTTTCTGATTTCTGCTCTTGTATTTATAGACATTGTTGTACGAGTTGACCTTCTTGGAGATCGGGCTCACATTAGGGGGTTATTTTGAACATATCTGAAGAGTAGCGACCCCGGCCAAGGTTTTAGGCGAGTACGGATAGTATTCTCAATTGAAGCGGTGTCGGCGCATATTACATTTGTGTTAGTCGAAAGGGACGGTCGATCTAACTGATTGTCGTGGGATCGAATTATGACCCATACAGGATTACTCAATGCCATTGGAATTTTGAGATAGATATCCTTCATCTTTCAAGCTTACTAGCTATTACAAGTAGTAGCAATTACCTTTTTTTTTTCTTAAACTGCAGAATCGCAGTCGCTATCCTTTGGGTGTGCTATGAGTAAACCTCGTTTCATTACAATAGCTCACAAATCATACTAGAGAGGTAAATCTTACTAGATAAGTCCCGTGTGATGAGCTCAACCAAAAAAACATGCATGAGGCTCGAACCAGTGACCTCGTCCCACAATATAATAGTTTTTTTTCTTTGGAAAATTCTCGAGAAACCCGTGGTGGTTGCTCTTCTGGTGCACACTTGATAATATGCTTATTGTACAATAGCTCCCAAATCTCACATTGTTTAACCAAAATATGCAATTTCGATTAAAACTAGAAAATAATAGAGAAATCGGGTTACTGATAATCAAGAGACCGAAAAGTGTAATAGGCTTTCAATAATAAGACTGAACAGTAAAGAAAAATTGTATTTCAGTAGGCTTTCAATAGTTGATCGTGTCCACAAATGGTACAACTTCCTCCTTTTATAGCTCACCCTAGGTAGAAGAATGAAACCTAGGCTTTAATGACATAATTATGAGTAATAAATGACATTAAATAGGTTGTTACACAATCATTCTTATTAAATGCCAATTCTTCAACGTATCAGGTACTTAATGATTGAATTTGGACTTCTTTCTGCCTCCAGATCCACGCTTTAAATGCTTTTTGATCAGTTGTCTTTGAATGTCTTGAATTGATATGGAACTCATATCTACTTGCTCTTTGTATCCTTTGTCTTTCAGAATTACATTCTAACACACTCTAAACAGGTACGGGGCTCGTAGTTTAATTACGTCTCGTGTCTAATTTGTCTCCTCGCATCTTTTATTTATTTATTATCTTTCGGAATAATAACCTTTTAACCATTCCACGTGTCATGACACATCACTCTTGGTAAAAATTCAATTTTTCTCATTACAGATAGTCCCCCCACTTCCCATTTATTTATCATTTAAATATTTGGGAAGTGGATTCTCATTAAAAAGGGAATTTTGTCACAATAAATGCTATATCAGTATTGACGTTTCAGTTGTCCCTTCCATTTAATGCATCACATACGTGTCTCTTCTTCACTAGTTCTGCAGCCTTTTTCTTCACTATTCACGAAGTGATGGTTACCTTTATTATAGGCATTTCATCATTACTTTTCTTAGTTCACCAATTTCTTTCCATATACTCTTTCGATTTCTTCTTCTTTAGTTATCCTTTTCATCAAGTGACTCCTCACTTCTTCCTTCTATTTTTCTTCTGTAAAAATTTATTGAACAATAGCATCTTCACATCCTTCCCCAAAAAGAGTTCCCATACTCGATAGTTTTCTCAATGCTCCCACAAGACATAGAAGACCACGTAAGTGTCCCTCGAGGTACAAGATCAACACGGGTGGCATATCTAGTTCTACCATCTCTACTATTCTGGTACCTCTTCTAGAGGATCTTTATCTAACAAATTATGGGTATTCTTTAATTACTGAACCGATGATCCCAATCGTTCAAAAATATTGTCGTTGGAAAGATAGTACTCCCAAAGTTATACTCAACCCTAACCATAGAATTTCTTCTTATAGAGCCGGTTTTTCTTATGTTTATACTTATCCTTTCACTCTAGGATTTACCCATGCCATTGACCCAGTCATTCTTGAATTTTTTCATTTCTTTAAAATCTGTTTTGCTCAAATTGGTCCCCTGGTATGGAGAGTAGTGGCATGCTTAAGGTTCATATCGACCAGAGCGGATGTGGATTTTAATTTTCCTCATCTAATTCACCTCTACATCTCAAACTCTTTCGTAATGGAGTTTTTTCATTGTCTGCGAGAGGTAAGAGGCTTTTGATAAACCCTGGGGATATCAACGACCGTGGCTGGAACACACGGTTGGTAAGTGTTCCCACAATTAATTTGATGGGTGGATCAATCATGCCTTTTTTGGAGAAGTGGAACAAGACACGTAAGTATTTTATTTCTTACCGTGTCTGTTTTTGATATTTTGATCTTTTATTTTTAAAGCATTTTTGTTTCGCTTTTTGATAGCTACCATGGGAGATGTGGAACTCGTCCCTGGCTTCCGTGCTTGGTTAGATGCTATCTTGAAAGTCGTACCTATGGAAGCACGTACTTGGAAATCAATTTCTACCAAGCATGGCTGGAGATTTAAAACTCATGGTATACATTTAGTATTACTTTTGCATAGAGTAAATTTTCTCTTTTTGTATATCCAATCTTATATCCTTCTTATTATCATGATTTGCTAATCGAGGGATGTCAGTTGAAGTAGCTACTGCCCTTAGAGCTTCTTCCAATGCTCCATTAGCTCTAGGGAGGACACAGGATGTTCTAACAAAGAGGAAATTAATTGAAGAAGATTCTGATGTTGATGAAGATGATGATACCTCTTTGACAGCTCGTCCTAGGTCTAGGAGGCGTGTGATAGCTTCTGAGGATGATATTGAAGCTTCTCCTGCTCGTACCTCCGAGCCTGTTACTATCATATCTGATGAAAAAATTGTTCCAAATGACACTTCTGAATCTACTCAACGCCTTTTCATTGAAGGTTTTGAGGGTAGTAATTTTGGTCCGATTTTGGAGGAAACCCCTCTTTCAACTTTTGTTTCTGCCTCTCCTGTTTCTCATATCACTTCAAGTGTTACTCCTGCTACCATTTCCATTCCTACTTCCTTACCAACCTCGCCCCCGTACCCGTTTCAACCTTTTTAAATTCCGTTGTTTTCACATCCTCTACTGTACCTCCTTCTATAGTTCCCTCTTCTTCTGTTAATCATATGGAAGAAAGTTTCAGCAACAGAAGCATGGCTGTCACACCTCTTTTTTACCGCACCCGCGAGGGTGCAAAGAGTTTTTCCAATTAAAGGACAATCGAGATGGGATTTATTTTAATTATTTCAGAGTCGCCACTTGGGAGATTTTATGGTGTCCCAAGTCACCGGTTAAATCCCGAATCGAGGAAAAGAATGACTCTATTTAACAGTCCGCGAACCAGAAATCCGGATAAGGAATTCTATTAACCCGGGAGAAGGTATTAGGCATTCCCGAATTCCGTGGTTCTAGCACGGTCGCTCAACTGTCTTGTTTGGCCTATCTATCTGTTTTTTACAATTATATACTTAGTGCAAGTTAATACCCCTTTACCGCTTTTATTATTGGTTACGATTTACGAAAGAGAAAGTCGCTTAAAAATATGCTTTCGAATCGCGTCACATGAAATGCACCCGGATCCTCAACATATTCTTATTCAACATTTCGGGGTTTGGATTTGGGTCACATGAAATGCACACCCGTATTTAAAAAGGGAAAACTAAAATATGCGCCTGGATCGACTACTTATTTACATTGTTGATAAAGGCGTGATATTCGTTAAGAAACGACGCATCTCGAAACCTAAGTATTTATATGTACATTTATGACGGCTATGTGATTAATGTAACTATTGGGCGAGGCGTACCTTTGATTCAAATCTAAAGCGAACTACATCTCACCGTATCTTACTTAAGAGTTGATTCCAAATTACTTAAAACTTGCTACGAACCCCATCACATGAAATGCGCCTGTGGTTCTTAACATGCTTTGTTTACTCTTGCCCGAAATTGGGGTCGGGTCACATGAAATGCACCCCCGACTCTTTTTAATCTAATTACGTCATTCCGTTGAGTAACAACTCTCTAGCTAATCTTGCTTGTGACATAAGGTCTATCATTTAACAGGTTTGGAGATTACACACATGAGTAGGGAAGATTGAATAGAGATACGAAGACTAATTCAGGTTTACATGCTTATCTAACGACAATGTATCTTTGGCCTAGCTACGTTTTTCCATAATCAAAACTAACAATACAAGCTTAATTGGAGAATAACAGAATGTAATTGAACATAAGACGACTACATGTTTCAATAGACTTTATGCATAAGCTTCAAACTTCATTCTTGTCGAACCAAGGAACTACAATAAAAGAGATGTGTACCTGGAATGCGGAATAACAAGGAAGAATGAGCAATGGCAATGCAGCAACAACAACAAGAACAGTAACAGGTGCAGCAACAATCAAAGACCAATAACAACCAACAGTAAACCAATAGCAACAACAACCAGTGAACCACTCAACTAAATACACCAGTAGCAAACTACAAACCAGCTTCAACCATACTGGACCAACAACAACAATGCCCAAGCAGTAACAACCAAAGCAAATCAAGAGCTACCCAAGTCAGATGTAACAACAACGACCAAGACAGTGGCAACAACTACACACCAGTGGCAGCAATACTCAAACAATAGAAGAGCCAGCAATGTGTTGGACCAAGCAGCAACACAGACACAACAACAACACACAAATGACCACCAGTAACAACCTCAACACAGCAACAACCAAATCAGTGCAGCAACCAAACGATCAAGGCAACAAACCACTAACAGAAGAACCAGCCAGACAGTAGCCAAGAAAATTCGATGAAACAGTGACTCCAAACCAATGAAACAGTGACCTTTTGTCGCTCTCAGTGTACTCTCCAATCTCCGTATGTATATCCTCTCAAGTGTCTATATGTATCTATGAATATTTGCTCTCCAGGTACTGTTTTTTGCTCTCCCAGATGCTCTCAAGTGTCTGTGTGTATGCCTATCAATGTATCTATATCCCCCTATACATGTATGAATATGCCCTATTTATAGCCAATAGTCCCTCCAGAACACCTGCCCCTAAGGTTACTATCACCCTGCCCACTCCCAACTCTGCCAGACCCATCAAATTCCCTGCATTCCCCACTACCTACTGTCCAAAATATGGACTTAAGCATTAAACAATGCTGGTGGCAGTGTTCAGTGGGATGCCCTGCTGTGACAGTGGATTCCACTGACTAGCCTCATGTGCAGGGCACCCAATACTCTAAGTGTGAACCCTGATTCCCTAGTTGGCTTAATTTGAATCACAACTTTAGTTTCAAACCAATCAAACAGTAACAAGCTCTATACCAGTGAATTGCATCAGGCAGATTCAAGGGATTAATATTACGAACTATTTGACGACTTTAATCACATTGGACTCATGATTCATTTTAACTACTAAAACAGAGTAATTGGCCAAATAAAAGGCCTCAAAGGAGGATAGCAGGTCGACTGTTATGAGAAATTAGAAGCATGCTAGCATAGAATTGAAACAATGAATAACAAACACACATATTCACAAAAATCGCATTGAATCGACCAAAAGAAGGAATGAATACCTTGCAAGAAATCTGCCGACCAAACTTCGAACTAAAACTCGGACTTATTGAAGCCAAACGGGCTTTAATCAAGATGTTCTCGATTGAGAACACCTGGACTAAAGTCCCTTGGACTTCAATTGTGGCTAATCCGGCTTGAATTGAGTTTCTTCAAAATTAGGGTTCTTGGGCTCGGATTTGGGGCTTTTGCATTTTTGGTTAGATTCGAAGCAAACCAATGCCGGTGGGAGTGTGGGGGAGGTGTGAGGAGACCGTGGTGTGAATTTGGGGTGATTTGGCATAGGTTCGAGTTTGACTCGAATCTTCAAATGAAGATTCGAGGAGCTCCGGCATGATTCGAGGTTAATGGAGGCGGGGATCGTGATGGGGGAGGTAAGGGGAAGGTTTTGGCGTTGGTTTGGGTTTGATTGGCCTACCGGAACCGCCGTGAGGCGATTTCCGGCAGGCGGCGCACGGCGGCGTTACGCCGGGGATTTGAGAGCTCCTGAGGGAGAAGAAGGGAGAGGGGGGTCTGGCTTGGGGGGGGCGGGGTATGGAAATGAGCTTATATATGTTTTGAGCAATTAAATCCTGATCGTTGGATCAAACTTGATCAACGATCAGGATCTTCTCACTTAAACCAAACGGCGTCGTTTGGTCAAGTCTTAAGCTGAATGCATATTAGAATTAAAGGATTAATCTGGGCCGTTGGATAATAAAATCCAACGGTCCAGATCAAGTGTTACACAGGCTGTAGCTGGGCGGGTGTTTGGGCTGGGTCAGAAGCAATTCATTTGGGCCTGGCTTTTGGACTGAATTTGGCCCAGATCGGATCTTCATGATATATTACATGTGTAAGTGTATATATATATATATATGTACATATATACATATATATATATATATACACACATATGTATATATACTAACCTATAACACCGCTGTTTTTACTACAATTAACGCACATGATTACATATCACCCAAAAATGTGAATCACATGACTTCGATATCAAACACTGAAAATGCAAAGCCTAGCATATATTTTTGTATTTTTAATTTAAATAAATAAACGTGCACACAAAAGATAAAATTAACACAAAATCACACAAATCATGCCCAACACGAAACTATTTTTATTTTTGAATTTTCTGGGAGTACTTCTCAAGTAAGGCAAAAATCACGTGCTCACAGCTGCCCCTCTTTGCGCGTAAACACGAAGAGTTTTCGTGCAAAGATAAATGAGCGGATATAAGCGATTTTTGCCTATTCGAACACTCCGTATGAAGCATTTTGGAAAAGTTTTGACCGAACCTTGCTTCAAAGGTCTCCTACATATCCCTGGCTAAAAGGGAATCAGGTCAATGTAGTTCGGGAAGTTCTGGTAGCTGGGACTACCATGCCTGTTGCGATCTCGCTGTTACTGCTGTTGCCGCTGTTACTGCTGTTACCACTGCTTAGCTGATTTCCTTGTTACACTGCGCTAAGCAACAAAAACAAGAAGCTAGACTAAGTTACAGTACTACAAGTTCTTATCTATCCTTTTTAACTTGATCTTGTCGCGCTCCTTGCCATCTTGTCTGACTTGGCGTTCCTTCTGATGCTTCGTCTCTTCTGACGAACTTGGATTCATGCCGAAGATTTCTGTTACATTCTACCGCTTTCCTCTACCAAATTAGACAGATCGCCACTCCATTCTCCGGGCGGGCTCCCTGACTTCAACTACCACTTCAGAATTAAATCGCCACTCCATTCTCCAGGCGGGCTTCCTGACTTCCATTGCAACTTCAAAATTAAATCGCCACTCCATTCTCCAGGCGGGCTTCCTGACTTCAACTACAACTTCGACATTAAATCGCCACTCCATTCTCCAGGCGGGCTCCCTGACTTCAACTACTACTTCAAAATTAAATCGCCACTCCATTCTCCAGGCGGGCTCCCTGACTTCAACTACAACTTCCAAAATTAAATCGCCACTCCATTCTCCAGGCGGGCTCCCTGACTTCAACTACAACTTCCAAAATTAAATCGCCACTCCATTCTCCAGGCGGGCTCCCTGACTTCAACTACTACTTCAAAATTAAATCGCCACTCCATTCTCCAGGCGGGCTCCCGACTTCAACTACAACTTCAAAATTAAATCGCCACTCCATTCTCCGGGCGGGCTCCCTGACTTCAACTACAACTTCAAAATTAAATCGCCACTCCATTCTCCAGGCGGGCTCCCCGACTTCAACTATAACTTCAAAATTAAATCGCCACTCCATTCTCCAGGCGGGCTCCCTGACTTCAACTATAACTTCAAAATTAAATCGCCACTCCATTCTCCAGGCGGGCTCCCTGACTTCAACTACAACTTCGACATTAAATCGCCACTCCATTCTCCAGGCGGGCTTCCTGACTTCAATTACGACTTCAAAATAAAATCGCCACTCCATTCTTCAGGCGGGCTTCCTGATTTCAACTACTATTTCTAAATAAATTCGCCACTCCATTCTCCAGGCGGGCTTCCTGACTTCAACTGCTACTTCAAAATAAAATCGCCACTCCATTCTCCAGGCGGGCTTCCTGACTTCAATTGCAACTTCAAAATTAAATCGCCACTCCATTCTCCAGGCGGGCTCCCTGACTTCAACTACTACTTCTGATTTCATCCTATCTTGATTACCTTCCTTTGCCTCTTGTACCATTTTCTTCTTCCTGCGTTGCCTCTCGGACCACCTTCTCTTCCGAATTAACCTGTCTTGGAATTGCCTTCCCCTGGGTCGTATTACTTTTCTTCTGGCTGCTGGGGGGGTATCTTTGGAACTGTTTACTCGCCTGCTGGGGATGATGCTGCTGAGGAAGTATTCTTTGTTTCCTTCACCCCTCATTCTCTCCCTTCTTCCCATACCTTTTCCGGGACTCACGCTTTTGCCTCCTCGAGCAAATTATAGGATGTAATGCTGCTGGGGGAATCTCGAAGCCATTTTTCCTTTTCCAATAGCTGCTGGGGATGATACCCGGCTCAAAGATCACCCCATCTTGTGTTGCTTTCTACACTTATCCTCTGAGTCTTGCTTTCCAGAAAATTTTCGCAACAGGAGAAAATTTTCTGCCCCAGTGTGATAAACTTCTGGACGGTATGCTTTTCTGCCGTCGGGCCCTCTTTTCCTGCTTCAAATCAAAGAAAAAGTGTTAGTTTCAAAACGCCGCGAGTGGTCGTGCCACTCTTGTTGAGGACATTCTCTTTCAGCTGCTTGGCCTCTCTCGAACTTTGAGGCCGACGTTGACGCTTGCTTGGGAAGATGCTTTTTCCACGAACGACCTCTCATCTTTCCTTTTATTCCACTCTTTGGTTTGATCCGACTCTTTTTGGCCGGTGATCTGTTGCGTGAAATCATCTTTCGGACACGCCATATGTGTCCATCACACTCCATAATTCTTGCGAACCTTCCACTCAGCCTGTCATCCCAATCTTACTATCGTAACGACTTCCGTCTTATTGCCTCGTTCCATGCCTATTCACTTTCAATATACTGCTTTGGGAGACTTGGTTGTAAGCTTTGAAAAATCGATTTTCGAAAATGAAAGAAAAGAAAAGAATACTGACCGCAAATGACAAAAGAAGAGAAAAACTTTTCTGAACTCAAAAATAGGAAAACTTATCTGAATGTGTGACTGATCCAATGGTTATGCCGCGCCTTTGAGATTAAACTACCCAGCCTATTCATGTCAATCACTTTCTTATGGCCGCGTTCTGCTAGAGGTAAACGGATGTCCAAACCTTGTCTCATGCAGACATCTTGTAACCATCTCGCCCCGTCACCTCATAGTGCCCTTCAAAGGGTTTTCACTAATGAGATTCTCTCATTTCTCTGTATCTCCCGTCGCCTTAAGGTGCCCGTAAAGGTTTTCACCGTAAGACTCTCTCATTTTACTTTCCTCAACTTCCTTCGCCTTAAGGTGCCCGCGAGGGTTTTCACCGTTAAGACTCTCTCATTTTATTTCTCTCAACTTCCTTCGCCTTAAGGTGCCCGCGAGGGTTTTCACCGTTAAGACTCTCTCATTTATGCTTTCTTTCCTTGCGGCGGGGTATCATCCCTGAGATTCCCTCTAGAGCGTTATCCCCTTTCGGCTTGTGCATCCTGAATTCAATCGAGGGTCGGGATGTCACTCTTGGCTTTCATTCACATGCCTTGGCACTTCTCAAATACTGATCGAGAGGTCTTTCTGGTTCTTGATATGGTTTCTTCGCGTGAGGCTGAAGAAAGGGGTTTAGCCTCAACGGTTAGCTTATTACAACTTTCGGAATCCACACTATCTTTCCAACGAAAACAATGACTTCTGCCCCAGTTTTGTTGCTTGGGGGATTTTTTGATTTTTATTTTATTATGACCGAGCCGTGTGGCGCCTACGTATCCTTCTTGAGGAATCAGGTCGGACGTAGTTCACTTTTTCTTGTATTACTTCTTTGTTTCTTTTCTATTCTTGATGATTCCGAAAGAGGGTATATGAAAGAATAATTAAGGCCCAAATGGGGAAACAACGGTTAAAGTGTTTGGGTAGTAGAAAAATTGCCTCTGTCATTTCATTTTCCGAAAAATGCCAAATACACACAAACGAAACCAAACGTTTGACAAATGCATTAAAGAATTACACATAGTATCTCTTAACTGCGTCAGAATTGATAGCCATATCGGTGCATCTTCCCTCGACGTCAGTCAGACATAGAGCGCCGTTGGATAATACTCTAGACACCACAAAAGGTCCCTGCCATTTTGGAGCGAACTTGCCTTTCGCTTCGGCCTGATGGGGTAGAACTCTCTTCAGCACATGCTGTCCCACTTCAAATCTCCCGGGACGTACCTTCTTGTTATATGCTCTCGCCATTCTCTTTTGATACAATTGGCCGTGACATACTGCTGTCAATCTCTTTTCATCGATCAAGCTCAATTGCTCTAATCGGGTTTTGACCCACTCGTCGTCATCAATCTCAGCTTCAGCGACGATTCGGAGGGATGGAATCTCAACTTCTGCGGGTATTACTGCTTCGGTCCCGTATACCAACAAGTAAGGAGTTGCACCTACCGAAGTCCGGACGGTAGTGCGATAACCCAACAACGCAAATGGTAACTTTTCATGCCACTGCCTAGACCCTTCTATCATCTTCCTCAATATCTTCTTTATGTTCTTGTTTGCTGCCTCGACCGCACCGTTTGCTTTTGGGCGATACGGTGTGGAATTTCGGTGTGTAATCTTGAACTGTTGACATACCTCTTTCATCAATCCACTGTTAAGATTTGCACCGTTATCCGTAATGATCATCTTTGGAATTCCAAACCTGCAGATGATGTGGGAGTGTACGAAGTCCACTACCGCCTTCTTGGTCACTGATTTGAATGTTTTGGCCTCTACCCACTTGGTAAAATAATCAATCGTTACCAGAATGAACCTGTGACCATTGGAAGCCGCAGGCTCAATAGGTCCAATGACATCCATACCCCATGCGACAAACGGCCATGGTGCCGACATTGTATGCAATTCAGTCGGCGGAGAATGAATCAAATCTCCGTGTATCTGACACCTGATGGCATCTTCGCACGAAACTTATACAATCCCGCTCCATAGTGAGCCAATAATATCCTGCTCGGAGAATCTTCTTCGCCAATACGTATCCGCTCATGTGTGGTCCGCAAACTCCCGAGTGTATATCCGTCATCACTGTTGTTGCTTGACTTGCATCTATACATCTCAACAATCCCAAATCCGGGGTCCTTTTGTATAGCACCCCTCCACTAAGGAAAAATCCGTTCGCCAACCGCCGAATAGCTCGCTTTTGATCTCCAGTTGCTTGTTCTGGGTATACTCCTAACCTGAGGTATTCCTTGACATCATGAAACCACGGCTCACCATCCACCTCTTCCTCTATCACATTACAATAAGCATGTTGATTCCGGACATGGATATGTAACGGATCGACACGAACCTTGTCCGGGTGATGTAGCATTGACGCTAAAGTAGCCAACGCGTCGGCAACCTCATTATGCATCCTTGGGATGTGCTTGAATTCTACCGATCGAAAGCGTTTGGTCAAATCATGCAAACACTGACGATATGGGATAAGCTTTAAATCTCTGGTTTCCCATTCTCCCTGAATCTGATGTACTAGAAGGTCCGAGTCCCCCAAGACCAAGACGTCCTGTACATCCATGTCCACCGCTAATCGCAACCCCAAGATACATGCCTCGTACTCGGCCATATTATTGGTACAGTGAAAACGCAGTTGAGCAGTAACAGGATAATGATGTCCTGTTTCAGATATGAGCACAGCTCCTACTCCGACTCCTTTTGCGTTTGCCGCTCCATCGAAGAAAAGCTTCCATCCTGGATCCTTGGTTAGTTCCAACCCCTCAATCTGCAATACTTCCTCATCTGGAAAATACGTCCTCAAAGGTTCGTATTCGTCGTCAACGGGATTCTCGGCTAAGTGATCGGCCGGGGCTTGAGCTTTCATAGCCGTCCTTGTCACGTATATGATGTCGAACTCCGTAAGTAATATTTGCCATTTTGCTAACCTCCCTGTAGGCATGGGTTTCTGGAAAATATACTTCAACGGATCCAACCGCGAAATGAGGTACGTGGTGTAAGAAGACAAGTAGTGTTTCAGCTTTTGGGCTACCCAAGTTAGGGCGCAACATGTCTTTTCTAGATGAGTGTACTTGACCTCGTGGACTGTAAACTTCTTACTGAGGTAGTAAATGGCCCGTTCCTTCCTGCCAGTAAGATCATGCTGCCCCAGTACGCAGCCAAACGAATTCTCCAAGACCGTCAGATAAAGAATCAGGGGTCTACCTGGCTCAGGCGGAACTAGTACGGGTGGATTTGACAGATACCCTTTGATCCGGTCAAACGCTTCTTGGCATTCTGCCGTCCATTCTATCGCAGCGTCTTTCTTCAATAGGCGGAAGATGGGTTCACAGGTTGCTGTAAGCTGGGCAATAAACCTACTGATGTAATTCAACCTTCCCAACAGACTCATTACCTCTGTTTTATTCTTCGGCGGGGGTAACTCCCGAATGGACTTGATTTTGGAGGGGTCCAACTCAATGCCCCGTCGGCTGACGATGAATCCTAGCAACTTTCCTGATGGAACTCCGAATGCACATTTGGCCGGATTAAGCTTGATGTCGTACCTTCGAAGTCTTTGAAAGAACTTCCTGAGGTCGGCAACATGGTCTTCTTGGCGCCTAGACTTTATGATCACATCATCCACGTACACCTCAATTTCCTTGTGTATCATGTCATGGAATACCGTAGTCATCGCCCTCATGTATGTTGCTCCTGCATTCTTCAAACCAAACGGCATCACTCGGTAGCAATAAGTCCCCCACGGTGTGATAAAAGCCGTCTTTTCTGCGTCCTCTTCATCCATCAAAATCTGATGATATCCCGCATAACAGTCCACAAAGGATCCAATTTCGCGTCCGGCGCAATTATCAATCAGGATATGGATGTTGGGAAGTGGGAAATTATCCTTAGGACTCGCCTTGTTGAGATTGCGATAGTCCACGCATACCCTGATCTTGCCGTCTTTCTTTGGCACTGGTACTACGTTAGCCAACCATTCAGGGTATCGAGTGACACGAATGACTTTCGCCTGCAACTGCTTGGTTACCTCCTCCTTAATCTTCACACTCATCTCCGTCTTGAATTTCCGCAGCTTTTGCTTGACGGGAGGATATGCCGGATCAGTGGGTAATCTATGAACCACTAGATCAGTGCTGAGTCCGGGCATGTCGTCGTACGACCATGCGAAGATGTCTTTAAATTCCATGAGTGTTTTGATCAGTTCTTCTCTCAGATTGGGTTCAATATGGACACTTATCCGGGTTTCTTTGACGTCATCCGCATTCCCTAGATTAACGGCCTCGGTATCATTTAAATTCGGTTTGGGTTTTTCCTCGAAGTGACTTAATTCTTCACCGATTTCTTCTACGGCTTCATCATCGCCGTACTCTGACTCACTCTCGTCACTTCTTATTTCATGTGTTATTATTTCCAAACCCGATTGACTTTCTAGACCGGGTTGATTAATCTTTAAGCACGCCATATCATTAAGATCAGTTGCAAGAAGGCTGTTCAGAAAAGTAAAAAGAAGGAAAAAGATAAACAAAATTAGACGCGAAGGAACCACATTTCATTAATGGGAATTGTACAAAGGGAAAACAAACTGCAAACTTAAATCAAAAATGAACTAAAAACAAAGGGATTTTACTCCGGGGACAAGCCCCCAACACAAAATTTCGAAAGAAAAACAATCCAAGACAAACTACCAAGACTCCTTCCGGACAGGGAGAGGAGTAGCCTTCCAGTTATTCAGTTTTGCCTTTGGTCCCACAAATTGTATCTCGGCATGACCGGATCCTTCACCATCTTCGAGCATACATACATCTGTGAATAGGTTTTCGAACTTCCTGAAGAACTCTTCGTCTGGCCTGACCGTAGGACCGGGAATCTTTGGCGCTGGATGTCCTCTTGCTCCGGACCTGACAAAAAGATTGGGAGAGGCGTGGGACAGGCTTTGGGAGCACCCATGTTTTCTGCTTGCTCCTCTTTGCTCGCCGGATGTCCTCTGAGGTTGGCTGGAATCCCAAGCCGAAGGTTCCCAAGTTCTCGACCACCGATACCGGTTGTATAATTCCTTGCAGAGATGCACCTAGCCCTTTACCGGGTACGAAACCATGTCGCAACATTTCATGCGCCACCATGACATCCGCGGTAATTGTTCTGTCGCCGGGAATACATTCCCCTTCCGGAACTCGGTGGGCGGACACCACATCGCAGACCTGATACACCCACGGCCCAACATCTTCTTCTGTTTCAACAAAGGGAATGATGGTGCCCGATTGTGGATCGTTCTCTCCATGGACGACGATCTCCTGCTGGTCCCATTCAAACTTGACGAGCTGGTGTAAGCTGGATGGAACTGCTCTTGCGGCATGAATCCATGGTCGCCCTATTAGGAGGTTATATGACACCACCATGTCCAGCACCTGGAATTCCATGGTGAACTCCACTGGCCCAATTGTCAAGATTAGCACTATGTCACCAACCGATGCTTTGCCTCCTCCGTCAAACCCTCGAACACATACCCTGTTCTCGCGTACCCTGCCGATGTCTACTTTTAATTTGCCCAGTGTAGAGAGAGGACAAATGTTAGCGCTGGACCCATTATCAACCAAGACTTTGGTAACCACCGCCTCTTCACACTTCACCGTAAGATATAAAGCCCTGTTATGCTCAGTGCCTTCCTCAAGCAACTCGTCATCGGTGAAGGTGATCCGATTTGCTTCGAAGATCCGATTGGTGATCTTCTCCAAATGGCTCACCTGAGATTTTATCCGGTACATGTGCCTCATTCAGGACTTTCATCAATGCTTGCCGATGTTCTTCCGAATGTATCAGCAAGGATAGCAATGATATTTGCGCCGGGGTCTTCTTCAACTGCTCTAAGACGGAGTAGTCGTGTAGCTTCATCTTTTTCAAGAATTCTTCTGCTTCTTCATCAGTGACCGGCTTTTTCAATACTGCCGGAGTGGTCTTCCTCAATTCCGCAGGGGCAAAACATCTCCCCGAGCGGGTCAACCCTCGGGCTTCACAAACTTCCTCTTTCACCTCCTTTCCTCTGTAGGTCGTTGTAATCCGAGCATAATTCCATGGTACAGCCCGGCTATCAGTTACTGGCAGCTGTGTTGCCGGTTGGATGATGAAAGGATCCATTCGAACGCCTGCTACTGTCAGGATGGGCTTGATTGCTGCCCCCGGTACAACTATCTTGGCCGGCTTCACCGGTACTTCGTTCACACTTTCCTTTCCTGCTTCCGATTCTCCTGGTATGTCTTTCTTGCAACTGGGCGACTCATCAAAGCTTGGCCCTTTTCTCATTCCTACCCCGCTAGACTTAATCATCATTACAGTCTGAGAGGCTTCCTCCTTTCCTTCCTCCGCTCGTACCAACTCGATCATGTTGGTCTCATGATGAGTTGGAAGCGGGTTTTGGTTGATGTTGGGCTCTGTTGGAGTCTGGACCTCAATCCTGCGAGTGTCAATGAGCTCCTGGATGGCCGTCTTTAGCCTCCAACACTTTTCTGTATCATGTCCCGGACATCCCGAGCAGTAGGCACAATTTACTGAATGGTCCAGGTTTTTCGGAAGAGGGTTTGGCAGCTTAGCTTCAACCGGGTTCAGCAACCCTACCTGCTTTAACCGGTGGAACAGACTAGTGTAAGACTCTCCTAAGGGAGTGAAAGTCTTTGGCCTCGGCGCCCTGTCGCCCCTGAATGCCTGGTTCGGACGGAAACTCGCGCCCGAGGGGTTTCTGTAAGCTCTTGGGGGTGGATGATTATTCTGGGGGTTTGGCGCACGCCACGGTGCATGAGCGGGAGGTGCGGAATAGGACTGTGCATGGTGGACAGTAAAATGGGGATCAAGTGCGGGATAGTAATGTTGTGGGTGGCTATATGGGTTGTGAGAGTAATTTTGGTGGTGAGGTTGGGGTGGGCTATATTGTGGTGCGGGGCCTCTATTTCTGAACCATGCCCCGGACTCGACTGCCGCGACTTCCTCTCTCCTCTTCTTCCCGAGTACTCCTCCAGTACCACTTTGGATAGCCTGAGTGGTGGCTTTCAATGCTGAGTAGCTCATGATCTTGTTGGCCTTCAAACCTTCCTCGATCATACCCCCATTTTTATCACCTCAGTGAATGATTTGCCTACGGACGTTACCAGATGTCCGAAGTAGGTGGGCTCTAATGTCTGCAAGAAGTAGTCCACCATCTCGCTTTCTCTCATCGGCGGATCTACCCTGGCCGCCTGTTCCCTCCATCGGAAACCAAATTCCCTGAAGCTTTCAGCAGGCTTCTTCTCTAGTTTTAGCAACGATAGGCGGTCGGGGATTATCTTAAGATTGTATTGGAACTGGCCGATAAAAGCTTGAGCCAAATCATCCCACGTAAACCATCTACTGGGATCCTGTCTAGTGTACCACTCCAACGCCGATCCTCCCAGACTCTGGCCGAAGTAGGCTATCAGAAGCTCGTCCCGTCCTCCGGCCCCTCTCATTTTACTGCAAAACCCCCGCAGGTGGGCCACCGGGTCACCATGCCCCTCGTATAGGTCGAATTTGGGCATTTTAAATCCTGCTGGCAACTGGACGTCCGGAAATGGACACAGATCCTTATAGGCGACGCTGACCTGGTTGCCTAAACCGTGCATGTTCCTGAAGGACTGCTCCAGGCTTTTAACTTTTCTGGCAACTTCCTCGTGTTCCGAACTTTGGAAGTGTTTTTCCGGTTCTGCCGGATTATCCCAATGAGGTGTATGTGATTGTGGTTCGGGAGCCCTGAAAGTAGGCTCTGGAGGATAGTAAGAGTTGTCATGGATCCTGAACATATGGCTCGCTGGCCGGCCTTTGCAGAGGAGCCGGTGGAGGTGCTACAAAAACGGGGGTGACTGGAGGAGGATTTGGTTTGGCTGGTGGAATGTGGGTGGCATATGGATTTTCCCCCTGAAAGTATGGATAGCTCGGGGCGCTTGTTGAAGGATCGATGGGCGGATGTTCCGGAGCTGAGGCGAGAGTAGGGCGGTTTGGTGAAGACTGTTCCCTGGCCCAGGCCAGGTGCATCTCTGTTATCCGTTGTTTTAACCGGTCTACCTCTTCTTTCATGATTTGTAGCTCGGATTTTTCTTCCTCGAGACTCTTGCCAGAACTAGACATGCTTACCGTAACTGGTCCTTTGGATCTAGTACGGTAGTGATGGCTGGCCAGGATATTCCGTCAAACCAACTGCTAAACTTTCCGGAATACGCAACAAACTTGTTAGTTCACCGAGTTTGACAGATATGTTATAGCACGTTGGATGCAATGCACCTAACCAAATAACCCTTTCTACATGTACTTTTTAACATGCGTCATTCCGGCCCTTTTTCTTTTCTTTTTCTTTTTTCTTTTTCCCCTTTTTTTTCTTTTTCGACTATCTTTGCAAGCCTTATTGTTATCTAACCTTTGGATTCTTTTTCTTTCTTTTTAGTGGTGGTCGAATCTTATGTGGATTGCCTACGTATCACGACCCCGCGTGAATCAGACCGAGCGTAGTTCTGGTGACAAGAGTGTGGCAAAATTCAGTAACTTTTATATTAAATAAAACCGTGTAGTTACAAAACACGTCTTACAAAATCATCAAAACAAAAGAAAAATGCTTGACTTGGGAAAATAAAGATAAAAATGCCAACTAGCTTGACTCAACATTTCAAAATACATTTTCAATCAAAAATCTAATGCCCTAAAACTCCTAGGGGCCTGCGAGGCATCATTCGGCCTTGCCGCAGGCCTCGGCGTGAGATCCTTGTGCAGTTCCCTCAACTCTTCCATGATCCGATGAACATAACCCATAATTGAAGCGAAAAGGTCGGCGCGGGGCATTCGTTCACAAGCTAGGCACTTCATGGTGACATAGTGCCCGATTTCTCCAATTCTATCCTTGATCATGTCCCTTTCTCCGAGTAGCCGCTCTATTTGCTGGTTTTTCGCCCCCAATCTTCGAGCATTGTTGGTGACTTGATCTAGGAGCCTATCCACTTGTCCTTGCAGGTCGGGCCATCAAATTGTGGCAGCGGTCGAGGTCTGCTCTGGCATCTTGGGCTTGCTTGAAAACCCGCTCCCTAAGGACAACATTTGCTTCCCTCAGGTTAGTGATGATATCGGTGTAATCTTCTTCTACCCGCTTTAGGTGAAGTGCATGTTGATGTGCCTCCTTTTTCCAGCTAGCACGGATCCTCGTTATTTGGGCTTTTGACTCGTCCAATTCTCTTTGGATGTCGGTGACTTGGCTTCTCAAACCCCTTATCAATTTTTCGTCGGCCCAACTCCTCGACTGTCCGTCAGCATCTCTTTTCATTTGCTGGATTTGAGCTCTCAAGAAGTCATTTTCTTGTGCCAACTTCTTTTTGTCTCCTTCGTCGGTGGCAGCTTGCATGTTCTTCTCGAACTGAAGGTCCCGGACCTGCTGTTCTATCCTACCAATCTTCGTCCTGTACCCTTCCTCCCTTGCTAACCAATCCCATTGTTCCCGTGAATCTTCCGTGAATTGTTGGACATGGGCTCTTTTAGAACATTTTCGACGGATCTGAAATCTTTTCCCGAACCACACGTTGTACTTTGGATCCACCTCTCCCTTAGATAGTTCCCGGACCATGGTTTTAGGCTCGAGGAACCGACACTCGTGCCACAGCCTTCTAATCTTCTCTTCGGGGAATGCAACTCCCGGGCTCAATTCAATGGCATACTTCCTCAGGTCTTGATCGGTAGGAATAACTTGAAACCTTCCTAGTTGACGTAATACACGGTGAGGGACATATGGTTGGACACTGCGGATTCCCATCAGAAGGATATAACACTCCTCGGCTGCCATATATATTACTTCGGTATCGGGTAACCACCCGAATGCCCATTCAATCTGATCGGCTTCTATTGAGCTCAGTCGTGCAAGCCATGCCTCGACGCCTTCAGGGAATACAGCACCCATCATCCGTTCTTCGAAACCCCTGATACAGTTTTTTCCGGTCAACCCATGGTTCATGTATTGTGTTCGGTGATGGAGGTGTTCTTGCATCCATAGTTGAAGTAACAGATTGCAACCTTGGAAGAAATTGCCCCCTTCTCGGCATATAGTCAAGGCTCGATAGATTTCGGACAAAACCAAAGGGACCACCGTGCTGGTAGCCTTTTTGATTGCAACATCGGCTATTCCTACCAGACTTATCTCTATTTTCTTATCTTCACGCGGACAAATCACAATCCCCAAGAATGTCGTTATGAATGCTAGAATTCGTCTGGCCTCCCACTTGGTTCTATTCCCTGCGTGAGTCGGTCCAAGGTTTGACTCTTCAAAACCCCGAGGAGTGCCGTACCGTTGATATAAGAATTGGAGGTCGCAACACCCTTTCAGCAGATCATCATTTTTCACCTTCCGACTAATGCTCAGCAGATCCAGAAACCCATGTGGAGATACCGGTCTTGGTGAGAGTAGGTATTGCCCTCTTAATTTCCCATTAAGTCCTGCATAGCCCGCAATCTCCTCTAATGTGGGTGTCAATTCAAAGTCAACAAAACGGAACACATTGCGGGTCGGATCCCAGAAAGATACCAGTGCCTTGATGATGTCTTCCCTTGGCTCGATATTCAACAGATCAACCAAACCTCCCAAAATTCTCCCTACGACCTTTTTGCTACTGTCTTCCAAATCGTTCCACCATATACGGAGCCGCTGAGGGACCTCACTAAAGATTGAAAATGATTTATTCTGATTCGTGCTCATCCTGCACATTTATTAAGGTGATTTAAATAAGAAAACAACTTTGTTTTGCTAAAAAATAAAAAAATCAGTTTTCAATCACGGCCTTTCAACGCCTCGGGGACGAAGGCTTTTAAGGCCGTGGGGTAAATTGATCGAAATCAAAATTGACCCAAAGGTGGCCGTTTATACGAAATTAGCCTTCCGGCGTCCCTTTCGGGAACATTCGGCTATTTTTAAAAACAGCGTCACCGACTTATTTAGTACAAAAGTTAATTTTTCAAAAGGTGAAGTTGGACCCGATGGAGGTTGCCTACGTATCTCACATCCGATGAGAATCAAACCCCCGTAGTTCGGTTTTGACGAAACAAACGGCATTATTTATTTATTCACTTTACTAAACAAATAAGCTATTTAAAGCCGGTCAGCATGCAAGTCTATAACAGATAAATGCGCAAGACAAACAGGATGCAGCAGGATAGTCTGTTCATTTCAGGTCACCTGTCCTAGACGGACCCAACCCCCGTGTTGAGTCCCCTAAGCCAAATGCGACATGATGCAAATAAACGTTTCCTACTAGGGATCCGGCATGAAGCTTTGTTATTCTAGGTTTTAAAACCTGGGTTTATCCGTTCTAGACTTGGCTTACCCGAGCGGACGGCTCGAGCCGAGGAGGAGGCAGCAACCCGGGAATACAGAAGCTTCACCGGTTTTGCAACTTATCCAAACCTCGTTCTAAAATGGGAATTAGACACTATACAGAAAAGAAGTCACACGAAGTGCACCCTTCTTCATGATTTAGAAGACTCGGAGAGGAGATTGGTTCCGGCACAATTTATATGTACAGTTCACACAATATCAAAGCAGTAAAAACAACATTTGCACATTGATGCCAACAAAAAAAATCAGATAATAAAATATGCCAAATACAACAGTTATTCCGAGCTCGAATTCTAAAGATAAATCCCCAGCAGAGTCGCCAGAGCTGTCACACCTCTTTTTTACCGCACCCGCGAGGGTGCAAAGAGTTTTTCCAATTAAAGGACAATCGAGATGGGATTTATTTTAATTATTTCAGAGTCGCCACTTGGGAGATTTTATGGTGTCCCAAGTCACCGGTTAAATCCCGAATCGAGGAAAAGAATGACTCTATTTAACGGTCCGCGAACCAGAAATCCGGATAAGGAATTCTATTAACCCGGGAGAAGGTATTAGGCATTCCCGAATTCCGTGGTTCTAGCACGGTCGCTCAACTGTCTTGTTTGGCCTATCTATCTGTTTTTTACAATTATATACTTAGTGCAAGTTAATACCCCTTTACCGCTTTTATTATTGGTTACGATTTACGAAAGAGAAAGTCGCTTAAAAATATGCTTTCGAATCGCGTCACATGAAATGCACCCGGATCCTCAACATATTCTTATTCAACATTTCGGGGTTTGGATTTGGGTCACATGAAATGCACACCCGTATTTAAAAAGGGAAAACTAAAATATGCGCCTGGATCGACTACTTATTTACATTGTTGATAAAGGCGTGATATTCGTTAAGAAACGACGCATCTCGAAACCTAAGTATTTATATGTACATTTATGACGGCTATGTGATTAATGTAACTATTGGGCGAGGCGTACCTTTGATTCAAATCTAAAGCGAACTACATCTCACTGTATCTTACTTAAGAGTTGATTCCAAATTACTTAAAACTTGCTACGAACCACCATCACATGAAATGCGCCTGTGGTTCATGTCATGCTTTATTTACTCTTGCCCGAAATTGGGGTCGGGTCACATGAAATGCACCCCGACTCTTTTTAATCTAATTACGTCATTCCGTTGAGTAACAACTCCCTAGCTAATCTTGCTTGTAACATAGGGTCTATCATTTAACAGGTTTGGAGATTACACACATGAGTAGGGAAGATTGAATAGAGATACGAAGACTAATTCAGGTTTACATGCTTATCTAACGACAATGTATCTTTGGCCTAGCTACGTTTTTCCATAATCAAAACTAACAATACAAGCTTAATTGGAGAATAACAGAATGTAATTGAACATAAGACGACTACATGTTTCAATAGACTTTATGCATAAGCTTCAAACTTCATTCTTGTCGAACCAAGGAACTACAATAAAAGAGATGTGTACCTGGAATGCGGAATAACAAGGAAGAATGAGCAATGGCAATGCAGCAACAGCAACAAGAACAGTAACAGGTGCAGCAACAATCAAAGACCAATAACAACCAACAGTAAACCAATAGCAACAACAACCAGTGAACCACTCAACTAAATACACCAGTAGCAAACTACAAACCAGCTTCAACCATACTGGACCAGCAACAACAATGCCCAAGTAGTAACAACCAAAGCAGATCAAGAGCTACCCAAGTCAGATGTAACAGCAACGACCAAGACAGTGGCAACAACTAAACACCAGTGGCAGCAATACTCAAACAATAGAAGAGCCAGCACTGTGTTGGACCAAGCAGCAACACAACAGTGTAACAACAACAACAACCAAACCAGTGCAGCAACCAAACGATCAAGGCAACAAACCACTAACAGAAGAACCAGCCAGACAGTAGCCAAGAAAATTCGATGAAACAGTGACTCCAAACCAATGAAACAGTGACCTTTTGTCACTCTCAGTGTACTCTCCAATCTCTGTATGTATATCCTCTCAAGTGTCTATATGTATCTATGAATATTTGCTCTCCAGGTACTGTTCTTTGCTCTCCCAGATGCTCTCAAGTCTGTTTCTATAATGTGTGTCTGTGTATGCCTATCAATGTATCTATCTCCCTATACATGTATGAATATGCCCTATTTATAGCCAATAGTCCCTCCAGAACACCCGCCCCTAAGGTTACTATCACCCTGCCCACTCCCAACTCTGCCAGACCCATCAAATTCCCTGCATTCCCCACTACCTACTGTCCAAAATATGGACTTAAGCATTAAACAATGCTGGTGGCAGTGTTCAGTGGGATGCCCTGCTGTGACAGTGGATTCCACTGACTAGCCTCATGTGCAGGGCACCCAATACTCTAAGTGTGAACCCTGATTCCCTAGTTGGCTTAATTTGAATCACAACTTTAGTTTCAAACCAATCAAACAGTAACAAGCTCTATACCAGTGAATTGCATCAGGCAGATTCAAGGGATTAATATTACGAACTATTTGACGACTTTAATCACATTGGACTCATGATTCATTTTAACTACTAAAACAGAGTAATTGGCCAAATAAAAGGCCTCAAAGGAGGATAGCAGGTCGACTGTTATGAGAAATTAGAAGCATGCTAGCATAGAATTGAAACAATGAATAACAAACACACATATTCACAAAAATCGCATTGAATCGACCAAAAGAAGGAATGAATACCTTGCAAGAAATCTGCCGACCAAACTTCGAACTAAAACTCGGACTTATTGAAGCCAAACGGGCTTTAATCAAGATGTTCTCGATTGAGAACACCTGGACTAAAGTCCCTTGGACTTCAATTGTGGCTAATCCGGCTTGAATTGAGTTTCTTCAAAATTAGGGTTCTTGGGCTCGGATTTGGGGCTTTTGCATTTTTGGTTAGATTCGAAGCAAACCAATGCCGGTGGGAGTGTGGGGGAGGTGTGAGGAGACCGTGGTGTGAATTTGGGGTGATTTGGCATAGGTTCGAGTTTGACTCGAATCTTCAAATGAAGATTCGAGGAGCTCCGGCATGATTCGAGGTTAATGGAGGCGGGGATCGTGATGGGGGAGGTAAGGGGAAGGTTTTGGCGTTGGTTTGGGTTTGATTGGCCTACCGGAACCGCCGTGAGGCGATTTCCGGCAGGCGGCGCACGGCGGCGTTACGCCGGGGATTTGAGAGCTCCTGAGGGAGAAGAAGGGAGAGGGGGGTCTGGCTTGGGGGGGGCGGGGTATGGAAATGAGCTTATATATGTTTTGAGCAATTAAATCCTGATCGTTGGATCAAACTTGATCAACGATCAGGATCTTCTCACTTAAACCAAACGGCGTCGTTTGGTCAAGTCTTAGGCTGAATGCATATTAGAATTAAAGGATTAATCTGGGCCGTTGGATAATAAAATCCAACGGTCCAGATCAAGTGTTACACAGGCTGTAGCTGGGCGGGTGTTTGGGCTGGGTCAGAAGCAATTCATTTGGGCCTGGCTTTTGGACTGAATTTGGCCCAGATCGGATCTTCATGATATATTACATGTGTAAGTGTATATATATATATATATATATGTACATATATACATATATATATATATACACACACATATGTATATATACTAACCTATAACACCGCTGTTTTTACTACAATTAACGCACATGATTACATATCACCCAAAAATGTGAATCACATGACTTCGATATCAAACACTGAAAATGCAAAGCCTAGCATATATTTTTGTATTTTTAATTTAAATAAATAAACGTGCACACAAAAGATAAAATTAACACAAAATCACACAAATCATGCCCAACACGAAACTATTTTTATTTTTGAATTTTCTGGGAGTACTTCTCAAGTAAGGCAAAAATCACGTGCTCACAATGGCTATGAGGAGCGTGACACTTGAGGTTCCAGCTAACAGAAGTCTTTTGAGGAAATTAGGTGGGGCGGATGTTTGGCTCGAAGCCTTAATCGGGGAAGTAGAGAAAAGGAAAATGGACAGTCATAGTTGTTTGACTTTAATGAACGACATAGTTCATAGTACTTTGAAGGTATTTTCCTTTCCACCTCCCTTTTTAGAAAGAAATTTTCCTTTTAATTTCTACTTATATATATATATATATATATATATACCTTTTTTTACAGGCTAATCTTATAGGCACGGAACTTATGGGAAGAGTTGGCAAGAGCAACTGAAGAATGCTCAGAAAATATTAAGGATTTACAAGAGAAAAATCACAATTTGGAGCAACAAAAACAAGCTTTAACTTCTGAATTAGACGGAGTCAAAGCTTCTTTCAGCATATTACTCATATGCTGGTCCTTTTCCTAAAATAGAAAATATCCGGGACTCGGAGGTACAATTTTAGATGAAGACCGACTACCCGTGTGTATTTCCATCAGATTGATATAGCCCTAGGCTTAGAATTTAAGAGTATTCTATTTTGTCATAGAGGTTGTGTTTTATCATTTGGCACGGGTTAGGATTTTTGCCTAGCATCTAAAATTATTAGTAAAATCTTAATAAATTAGAAGAAAAATAATTTAGTATGAAGATACCTAAACATTTCCACTTTCTTTAAAGCAATATTTTTTCGAGCACAAAGTCCCCAGTTTTGAAGAACCTAGGATTTTATTGCTTTTGTTCTTTCCTGGCCACTACAGTCCCCAGTATTATATGACAAGCTTGAGAGTTATTCTTGGCCATGCTCTGGTTTATACCAAGTTCTCGTTCTAAATATATTTTTATATGAATCATCACTAAATAAGATTCATGTTCATAGGTTTAGAAATAGAATCTCAATTTCCTAAATGCCATGATTAAAACTACTTTTTATGATTGTGGATATCATGTCTTAGCATCTAACAGAATATCACTTATATCACAGATAAGAGAATGTTTACTCAAACTTAGAGAGCTCTTACCGTCACTTCAGATAAGAGAATGGTTACTGTAGATTTCGATAATAATAAATGGATAGCTTTTCACGTACCTTTGGTCCTTCCAAGTTGACCCAATTTTCTGAATTTTTTTCTTGCTTTACATAATCTGCCTTCCTTACTTTTTATGGTCACGCAAGATGGACATCCGATGTTGTCCCTACTATTTCAACATGGGGCCAAACAAAACAATCTTTATTAGTTTTTAATAATTCAATTAACTTACCTTTCGTGTCTAAACTCAGGTTGGCTCCCACGTGAATTTTTCGTTCAGGCCACTGTTCAAATAGTATCACAGGCTCGAACTCCTTAGTCTGATATTTCGATACCTTCTCCCTCCTCAGGTTTTTGAATTATACAAGATTTTGAGTTAAAACCTGACTTTTCTTGATTACCTGGATGTTGATCCGAATTTCCTTCGATGTTGTATACGCTACATGTACCTGATACAACATTAACACTACGGGATATATGTTGTTCCTCATGAATTTGGCAGATTCCCCATGGCATTGGGAATTTCATGACTTGATGAAGGGTTAATGGGACAGTGCCCATATCATGAATCCACGGTCTTCCCATGATTATATTATATGCAATTTCCATATCTACTACCTGAAATTTGGTATCTTTCTCAATACCCTCTGCAAAAGTTGTTAGGTTTACCTCTCCTTTAGTTACTATGCTGGAGTTATTGAATCCTGATAAAGTATACGCCTTTGGAATCATCTTATCCTCCATTTGCATCTCCCGCAACACCCTTAATAAGATGATATTTGCTGAACTTTCTAGATTAATCAAAAATCTTTTTATTTTAATATCATGTACGAGTAAATATATTACCAGCGCATCGTTATGGGGGGTGATCACTCCTTCCATGCCCACATCATCGTAAGCGATAACTTCATCTTCTAACGTCTGGCGTGTACGCATTTCGGGCATGATTGGGAGTTTAGAAACTTTGTTGGAAGCTGGATATGCTACCTCATAAATACCTTCTCCCCCGCTTATAACATTCACGGTTCTCTTGGGTGACGGGGGTTTTGGTGGTTCTTGTCTATTTTTCATGTAGGCTTGATTTCCTTTCTCACTAAATAACTCAGTAAGATAGCCCTGTTTCAATAGATGATCTACTTCACTCTGTAAAAATTAGCATTCTGATGTCTTATGCTCGTGATCATTATGAAATTCACACCAATGATCTAGATTACGTTTGTTTGGATTCGAACGCATCTCCTTCGGCCACCGTACCTTATCCCACATGCCTCGCAAAACAGATACGAGCTCGGAGGTGGTAACATTGAAATTGTATCCACCGAATCTTGCCTTCAAACTTCCATCTTCATCAAATGGCTCCTGCATGTTTCTATCATTTCTAAATCTTGAGAAAGAACTGGATTCCCCGTTCCTTGATTTTTGATCATATCGTTGATTTTCTTATTTCGTTCTTGAATCTTTTCCTGAAGGGCCCAAATATGGATCGTATCTATTCTTACTTGATCTCTTTTTGGTTTCGGATCTCCTGGATCTGCTCCTTTCATCATGGGAATGTTGGAGTACGGTATCTTCTTCAATTCTGAGTTTTGTGCTATACCTGTTATAAACATCATTCCATGTAGTTGCGGGAAATTCATGAAGGCTTTCTTTAAGCTTTCTTGTGGCCTACAAGCTTTTGTCGTTCAAATTACTTGCAAAAGCTATTGCAGCCCAATTATCTTGTACCCGAGGTAAAGTCATTCGTTCACATTTAAACCTATCAACGAAATCTCTGAGTAACTCTGTGTCTGATTGTTTAATTTTGATAATGTCCTCCATTCTTTTTTCAACCTTTTTTGCTCCTGAGTGCGCCTTTATAAAAGAATTTGCAAGCTTAGCAAAAGAATTAATAGAATTTTCAAGTAAGAGAGAATACTAAGTTAGTGCTCCCTTTGTAAGTGTCTCTCCAATTTTTTTGACCGATACGGACTTAATTTCCTGCTTGGTTAAATCATTCCCCTTAACGCCCATAGTAAATGCAGTCACATGATCTCGAGGGTCGGTTGTACCGTCATTTTTGAAATATCGGGCATTTTAAACTTCTTTGGAATAGGAAGAGGAGTTACACTTGGCTTCCAAGGTTGTTGAGAATATTTATCCGCATAAATCCCTTTGATTATTCGAGGAACTCCCGGTATTTGCTCAATCTATTCGATTTGTTCCTTGAGTTGTGCCTGCAAGGTTAGTACCATATTTTGTAAATAAGAGTTATTTGCATTACCTATATCCATTTCTCGTGGTCCACTGGGGGATCCTTCGTTTGTGTTATCGAGACCAAAACGAGGATTCTCCAGTGTATTGTTATTGGGGGTAGGAGTGAGTAGTGAAGAAGGCAACCAGCTAACTAAAGTTTGGAGAGCTTGATTAACTCGTGCATCAATTATCCTCTGAAGAGCTTGTTCTGGCCCTTCAAATTATTCTGACTGCTCTTGTTCGTCAGCATGTGATGTTGGTAAAAGATTACCCTCACGAGACTGGTGTGAAGAGGCTTGAGGAGAAAGAACTATGTTATCATTGTTCAAATCCCCTTGAGCGTGAGGGATCTGGTTTTCAACAACATTGTTATTGTTGTTTGACATGAACCACCAGTAAAGTGTGTAAGCTTGGAAAGAATAGATTATCAGATTTTCGGTAACGGAACCAATTTCTTTATCCAAAATATGCAATTCCGATTAAAACTAAAAAATAATAGAGAAATCGAGTTACTCATAATCAAGAGACCGAAAAGTGTAATATGCTTTCAATAATAAGACCGAACAGTAAAGAAAAATTGTATTTCAGTAGGCTTTCAATAGTTGACCGTGTCCACAAATGGTACAACTTCCTACTTTTATAGCTCACCCTAGGTAGAAGAATGAAACCTAGGCTTTAATGACATAATTATGAGTAATAAATGACATTAAATAGGTCGTTACATAATTATTCTTATTAAATGCCAATTCTTCAACGTATCGGGTACTTAATTAGTAAATTTGGACTTCTTTCTGCCTCCAGATCCTTGCTTTAAATGTTTTTTGATATGTTGCCCTTGAATGTCTTGAATTGATACGAAACTCGTATCTACTTGCTCTTTGTATCATTTGTCTTTCAGAATTACATCTAACCCGCTCTAACAGGTACGGGACTCGTAGTTGAATTACGTCCCGTGTCTAATTTATCTCCTCGCATCTTTTATTTATTTATTGTCTTTCGGAATAATAACCTTTTGACCATTCCACATGTCATGTCACATCACTATTGGTAAAAATTCTATTTTTTTCAATACACACATGAGATGTACATTAGGCAAACCTAGTGTGATGGGCTCTGATTAAGGAGGCTGCTGGTGAAAAAAATCAAACTTAATTCTAAAAAAAAAATGTGAAAAACACTGAACCCCGTAAACTTCATATGAAATCATGTATATATATATATATATACCTTGAAAATGATACTTAAAGCAGTTGGCACCGAAAATACTAAAAGTTTTTAGGGACACTGATTGAATAGAATATTATATCTCGGTCACATAAAAATTCTGAATCCACCTTATACCCAACCAACTCAACCAGGCGACATAATATTTTTATTTACTACTTACTAAATAGCCCCCTTTGGATGAATAATTTTATACCTCTCCCCACAATCAAGATGGTAGGTAGGCCATATTTCTCTGCAAACAAAGTTAAACAAATCACAAAAGTCCAAAACCTGCACTCAGCACTGTACTCCAACACCACATTCACTTTTCCCCTTAGATACTGCAAATTCTTCTTCCTTAGTCAAAAGCATTTCTGGCCTTTTTGGGTCCCCCAACTCCCCATTATCTCACTATTTCCCTAATTCCCCCTATATTTCTTTAATCATTATCATCTCTCCAACTTCAACTCAAATCTACATCATTACAAATGTACTGCTTCTTACAGAACTACACAACAAAAATTCAACTCTTTATTAGTATTCTACTAGCAGTAAGTACTATTCCATTAGATCCATTAAAAACATTGTACTAATCCTCAAATGATTTTCCAACTGTAAAGCAAGATCCACCACTCCCTGTAAAAATAGTAGTTTGATACACTAAATTCTTATATAAAGAGAGTAAAGAAAAGAATCAGACCATAAAGATTTATTATATATAATCTTACCTTACTTTTGACATAGACTTTTTATGCTGCTCGAATTCGTGGTCTCCTAATCACGTTACGCCCACCTACAAAACTATTAAATATATATATATATATATATACGAAGAAAAGAACTTAACAAAAACCAGTTGAACCTAGCAAAGTCCTACACTTTCTCCTTCATTTTCCTAAACTTCTCTGCCTCAAGTGAGTTAAAACCTTAAACTAGAGAATACAATGACTTCAAGACAGCCACTTCCTTCAAATCCAAGACATATGTCAAGCATAATTTTTCTCATCATTACAACCTTAGCTTCACTTATAATCCTCTTTGCCATTCTTTATTTTCTTTACTATCTTTGGTATTCTTTAGTACACCGTTCTCGTACTAATCCCTTTGATTCAAATACACCTGTTGTTAAGCTTCACAGGTTCAGTTACAAAGAACTAAAATCAGCCACTGAAGGTTTTAATGATTCAACTTCAATTGGAAAAGGTGGATCAGGAACTGTATTCAGAGGAATTCTTGAAGATGGAAAATTGGTAGCAATCAAGTTACTGGATTCTGGTTCATTCCAAAGTGAAAGGGAATTCCAAAATGAGCTTCAGATTCTTGGTGGGATAAAATCTCCTCTTATAGTTTCACTTCTTGGTTATTGTGTAGAGAAAAGTAAAAGACTTGTTGTATATGAATATATGCCTAATAGAAGTTTACAAGAATCTCTTTTTTCTGAGTCAAATTTGTGTATGAATTGGAGTAGAAGATTTGATGTCATTCTTGATGTTGCTAAAGCATTAGAATTTTTGCATATTGATTGTGACCCACCAGTAATTCATGGTGATGTGAAGCCTAGCAATGTGTTGCTTGATTCTGAGTATAGAGCTAAGCTTTCTGATTTTGGGTTGTCAAGATTGAAACTTGAGGAAGAATTTGGTGTTGATTTGTTCAGTCAAGAATTGGGCAAGAGTCAGGAATTATGGAAAAGTCAAGATCTTTCTGGGAATTTAGGGACATTAACTACAGGAACTGAGACTCCAACACCTATTGGGACACCTATAGAAAGTCAAGATGAGGTAGATTTTGCTATGGCTTTACAAGCTTCTTCTTCATCCAAAGGTAGTAAAAGTTTCCAAAATATTAGAGCTTTTGGCTTGAATTCTGTGACTCATAATTTAAGTTTCTTTAATGAAAATGATGCCACATCTAGGAATGTTAAAGGAAAGGAAGTTTCAGTTGTTGAAAATGGTGTAGCTAGTTATGAAGAGGAGCTTAGTAGTTTTGACAATAGTAAAAAGTTGGATTTGGGTGCTGCTTTAAGTGGAGATGATAAAGCAAGAAATGTCAAACAATGGGGTAAAGATTGGTGGTGGAAACAAGATGGTAGTGGTGAATTATGTAGCAAAGATTATGTGATGGAATGGATTGGAAGCCAAATTTGTCCATCAACTAATCCTGAATGGGACTTAGAAAAGAAGTGCTCTCCTCAGAAAACCAGTTTGGATATTTCAGATCCTCTGAGTAAATTTGAGGAAGTGCAAGAAACCACATTACAAGAAGAAGAGTCGGAGATTGCCAAAAAAGAGTCCGAGAAAGAGATAAAGGGGAAAGCGCATAACAAGAAGCCGAGGAAGATGAAAGAGTGGTGGAAAGAAGAGCACTTGGATGAACTAAGCAAGAAGAGTAAGAAAGCCAAGAGGCTAGAACATTACTGTAAAAAGCGGTTCAAGATTCCACATTTTGATATTGGTAAGCCCTTTCGATTCAAGAGAAAGAGAAATTTCAGAATGCAGGACCAAAATGCAGATAATCCGGATGCAGAATTCAGTTTTAGGAAAGGTTGGAGGAGAAAGAATTCGCGATCAGTTGGTAGTGATATGTGGAGTGGTGATCTATTCAGTCGAGAGTTAAGTAGCACGACGAGCATGAGAGGTACATTGTGTTATGTTGCACCAGAATATGGAGGGTGTGGATACTTAATGGAAAAAGCTGATATATACAGCTTTGGTGTTCTTATCCTTGTAATAGTCTCCGGTCGGAGGCCTTTACATGTTCTCAATTCACCAATGAAACTTGAGAAAGCAAATTTGATAAGCTGGTGTAAGCAGTTAGCTAATGCTGGAAATGTGTTAGAACTTGTTGATGAGAGACTAAGAGATGACTACAACAAAGAGCAAGCAAGTCTTTGCATTAACTTAGCACTTGCTTGTTTACAGAAAATGCCCGAATTGCGGCCTGACATTAGTGACATTGTTAAGATTTTGAAAGGTGAGATGGAGTTACCATCTCTTCCTTTCGAATTCTCTCCCTCCCCGCCTTCAAGAAATTTCAGTAGATCGAGGAGACGACAGAAGAGTTATGCAGAATAGGTTTTCCTTTTTTGAAAATTACTTGTTCATGTTGAGAAAAGTTCTCAAGTGTGTATGTTTAGAATCTGAATCAGTTGTTTTTTTAAATGTAAATAAGGTGATTGTTTTTTAACTGTCTTACTGTTGATTAATAACTGCAGACTGCCAATACTAACTATGACATATGTTTAGTCCTTCAAAAGAAATCTCCTATTTGTCCTTGGCAACACAGTGGATGGTTTTCATATAGACCTTCCTAACTTCTTTATCTATAGATAGTTTTCATGATATTTTGTAGCTGTGAAAGTAGCCGGTAGTGTTTGTATTAGAATAGGTTGTTTACATGACACCCCTTAAGTTGCGATTCTTCCTTGGATGTTACGTAAATACGGAATATCTTGTGCACCGAGCTGTTTTTTTTTTTTTTTTTTTTTTTTTTGCAATTACATTTTGAAACAAGACATAATGAGGAGTCTTCTGTCATTAAAAAAGAAAAAGAAAAGGTCTGTTAGTGGAGGAGAGGAAGTTAGCTAATCCCACTTAGTAAGACGCGGGGAAGATAGTGTGTACGCAGATCTTATCCCTATCTTGGGATAGAGATGCTGTTTCCAAATAGACCATCAGCATCTTCCCCTCCAAGAACTTCCCATCTTGCTCTTGGGGAAACTCGAACTCACAACTTCTTGATTGGAAATAAAGGTTGTTTACCATCAAAGCAGCTCGTCTAGTCTTGTACGTGGAGAGAAAGTATATGGAGGGAAAACAGAAGGAGTTATTGTTAGTTTCTACTTTGACTTGGTTTGAATAACAATGATTCTTCTCCCTTTATTATGATATTATAGTTTGGTCCACTTCATAAAAACCTCACCAATATGGCAGTTTTCACTTCACAAAAACTTCAAGTTGTATATGGAGGGAAAACAGATAGGAAGGAGACATTATTAGCTTCTATTTTGATCTAATTTAATATTTCCTCCCCTCTTCATAATGATAGTTTGGTCCACCTCATAAAAACCTCAAGCCAACTATAATTCAGTTTTGCTTGGACTAGACAGGACCACTATTTTTTTCCCATCCGTGGCCGGTACCCGCTTTGTGGTTCGACGGATTTGTATTTCAAAAATGCCAAGATCTAAGTTTAAGAGTGAAGAGGTATGTGTCACCGCACCGCAAAAACGAATGTAGCCTAGAGTTTATACTTTCGATAAGTATAGATATATACATATATACAACAATTTATTAAAATTTGCCAAATGTTATATTTGAACCCATCGTTTAACACAGTATAACGAGTTCACTATAAGTTTGAACTTTGACCCTATTCAATTAAAATTTCGAATCCGTATCTGCCGACCACAACCTTAGGTAGTGACCAGACGGACCACAATTCAAGTTTTCCTCTCGGGTTAATGCGCAATAACTTCTAAAAGAATTCCATTACCTAACTTCTTACTATAATTTAAAAATATATACAATAACTTTTTTCCTTTGTTTTTTTTTTTTGCAAAAAAGAAATTAATCGCAAGGAGTGTTAACTGGGGAAAGACTATTGATTCGTAAAATGGTTATACATAATTGCGAATTTACAATGTTGTTGATTATTTAAATAGTTTAGTGTCCGTAGGTGATGTTACACCTTATCAGAGCAATATTCGGTAGATAGTATATTTTTAGGGAAAATACCTTAGTACCCCCTAAACTATGTGAGAATTATTACTTTCCTCCCTAAACTATCTCTGGTTCGAATTACCCCTCAACTTGGCCTTTTGAGAATAATTACCCCTAAATGCTTATGTGGCAAAAAGTGTGGGTACACTCACCTGCCATGTGGATTTTTCTGTCCATGTGGCATTTTCGTGAATTTTTTTCTTTTTAAGAATATTATTTTTTAGATAATTTTTTTAAATACAATTTATAATAAAAGTTGGACAGAACGACATTAGTTATGCTAAATATTTTTATTTGTACAAAAATAATAAAATTTTAGTTAATCTTTTTTTGAATTTGACCCGAAAATAAAGATTTATACAATTAAAATAAATAGTCAATGCATCTAAAAATTTATAAAATATAGTTTGAAATTAATTATTTTGGCTATAATTTTCTATATATCTCTAAATTACAGTGCTTCAATTTTGTTTTACGGATTTTACCTAAAAAAAGTAAAAATACACAGTTGAAATAAATAGTCGTTGCATCGCAAAAGAATAAATAAAAAGAGTATACAATTACAAGAAATTACAAGTGCAATTGTACACTCTTTTTATTTCTTCTTTGATTCAATGATTATTTATTTCAACTATGTATTTTTTTTAACTTTTTAGATGTCTTGACTATTTATTTCAATTGTATAAATTTTTATATTCAAGTAATATTCAAAAAAAGATTAACTAAAATTTTATTATTTTTGTACAAATAAAAATATTTAGCATAACTAATGTCGTCTGTCCAACTTTTATTATAAATTATATTTAAGAAAATTATCTAAAAAATAATATTCTTAAAAAGAAAAAAAATTCACGAAAATGCCACATGGACAGAAAAATCCACATGGCAGGTGAGTGTACCCACACTTTTTGCCACATAAGCATTTAGGGGGTAATTATTCTCAAAAGGCCAAGTTGAGGAGGGTAATTCGAACCAGAAATAGTTTAGGGAGGAAAGTAATAATTCTCACATAATTTAGGGGATACTAAGGTATTTTCCCTATATTTTTATTATTGACAGTGAAATTTCAATGTTGACTTTACATGTGTTATCTTCCAAAAGAGAATGTCAATGGCATTTAAATATATTGTGCACTGGCTTTAAATAAACAATTATTAGATATTTCAAACAAAAATCTGATTAATTAGTTAGTTAAAAATTAAAATCTTTTCAGCAGATTTGTTTTTGTGATATTGGTACGCACATTGGAGTTCCCTTGTGTAATCCAAACTATTGAATTAGCAAAAAGTTGGTAGATTGTCTTTTCAAATATGGTAAAAGCAAGGATTCCTTGAGATTCTGTGATCCTTAGCAGGACTTTTGCGATTTACTAAATAATCTATACTTTTTTAATTCCTTTTCATCTCCAACATGTTATTTGTTTATTTGCCTAATTATATTACATTATCCTTTCCTGATGTATTTTTTTTTAATCTAATACATCATAATATTGGATATCGACGCAGTGTGGATTTTCAACTTGGGCACCCAACAATTAAGTTATTCACGAGCTGGGACCCGCTTAACTTAGCTAGGTTAGAGAAAATGTACACTCCCTCAATCAAATTTATCATAGTTTGAATTAATTTAAAACTTAAAAAAGAAATAAAAAAATTTTGAATTTGTAGTCTCCAACGTAACGTAGTATTTGTGTGGCAAATTTTCTTTTTAAACTTATAGCCTTATACATACTATAATATTCGTGTGAATGTAAGAATATTCCATTTAAGATAAAATGGAGAATGTAAAGTTAATTTTTTTAAATATATTAATATATTATTCTTTTTGTAACAGAAATGATAAAAATAATGTCACATAAACTAGAAGGGAGAGAGTAATAGTTCGGAGTCATAGGTAAGCTTAGTTTGTAATCGAGACGTTAAAATGGGATTGGCCCGCGACCCAGTACAGCTCGTGATTGAATATTTAGAGCCCATCAAAAACGAGGCTTTTAAACGCTGCCCAAGTAAGCCCGCATCCCATGAGGCTAGATTGAGGCTGGATTGAGCCAGCCCATGGGTTAAATAAATGTATTTAATTAAAAAATTAAAAAATATAGGAAGCTAAAAAAAACAAAAGAGTAGTCCAATCAAATTTGTAATATTTTTTATGTGAATTCAAATATTTTTTGATTTTAAAATTTTAGTTATTTCTTAATGTTTAACTAATTAACATTTCATGTAATTATAGATTTAGATGAAAATAAAGATATCAAGGCATCTTTGTTTCACAAGAGGATTCAAATATGCTTGATAAAGATGATTTATTGGTGTTGGATATGTCATGAGCACCTTGGTAATATTTTTGACGAGTAGTTTGTTTTGAGTATTGACTTTTAATAAATGAAATATTGTGCTCATTTTTTGTATTATAGTAATCCATTAGAACAATGTCAAAAGTGATTAAGTTTTGCAAAAGCTTTCTATTCAACAAGTACATTTACAGACTTGTGTGATATATATATATATATATATATATATATATATATATATATCACAAGTCTATAAATGTACTTGTTGAATAAAAAGCTTTATATATTTTAAACTTGAATTTTAGAAAATATAAAATATAATTTTAAAAATGGTGGCTGGCCCTGAAGGCCCCTGACCAATGTAGGGCTGGGTTGGGGCTGATCATTTTAACGCCCACCAAAGTAGTGGGTCGGTGCAGCCCTGCCCGTCAAAAGCCAAAGCTCACATGGGTTGGGCTATGCTAGCCACCGACAAGTTCATATTGACTAGGGTCTCTAGTTTGTATTGGACTAGGGTACTAAAATCAGGGTCGGTCCAATGGTAATGCTGCTAAAGCAGCTGCTTTGGGCCTCATAATTTTTTGGGGCCCCAAATTTTCCCAATAAGTTATATATTAATTCATATTTAGAAGAATACTTAGTATTTTAAATGAGAAATTATAGATTTTTATTGTAAAAAAGTAAGAGTAGATTATTGATCATAAATTGAGATTTTTTTAAATATATTGGGAATTATTTTCTAGATCATAAATTGAGAAAGAATTCGATTATTATTCGTAATTCCAAAAAAAAGGTCGAAACTTTAATATTATCCCACAACGTGTCGTTGATAAACTTTTAGCAAATAATAAAAACCTTAATTAGAAGGTATATCTCAAGAAAATTAAATAGATTAGATAAAATTATTAATAACTTTGCATAAGAAAAGCTAGAAATATAAAATTTAAATGACATTACATATGAATTTTTTTCTTTTATATATAAAAAATGAGGCATCTCACTCAAATTTTGCTTTACGCCTCCATATTTATTAAGCCGGCCCTGACTAAAATTTGGGTGATTTGCACAAATACGATATTTTGGTGTTACTATTGATTTTTTTTTTAACCGAGCAAAACTTTAATTTCAACAAATATTGCTCATCGCTTGCCCCATGGTATACTTTTAGTTTTGGCCTTAAAGAGAGCTGGTAATCACTTTATATTCTTACTTCATATGCCGGTCATTTCATTTTAATTCAGCACCAAAAATTGTAAACTATGTAACACAAAAAATGGGCCATTAAATCCTAACTAAAAACCAAGATATCCCCTTTTATTAGAATATTGGAATATTTACCTCACGTAGCAAAGGTTAACTGATCACGCCTAACTATGCCTTATAAAAAGGACAATGTGGTCACAGTAAATATAACTCAAGTATTACACACGGGGTCGAATCTTCACAGAGTTAACTTACCAACTACAATCTTCAAAACCCAACAATCTTCCGAATCAGCTTCCCAAATATTCAAATATCTCTTGAGTGTTTCCTAATAACTACTTTTGCAAGAACTAATTAAGTGAAATAATAACTGGGTATGTTGTAAACAAGAATGAGAAAGACTAAGGTGATAATTTTCCCTATTGATGGAATCCCTTATGTTTATGCTCATACAAATTTATCAATATCTCTCTATCAATCATGAACAATATTTCTACCGTAAATCTCTCCCGAGTAATTATAATAATTTACTATTGCACTCTTCCGAGCTACACTAGTTTGCTATAATTATCACAGTTCACTTTAGATTACACTCAAGGTTTCGTTATTCCTAATCCCACCTTTAAACCCGCAATTATAGATTCCTCCAATAATCTAGGTATGGTGTTGTTCAACAATAACCTAAATATGCATTCTTTTCCAAGTTATGCATACTAAATAGGCACAGCTAATTGAGGATCCTATCAATTAACTACAACAAGAACGAAGTTGAACAAATAGAGATTTAACTAATAATTTGTATTCACATAAGCCGGAAGTTCATCAACCAATAGGTTTCATCACAACCTTAGATAAGAATTTAGCTACTCATAACTATGAAAGCAAAAGATAGAATAGATTTCATAATCATAATTCAAAAGAAAAGTAAGAGATATGTTTAGAGAATTCTCTCACACTAGTTGCCTTGCAAAAATACTCAATAATACAAAACTTGCCTCATTTGGGCGAATCCTAAGGTTTTATATAGGGTTTAGGTCTTAAAAATCCCGTTTTTACACTTTGGTCCCTCACTTTTACGTCTTCCGCCGCGGTTCTGCCGCGGTCGCGGTAGAACTGCGGCCTAATCACCCTTCTGAATCTCGAAAACTTCACTAGACCTCATCCACCGCGATTATGCCGCAATCGCGGTAGAACCGCGGTCAAACAATAGTTATGAATCTTTAGGGTTGTTCAAGCGTGATTTCCATGATTTTTGCACAAATGGCCTTTTTCATCTCCTTATGACTCCAAAATTGCTCTTTAGCCTTCTTCAACTATTGTGTACCTATAACAAATGAAAAATACTGATAAGAGCATTTTGTCATCATATATATTATCAAAACAACATTAAAGTGTGATTATATAGGGTATAAATATAGTAAAATTCACCTATTATCATTAACACCTTATTTATTTTAAATAAATACCATTTAAAAAAATTATATTCTATAGATACTGTATAGGGACAAATACGGCTTAACCATACAGGGTCGAACGCAGCCCTCCCCACGCTTACAAATGATAAGGGCACGACCCCTCTTATACGTCCCTTACAGCGAGGGTGCAGTTCGGGCGTAAGAACATGAGCGACGTCGTTTGTGTTTGGACGTCCCCATTAAAGGACGTCAACCACCCCTTAACGGTTTATTGTTTTAGTATTGAGGCCTCCCCTCTATATAAAGGGAGGCTTCCATGTTGTAAAGGACGAAATGTTATTATCTAATAATATGACTCTCTCATTATCTCTCTATTTCTTCTCTCAACTGTGATAAGCAATTACTCTTAAAATTCTTCGTTAGTATCTTGACGTTATAATCACGTTGATCTTATACCTAGGTTCACTATATTTGATTACGATTTACCCCCTTTCTTATTTTTTGATTGTTTCAAGCTTGCAAAGTAACGACTAACTTTCGAGCCAAACAATTTGGCGCCGTCTGTGAGAATTTCGAGAATCAAAATCATAGTATCCACCTAAAGATTAGCCAATCATCTCCTCTATATCACTCGAAAACCAAAAATGGCCGAAAATGACGCCAGATCCAAAGCAATAATGGGGGTCACAACCAATCTTCTTGGCCCTCTCAATGAGGTCAGTGATGACGCTGTCACCAACACAACCCCCGGCATCGCACCAGAAGCAGAGATCTCACCTTCACCCTTCGAAGATCTAACGATCTTGCATGACAAAGGAGCTTCCACATCCGCTGTCAAAGAGGCGCCCACGGTGGTCAGGAAATTGCTGGAAGAGTGGCTAACAAGCACCCTGAGTGGCTTAGTCGAGAACCACCACAACGTAACATGAAAGCAATACCAACGACGAGTATCACCACTGCCACGGGTGAACAGGAGGAGACACGGGTAAACAACCAACCCATCGATGCACGGACACATGATGGCATGCTGACCGCCATCCTGAGGAAGATGGAGGAAATGGAAAGCGAAAATAAGGCTCTTCGTGACCAGATGAAGGAGCACCAGGAGAGGGTTGACAAAATACTCGGAGCCCCTAAGTTGTTACCAAAACGCGACATGGGGAGGTTCGTAGAGCAACTATACTCTGAAGAAGCTGCCCCCTACTCCATCCCGAAAACCTTCAAGATGCCCCCTTACTTAAGGGTATATGATGGGACCACTGATCCTGAGGATCATCTGATCCATTATGTTACCGACGTGAAAGTCAATGACCTATCAAAAGAGCAGGTACAGTCAGTGCTACTGAAAAAGTTTGGCGAAACGTTAACCAGAGGGGCCTTGACATGGTACTCCCAGCTGCCTGCCAAGGCAATATCAACATTCGAAGAAATGGCGGATAAGTTCGTCACCGCCCATGTGGGTGCAAAGAAGGCAGAGGCAAGGGTCAACGACATCTTCGCCATCAGAAAAACCACAGGTGAAGGGCTCAGGGACTTCCTTGCCGGATTCAACAGGGTAAGAATGAGCCTGCCAAATGTATCGAAAGGGATGGCAGTAGCTGCCTTCTAGAACGGACTAAGCAGGGACGGTTCCAGAGCAACTAAGAAGCTACTGAACCACCAAATGAATTATCCCCCTACGACATGGGAGGAAATCCATAACGTTTACTGCGCCAAAGAACGAGCGGACGAAGAATCCTTCAACGGGCCAACCCGATGGTTAACAATGATACAATCAGAAACAAGGAAAGATCGATGCCACGAGGGACATCAGGAATATCCTATAGGTTCCAACATAGAACGACATCAGCCATATACGAGATACTCCCATCCACCGCCCCGGCATATGGACGTATTACAATGGCACATCACCCCGCTTCGAAATTAAAGAGGTACACCGCCCTTATTACCATCAAATAACTTTTGTGTGTCTCCTTCAGAAATAGTGTACGCACTAGAGAAGCTTGGCACCAAGGTACAATGACCTCAAAAGATGAAGTCAGATCCCGCCATAAGGAAATCGAACGTTCTGCGCGAGTTCCATCAGGAAGGGGAACATAGGACCAAAGATTGCATAGGACTGCGACAAAATATCGTCAGGATGCTGAACCAAAGATACCTAAATGAACTACTCAGCGACAAAGTGAAGATCAACTCTGCACGCGGGCGAGAGCAACCCCGCGGGCCACCAAATCTGCCTTCCTCGATGCGGACGGTAGACATGATCGTTGGCGACAGCAACAACTCGACAATCAACCATGTCAAATTCGACAACACTCATAGGCTAAAGCGAACCATCTCCCACGAACGGTATGATGACTTCGAAGGAAGTATCACCTTCAACAAGTCTGATGCCGACGGTTTGTGTTTCCCCTACTATGATGCTTTACTTATTACTTTACGCATTATTGATACGGATGTCAAGAGAGTCATGATCGATGACGGAAGCGGTGCCCGTATCATCCACTGAGAGTCCTTACACATATGGGACTCGAGGATAGGGTAATACCATACTGCATAACACTAACCGATTTTAACAATGTAGTGGAACGGACATCCGAAGAGGTGACCTTGCCCGTTCTCGTGGGATGGGTCACGTTGGAAACAACTTTTCACGTGATGGACTAGGAGACGACATACAATGTCATCATAGTGAGCCCGTGGATACATGCCATGCGAGCGGTCCCTTCGAGCCTGTATCAGGTGGTCAAATTCCCTACCCCATGGGGAATATTCAGCATCAGGGGAGAACCGCGCACCGCACAAGAGTACTACAAGATAACACAAGACTGCGCTCACACCCAACAATTATAGGGAGAAAGCGCGATGGCATAGCAATTAGCATGTCGTGGACTAAAACCGACCCGAAAACAGACACCATCAAAGATCCAGACATCGTGGAAGCTTGTAAAGTGACGATCGAAGATCTCGATCCAATCCAACTAGATAGCACCAATCCCACAAAGAAAGCCTACATCAGACATGGCCTCGCCAATCCAAGTAAGTACCATGAATTCTTAACTAACCATGCAGACCTATTTGCCTTTTCCCATGCAAAAATGTCGGGGATTTCGCCAGATATCACCACCCATAAGCTAAATGTCGACCCGCTGCATCCGCCGGTACGGCAAATCAGAAGAAAGTTCAACACCGCAATCAGTGACGTAGTCTGCGAGGAAGTAGACAAACTATTCGCCAACAGCTCTATCAGGGAGTCAAAATACCCTCAATAGGTCGCCAACGTCATCATGGTCAAAAAGAAAAATGGGAAGCGGAGAATGTGCGTAGATTTCACTGACCTATATAAAGCATGTCCTAAAGATTCCTTCCCCCTTCCCCACATCGACCAGTTGATCGACGCCACCGCTGGACACGAACTGCTGAGTTTCTTAGACGCATATTTCGATTACAACTAGATCATGATGGCCGAGGAAGATCAGGAAAAGACAACCTTCATCACCCACCAAGAAACCTACTACTACAAAGTGATGCCCTTTGGGCTAAAAAACGCAGGGGCCACATATCAAAGACTGGTCACCGAGATGTTCAAAAAATAGCTCAGTAAGACCATGGAAGTATACATCGACAACACGTTGGTGAAATCAGCAAAAAAGGAAGATCACATCGACCACTTGAAAAAAGCCTTCGAAATACTAAAAAAGTATGATATGAAACTGAATCCCGAGAAATGTGCTTTCGGCGTAGCCTCATAGAAGTTTCTAGGGTTCCTTGTATCCCAAAGAGGCATTAATGTCAACCCCGGCCAAATCAAGGCAATCGCCACAATACCTGAAGTGCTAAACAGCAAAAAACATATGCGAAAACCGACGGGCCGGATAGTCGCCCTATCCAGATTCATCTCACGATCCTCTGATAGATGCCACAAATTTTTCAATGTGCTAAGAAAGGACAACGGATTTCAGTGGAACGAAGAATGCGTCAAAGCCTTGCAAGAACTATAAACATATATGTCCTCACCTCCACTGCTAGCCAAAGCGGACCCGAGCGAGCCTCTACTCTTATATCTGGCCATGTCAGAAGTCGCCTTTAGCACAGTATTGGTTCGTGAAACTAAAGGTACACAATCCCCCATCTATTACATTAGCAAAACTCTGGTGGACGCCGAAACATGGTATCCGCACCTCGAAAGATTAGCCCTGCATTGGTCACAACTTCACGAAAGCTCAGACCCTATTTCCAATGCCACCCCATTAAAGTGGTGACTATGTTACCCTTAAAAAGTATACTACATACGCCCGAATAATCGGGCCGACTTGCCAGATGGGCTATAGATCTTAGCAAACATGATATCTCGTATACCCGAGAACCACCATCAAGTCACAAGTCCTCACCGACTTTGTGGACGACTTTAGCACAAAAATACTACCAGAGGCATAAAGGGAGGCTCTACGCTCCCCCTCAAATACCGACCTATAGGCTCTCTACACGAACGGAGCAACTAATGCCTCAGGATCGGGACTCTTCCTCGAAGTCCCCATGAGCAAAATTATTTTCTAGTCCATACGATGCCCCGAGATGACTAACAGTGAGGCAGAATATGAAGCCATTATCGCAGGTATAAGAGTGGCCATCAAGTATGGAGCTCGCCAACTCGTCCTCCACTTCGACTCTCAGCTCATGGTAAACCAAGTCACTGGGACTTACCAAATCAAGGAACAAAGATTGCAAAAGTACCAGGCGGAGATCCATAGATTGATGGCCAAACTCGATGAGTGCCGCTTTGAGAAGGTCCCCAGAGCACAGAATTCCGAAGAGGGTGGCCTGGCAAAACTAGCCGAAGCCACCACAAGCTTCGATAAAGGAAGCGTCTTCACCCTCCTCCATTCGCCAATCGATCATGCAGAGGTACTCTCGTTAAACTTAATCTGGGACTGGCGTAACCAGTTTTTATCCTACTTGCAGAAAGGGGCTCTCCCACCTGATATAAAAGAGGCAAAGAAGCTCCATGTACAGGCCGACCGATATTGCATGATAAACCATGAGCTTTACAAAAGAACTTTGGGGGACCCCTGGTCAAGTGCCTGGGTCCTAGTCAAACGACACCAGTACTGGAAGAAGTACATGAAGGCCATTGCGGCGCTCATACTGGAAACCGCGCACTCGTACGATGTCTAGTACGAGCCGGCTACTACTGGCCTACCATGAAGAAAGATGTTGTAGAGTACGTCCGCCGATGCAAAAGATGCCAAAAGTCTGCCCCCATGATACACCAACCGGGAGAACCCCTCCACTCAGTCACCTCCCATTGGCCCTTCATCAAGTGGGGAATGGACATAGTCGGTCCGTCACCTGCAGGACGAGGAAAGGTACGCTTTATATTAGTTCTAACTGACTATTTCTCCAAGTGGGTGGAAGCAGGTGCGTACGCCCAAATACGCGAACAGGAGGTCATCGCCTTCATATGGAAGAACATCATCTGCCGCTTCGGCATCCCCAAGAAAATCACCTACGATAACGGGCGACAGTTCATGTGTCAGAAAATAATTGAGTTCTTCAACAAATGGCACATCAAACGAATACTCTCCATACCATATCATCTTGCCGCCAACGATCAAGTAGAGTCATCCAACAAGACAAACTGAATATAGTGAAAAAGAAGCTTGAAGACGCCAAAGGGCTATGGCCAGAACTGCTACCAGAAGTATTATGGGCGCACAGGACCACCCCTAAATCCTCTACGGGAGAAACGCCGTACTCACTGGTTTACGGGACCGATGATGTCATACTGGTTGAAGTAGGCGAACCAAGCCTAAGGTATTCACACACAAGCGGAGCGAAAAATGACTTGAACCAACTCCATAACCTCGATGAAGCCGGGGAAAGGAGAGAAATGTCCCACATCAGGATGGTAGCCCAGAAATAGCAAATCGAAAGATACTACAACAAGAGGGCCAGAATCCGACCACTCAAAGTAGGCGTACGTCCTCAAAGCCAAAACCTTGGCGTCTAGGGACCCAAGAGAGGGAAAACTGGGCACCAATTGGGACGGACCATACAAGATTACTGCGGCAGCAAATAAAGGGTCATTTCTACTAGAGACAATGGAAGGGAAGACACTCCAAAACAATTGGAATATCTTTCACCTCAAGTATTTCCATTTATGAAGAGCACCCCCCGAGTCGTACTCTTTTTCCTTTACTCGGGTTTTGTCTAATTGGGCTTTCTCGGAAAGGTTTTTAACGAGGTGATGAAGGAAATGCTCGGAAATACTCACGAGGCAAGTTTGACATGCCATTTACTCTACAAGCCAGCACAACAGGCATGCCAAAGAGACTAGACCAATGGCCATCTCCAATGTATGAAAGGCTACAGCCATCTCCAATGTATGAAGGCTACGGGCCATCTCCAATGTATGAAAGGCTACGGGCCATCTCCAATGTATGAAAGGCTATAGCCATCTCCAATGTATGCCGCTACGGCCATCTCCAATGTATGAAAGGTTACGGCCATCTCCAATGTATGAAATGCTACAGACATCTCCAATATATGAAAAGCTACGACCATCTCCAATATGTGAAATGCTACGACCATCTCCAAGGTATGAATGGTGACGACCATCTCAAAATGAGCAAATGGCTAAGGCCATTGTCATAGTAAGTCGACTCAGATCGACTACGAGAAATCAACTCGACACAGTTAAGATTACTCGAATGGTTACGACCATCTCAAAATGAGCAAATATCTAAGGCCATTGTCGTAGTAAGTCAACTCATCTCGATTACAACAAATCAACTCGACACGGTCAAGATCACTTGAATGGTTACGACCATCTCAAAATGAGCAAATGGCTAAGGCCACTATCGTAGTAAGTCGACTCAACTCAATTATGACAAATCGACTTGACATGATCGAGATCACTCGAATGGTTATGACCATCTCAAAATGAGCAAATGGCTATGGCCATTGTCGTAGTAAGTCGACTCAGCTCGATTATGACAAATCGACTCAACACAGTCGAGATCACTCGAATGGTTACGACCATCTCAAAATGAGCAAATGGTTAAGGCCATTGCTGTAGTAAGTCAACTTACCTCGAATACGACAAATTGACACGACACGATTGAGATCACTCGAATGGTTACGACCATCTCAAAATGAGTAAATGGCTAAGGCCATTGTCGTAGTAAGTCTATTCAGTTTGATTACGATGAATCAACTCGACAACGGTTGATACTACATATATTACTACGACAAGCGCACAAAACAAAAGAAGCAAAAAATATATATCAAAAGAATAACTTTCATTTCCTCAAAAAAGAAAGTATACATTTACATAGGGTCCTATTTACACGTCTATAAAATTGTAACAGCAAAATAAATACACATCCTAGCCGCCACCGCCTTGTTCGTCGTTGCCAGCTGGCCCATCGTCTTGCCTACCGCATCTTTCGGCCCGAAATGTCGCAAAACTCCAGGACACAGAAGCTAGACGGTTCACGTTTTCAAAGGTACAGCCCACCTGGTCTGGAGAATCGGAACTATACCCATAAGCTTCCCAACAACCCGTACCAAGCGACGTTGGTCCTCAACCTCTGCCTCAGTGGCCCGGCCAGCGACATGTAAATCATCAAATACTGCCAGCTTAGCTTCGGTGTACACCCACATATCGTGCGCCTTGCTAGACACATCGTCATCCAACCCGGTCGATGCATCTTGCCTTAGAACGTCAACCTCAGCCACCCTAGCATTGAGCTCGGCAGTTAGGGCATCAACTTCGGCACGCAAATTAGCGACCTCCGCCATTGCCCCACGGCCAACCTCAAACTCGCCCTCCTTCAACCGAAGAAGGTTCTCCAGCTCTGTATTCTGAGCTAGGGCGGTCATTAGATTTTTATCTACTTGCTCCAACTGAGTCAGATGCTCCCGCAACTAAGCTTTCGACTACTCCAGGACAGTGCGAAAAAATTGTAACTGCGGGTCATGGGCGTATAAGTCCGCCAATGTTTTGTGCTTGGTGCGACACTCTTTATATTTTTTCACCACCTTCATAAGGGTGGCGGCCTTCTTTTGAGCATGCCGGCCCCTCTCCACTTCTAAATTGAGGGTATGAAGAAAAAAAAAACAAGTCAGCATATACCTAAGGTTCGTTCTATGAAATGAAAAGAGCAAGGTATACCTGCAAAGTTGCACTGGCGACTCTTCGAGATAAGTCCCTGTCGGTGACGTCCGTTAAAATTTCGCTCTCAGCGACCGCGCAAAGTAAAGTCATGTATGCTGCGGCCTGCTCGCTATCCAGCAATAGGTTATACCCGATTGGGATCACAATCCAACGGTTAGGCCCAACCATTGCCATCAACATCGAGCGTGATCTCCCTGTGGCACATCCTCAATTGTGGGGCCCCACTCAGGACCTGCCCTCCCCCGTCAGCAACCGCCTCGACAGCAGCCAGCGTGTCATCTCCTCCAACACGCGGGGGTGATAGCAGGTACAACCCCTCTCTGAGGAGCCAGCCTCAACTCTGGATGACACACGTTCGCCCTCCTGCCCTCTATTGCAATTCCCTTGCCAAGTAGCAATCGATGCCTCTTCCGCTCTGAAGGCTCTTCGCCTTCGGAAGCCTCCTCTTCAGGACCAGGAGATGGAGGCGAAAGAGTCGCCTCGCTTGTGGAATCGACTATGTATCGGCACGGCCTCAGGCTTAGCAACCTTAGGGACGTCCTCGTTTGAAGGTTCCTGGGGCACACACTCGTCCATAGGTTAAGCAACCTCAGGGACGTCCTCGCTTGAAGGTTCCTGGGGCACATACTCGTCCTCAGAATCAATCCTTGCCGCTGAGGGGGCTGCAACATTTCGCCTTCCTATCATTCGGGGAACACTCCGAACTGCCAAAGTAAAATAAGTCAAGCGATAAACACTTAAATCAAAATCTCCGAATTAAAGGTCGGCACAATACTTGACGGGCCGTATCGGGTGAGGAATGCCGACCATGTACGGCACTCCTCCATAAAAGGAATCACACCCACGACCTTATATCTATGATAGGTCGGGGTAGAGAAGCCCTCGCTGGAAAAAAAAAGAGAGGGAAGAAGTTACAAACACTTAACGGACAAGAGTTGTGAAAAATATTAAATAAGGATAAAAGCACTCACATTCTGGATTCCACATCTCCGATCTCCGGGAATCCCCCTTGGGTTGACACCAGGTCCTCTGTCCGGACATAGAAAAATTTGAGCCAGAAGCGGCGATTGGGCTTATCATCCGCCCCGATGACCAGGCCCTTTGTGTCACGACTCTTCAACTGCAGCATCGATCCCCTCATAAACCCGGGCTTAAACAACCGCAGTAGGTGATAGACCGAGATGTAGAGTCTGACACGAGTCGCGTAAGTGGTCAATATGCAACACACTTTCCAGGTATACAGAGTAAGATGAGCTAGACATATGTTATAAAAACGGCAAAGCTCCTCCGCCAGAGGGTAAATCGGGAGGTCGTACCCAATCAGGAATGGGTACTCATAAAAAGCACAGAACCCTGGTCGGTGTACGTTAACAACCCCGGCCGACTCCAAGACCACCGTGTCAGGGATTTGGCATGCCACCCACAGGCCGTCCAAATGTGATTGAAGGAATGTGGAACGATTCTATGGGGGAGTTGGGCATCTTGTAGGAAAATCCCTTCGAGCATGAAGCTCTCGGGGAAGGACGTTGTCCATATTGAGGGGGACGAGGGGTCTTTGGGTCTTTTTCCCTCCATCCAAAGATGGTGGAACCCTAGAAGAGGACTCAACTCTATCTCCCCTATTTTGTTGGCCTCGTCTTGCCATAATAAGTATTTATCGACGAATGAGGATGCTAACGACTAAAGAAACTGACTTCAAAGAAGACTCAAAAGGTTCAAAACAAAAAATATTGATCTCCCTTAGAGACGATGAAAGAAGAGAGTGTGAGTATGAGAAGTTTAAAAGATAACAGAAATTGAACCTTCTCCCAATTTATATGGCTCAAATACACGAAAATCAAAGAGGAGTGCGAAAAAAGGGGGCGAAAAACCAAAACGTCAAATCCCCCCTGATCCATCTCAGGAGCAGGTATAATCATGATGCATGCCGTCAGTGACGTCAGTTCAAAAAGTAGACCACGTGTCAACACATTAACAATGCCATAACGGATCAATATTTTCGCCCATTGAAGACGTACACCGCGTACGCCTCCAACGAGCGGAGGGACTAACTGTATAAGGCCAAATATGGCTTAACCATACGGGGCTGAACGCGGCCCTCCCCATGCTTACAAATGATAGGGGCACGACCTCTCTTATACGTCCCTTACAGTGAGGGTGCAGTTCGAGCATAAGAACATGAGCGATGTCGTTTTTGTTTGGACGTCCCCATTAAAAGGACGTTAACCACCCTTCAACGGTTTATTTTTTTAGTATGGAGGCATCCCCTCTATATAAAGGGAGACTTCCCTATTGTAAAGGACGAAGTGTTATTATCTAATAATACGACTCTCTCATTCTCTCTCTATTTCTTCTCTCAACTGTGATAAACAATTACTCTTAAAATTCTTCATTAGTATCTTGACATTATAATCACGTTGATCTTATACTTTGGTTCACTATATTTGATTATGATTTACCCCTTTCTTATTTTTTGATTGTTTCAAGCTTGCAAAGTAACGGTTAACTTTTGAGCCAAATAGGTACCTTTTAAGGTTTATAGCAAAATATTTAATTTTTGTTATCTCCTAACCCTAAGCCATTAAATACGCTAATCACTTACACAATTTTCTTTCTTTCTCTACTTTGATACATCCCATTCTATTCTCATATTTCCAAATAAGCTCCTGAATAAAGCTTTTCAAGTCGTCTCTTCCCAATGGAAAAGCTAACACAGTTGCAACAAAAATGGCTCATGTAGTTAAGCCTCTAATGAATCGGTCAAAATGGCATCACTACTTATATATTCGAGCATCATTAATTCACCTGGTTCAATCACCAATTCCACTCATCTCGAAGAACAATGCCTGTCAACAGTCATTATCCACATCACCACAATCCGCTTTCCGACAAACTCATTTTCGTGCCGTCACCGCCATTAAATTGCGTGAAAATTCACTAGCTTTGGATCCACAGGAGAGCGACAGTGATTCCGATGGCATAATGAGGAAGATTCGGCAGAAATTAGGGTTTGTTCTTGGACGAATACGACGGAGTTTGGGGCTGAGCAACTTGATTTTCTATTAATATATTTCAATGTAATTTCATGTATTTTATTGTATTAATTATCTTTTTTTTAATTGTAATTCAATGTATCTCGTTGTATTCCATGTATTCCATTGCATTCACTATTTTTTTTATTGTATTTCAATGTATCACATTGTATTTTATATATTTCATTGTATTCACTGTCTCACTATATACCATGAATGTATTCATATTTTTTTTTAATTAATATAATTTATGTATTCAGATGTATTATATAATTTTCTAAAGATTGCTATCTTTTTGGGGTATTTTTTGGTTGAGAATCTTTTTTATAACTGAAAATATAAAATTTGTGTGTTATAATTGAGTTTGTTGAGTTATATTATGAGTCTATTATATTAATTGATTCACTTTCCCTTTTAAGAACAATGTAATCCCTTATTTCATGCCGTGAATACAGTCGAATACAATAATTAGTCCAGTTGTAATCCCATGTTTCACTCAATGAATACAGTCGAATACACTCGAATAAAACAACTGATTAGCCGAACTTCCTTGATTCACGTCTATTTTTGCGACTGTATTCATGAAGACAATAGCTTAAATACATCAAATACATCTTATAACCACATAAAAGGTATCTATATCCGTAATATATCAAATAGTATCTATAGATGACTAATTACTACTAAAAGATAGTGCTTTGTAAAAATTTCTCTACAATATTACCGCTTTCTTTTCCAATGGTCCTAACTAATTCACAACTTAATACACATCGCACCCGCTTTTGTAGTGGGTTGTGTTCGGTCTCGATAAGGACACTTATACAAAAATAAATCTTAATTTACCAACTTCTAGCCATTAATCATAGATTTACCAAAACTAGCCAACAAAAATTGAAAAATCAAATAATAGGGTTCTTTCTCTCAAAGAATCACATGCAAAAATCATTTTTCATATTTTTAAGCGTGATTAGCAACACTAGATACAAGACGAAAAAGAAATTTTATGGATATGGTAGTGAATAAGGTGATGAATATTCCAAAAATCTAAACAAAAGGGGAACTTTTTCAATGGGTATAGTTGAAATTCATTGAAAATATATAGATAAGTCAATATACAAAATTTGAGGAAGATTGGAGGTGATTTGGACTGGTTTTGTATTGAAATTCGTAATTAAATCGAGTTCAAAAAAGTATTATGCGACACATGTATAAAATATGTATCGCACATGTATCTCACACTCAGGTATACATGAATGTGCATATGATACACAACAGATACAAATATGATACATATGTGATACACAAATGATACACAATGTGAGACACAATGTGATACACATTATTTTTTTCTATGTTCTTTTTTTACCAAATTTTCAATTCAAACTACCTCAAAACATCATTAAATCACCCCAAAACTAAGATTCAAGCTCCTTAAGTTGTGCCCAATCTATTCTAATAACACCCACTCAAAACAAAGCAAAAATTTGATATTTTTTGCTATAAATAGCTAATTGCATAATTTGACTAATATTAATAATATTTTAACAATTGATCAATTTTTATAATGAGCTATGTATAAATGAATATAGTTGGTAATTTCCCAAGGAACTATAAGGATCTAGGCCCATATGCATGATTGAAATGGGCCAAGCCTAGAGTCCAACCGCATGTATATATCTTTACACAAATAGCCGGTGGTCGTATTCACCGTTTACTTTTTTTTAGTTATATACATAGATTATAAATTGATTATATATACTTTTACACATATAATACACAAAATATGCATATTCTATATATCCACAGACTATTTTTTAGTTTAAAGGATTGTGCGGCTATTTGGATTAATTCTTCCTTAATGCATTCAACGACTTAAAGCAGTAAACTGGTGTTTAAAACAACAATCGCGGATTATAGGAGCAATCTGTTAAAGAAAAAATCAACCTTAGTGACCAATATTTCAAAATGAGAGATACACACTTGACAATTGTGGTTGTGGCAGTTTCAGAATTTAATCGAGCTATGGTAGCACAACAATCTCAAACAAGAAATTAAGACCAAACTTGCTAGATCCAAACTGAACCATATAATGTCAATCCAAAAAAACCGAAGCTCATAGCTAGTACTGGCCCAAAACCACGCGCTGCCACCGGAGCAGCAGACTTTTTGGAGGAATGCTCCGCAGCAGCGGCTGATTTCAGAGGAGATGGAAGAGGATGAACAACCACCGAAACCTTCATGCCGTTAAAGCAACCGCCGGTACCACAAATGAAATAATACCTCTGGGTCTTGTTCAGCATGATGAAGTCTTTTCCGCCGGTCCAATTCCCAAGTGCACCTTCTATTGTGCAGTTATCATATCCAGTCTTGTTCACTAGAAATACATTGTACTGTGACTTCTGATACCTAAATGCTGTCACCCAACAAAGAAAGAAAAGTTAGAGAAGTAACAAAAACGCAAAATATGTACTAACGTACATGTTTGTATTGTAATACGTACAGATATAGTCACCCACGTAGAAGGTTTGGTTGTTGGCCCAAAGGGTGTAGTTGATGCCAGGGTTCCAGCCTTTGTTAGCTCCGACGATATGGTCGGTGGCGTCGACGGTGACAGCGCCGGCGAGGAGTAGGAAGAAGAGAACAGAGAGAGCCATGTTGATAAGCCTAAGTGACAGAAGCTATGAGCTGGATGTGACAGGTTAATGTTTGGTTGAGGAAATAGCCAGCTGAGCTAGTCCTACTTTATGACTGTACTTGGCCCAGCCACCATTATATACACATCCAAAGTAAATTAGATGACCGTTATCCATTTGTTATTTTTATGGGAATAAGTAATATAGTTTCTATAAATTATGATGTATATTCTCGTATGTATTTGGTTTTCTTTCCAAAAGGAGTGTTTGTTTTACTCTTTTTAGGCTCTGGACACCACTAAAACATTTGTAATCATGCAGAATAAAGTAAAATGTAAATGCCAATTGAATAATGCAAGCGGGAGGGACAAAATCACATTAAATGAGTATGTTAGTATCTCGATGTGCACACTTTCTAATTAACTCCATACCCAAGAATTGGGTAGGATAACTTAGATTATATACCTATATCCAATTTAGCAACCTAGCAATCTAAACTATTCAACTGCATTGTATATTAGTTCAGTAAGGATTCACCGGATGCATTTTATCTACGACAATCTGAACTTCATTCTTGGATTATATGAAGACCGCAAACCCGAAGACATGTCCCAGTGCTGGCATCAGTTACTGAAGCAAAATCACATAGAGAATGAACACAAAAATTTCACTTATATGAGGCATGGCTTGTCATATCGGATGTTGATGAACCAATATGAAAGGCAAGGCATTGACTGAGGTTTTGTCAAGGTTGACAATGTAACAGATTTGGCAATGCTGAATGTTCTTGGAACACGTTCTTATGGCAAACCATATATAGCATTGAATTTAGTTATCCATGTCGTCCCAAACACATCCCTACTAGGCCACTCGGGCGGCCATATCAACAATTTAGAGAATACTCTGGCAAATTTGACTCCGGCCTATTATCTTTAGAAGCGACAAAGACCGATGCTAACCCGGTCCGAGCATAACAAATCTACATAGCCTGCACGGTCAAAGATTTATGGGTAGCTTCTAGGTATCCATCAGGCGTGGATGAGCTAGAGTCTTTCAACCTTCAACCTTTTTCACTTCTGATCACCCTGTGCGCCGGATGCTTTGTCGGCTTCCCCTTTTTAGTATGTTTAGGATCTCTCACATCTCGTTGCCCTCTTGGACCATTTGGTAGCTGTAAGAACTTCAGGAGACCCGGGTCATCTAGAATTCCATTGGATCTCATCTCTGAATATAACTCTCTCGCTTTGGAGAATAACCTGCACTCCACAAGTCCTCCCACCAAAAGAGAATAATGTGTAGACTGGGGCACTACCTCATACTGCTTCATCTCTGCCCATATCTTCAATGCATTTTCAGGCTGCTTCAACTTCAAAAAACTATCAAGAATTAAGAGAAAGGTGTCCCTGTTTGGACCAATTCCATCTTTTCTCATAGAGTTAAGAACTTCAATAGTTCCTTCTAGACTTGCACCTGCAAGAAATGCATGGTATGTTACAATAGTTGGACTGATTTTGTCTTCCTCCATCAGAGCTAATATACTTCTCGCCTCACCCAACTTAGATGATTCACATAGAGGACGTATCATCAAGTTATATGTACTAGAATCGGGACGTAAACCCATATGTTTCACTTTATCAAGAATTTTAAGAGCTTCCTTCACACAATTCTCACAAGTCAGTACATATATCAAAGCGTTATACACCTCCAGGCCTGGAATCCAGCCCCGTTTCTGCATTTCATCATAAAGTCTAAGTGAATCGAACAAATTTCTAACCTTGGAGAAGCAGGAAATCATGTGGGTATATGAAGTACCATTTGGTTCAATACAACACTTGGACATTTCTCGCCATATCCTTTTGGCTTCAAATACATCAACCATAATATTGCACCATCCATTAAGGATAATATTAAAACCATCAATTTCCAAGGGGAATAGCTTTTTATTAATAAACATGAATTCTTCAGCTTCTTCAATAAAGCCGTGCTTACAGAGAGTATTCAAGAATGTCAGCAATATTCTCTGATCAGGAGACATGCTGAACTTCTCCATTATCTGGAATGTCTGTATAGCTTTACCTGCATTATTTGCAGCAGCATATCTGTTGGAATATCATGAACGACAATGTTAAACAACATCTTAAGCAATTAATTATCTTACTCAAACTATTGCATAGCACTTTCCTCGGTAGATTATCGGGAAGATCACTAGTCAAAGAAGCACCTTAATTCTGAAAAACAGGGCTGACTACGCCTACTGAAACTATGAAACAACATTTCTAGCTAGATAGAGGCAATGATAAAGTAACATTTTTCGGAAAGAGTACAAATATCAACTATTTAATGCTTGAAGGCTTCTCAGCAATTATGTAGATACAACTACCAATAATAACAAGCTAGGGTCGGCAGGGGCGGAGATACAGTAGTGGGTGCAGGTTCAGGCGAACCCAGTGACTTTTCCCGAGAACCTGAATTTGTATTGAAAAATTTGTCACGTCTATATAAATATACCATGATGAACCTAGTAACAAAAGAGGTTTGGGTTCAATAGTAAGGGACGTGGATTCTTTTCGAAAAGATGTGAGTTCGATTCCCATTTAAGGCAGTATTTTACTTTTTTGTTTTTTACGTTTCTAACAAATCAAAATGTGAACGATGACGTTTCTTCTACTTTCCACTCAACAAACACTAAACTAACATTATTTAATAACTACTTTCCACTCAACAAACACTAAAGTAACATTATATAATAAATAAAACATAACAACTTGTTTTCTTTCTAATAAACAAAAATCATAAATTTTCCAACTTTAACGTTTGTTCGAACTTTCTTCTCAACAAACATTACACTAATATTATTTAATAAATAAAACACAACAACTTGTTTTCTTTCTAATAAACAAAGACTAAAAGCCTTCCAACTCCAAACAACAAACCTAAATTCCCAAATCAAAAAAAAAAAATTAGGGTTCTGCTCTGCCTCTGTCGATCCACAATCGCTGCTACCACAATATGTCGGATGCCCTCTAAAACCCTTAGAAGTTAGACCATTCATCCTTCTTCAATTTTTCTATTCTAATTTTGTGTTCATGTTTTTCTCTTAGTGATCCACGGGTCCTAATTTTTTGTTTTTAGTTTTTTAGTGAGACCAACTTGCATTTACATAGGTACTACTTAGAGATAAAATTATCATTATATCTTATATAATAAGCAAGATTTGCAAGCTGAATTACTATTTGGATCATTATTTAGAATCCACTGCGTTCGAAACCTGGCTCCGCCTGTCCCGATGAAGAGAGCAAGGCCATAGTGCAAAGAGTGAGCACTTCTCTTCATTAACGTTCAAGAATGCAACTTTCCCACCTCAATTGAACTGCAGCCAGGAGTCCTTTGTCTCATCTCATGTCTAAGCATTAGTTTCTCCTCCCACATGCCTTTGGCAGCATAAATATTAGACAATGCAACACCATCACTAACGACACTAACCTCTAACTCGCCTAATTTAGACCGAGCCACTACAGCAAGTTCTACATTGCCGTGAACGTCAGAGGCACCAGCAATGTCCTCCACATAACTGCATTTGGCTGGATTGGCATTGCCAAAATAAAGCTATTCGCCTCGTTTAGCAGCCCACAACGGCATAACAAATCCATCATGCAGCTAAAGTGAGAAAGCCTAGGCTTTAACCAGTACTCCTTAATCATACGTCTAAAATACCTTTTCCCCTCTTCCACCATCCCTGCGTGGCTACATGCCATTAGAACCCCTATAAACATGACATCATTGGGAACAAGTAAGTGGTCCTTAGTTCTTCGGCTTTTACTTGATATTGACTTGTTTTCTTCTTCCAATGCTGAAAACAGCCTTAACGCTTCCTCTGCTTGGCCGTGTAATGCATGCCCAACAATCATGCAAGCAGAGGCGGAGCCAGGTTTCGAACGCAGTGGGTTCTAAATAGTGATTCAGCTTGCAAATCTTGCTTATTATATAAAATATAATGATAATTTTATCTCTAAGTAGTACCTATGTAAATGCAAGTTGGTCTCACTAAAAACAAGAAATTAGGACCAGTGGATCACTAAGAGAAAAACATGAACACAAAATTAGAATAGAAAAATTGAATAAGGAAGAATGGTCTAACTTCTAAGGGAAAAAGAGCACACACAACGGAGATTCAGAGGGCATCCGACATATTGTGGTAGCAGCGATTGTGGATTGACAGAGGTAGAATAGAACCCTAATTTTTTTTTTTTTTTTGGATTTGGGAATTTAGGTTTGTTGTTTGGAGTTCGAAGGCTTTTAGTCTTTGTTTATTAGAAAGAAAACAAGTTGTTGTATTTTATTTATTAAATAATATTAGTGTAATGTTTGTTGAGAGGAAAGTTAGAAGAAACATTAAAGTTGGAAAACTTATGATTTTTGTTTATTAGAAAGAAAACAAGTTGTTATGTTTATTTATTAAAAAATGTTACTTTAGTGTTTGTTGAGTGGAAAGTAGTTATTAAATAATATTAGTTTAGTGTTTGTTGAGTGGAAAGTAGAAGAAACGTCGTCGTTCACATTTTGATTTGTTAGAAACGTAAAAAAAAAAAAGTAAAAGGGAATCGAACCCACATCTTTTCCAAAAGAATCCACATCCCTTACCATTGAACCCAAACCTCTTTTGTTATTGGGTTCATCATGGTATATTTATATAGATGTGACAAATTTTTCAATACAAATTCAGGGTCTCGGGAAAAGTCACTGGGTTCGCCGGAACCCGCACCCACTACTGTACCTCCGCCCCTGGTGGGATATCAGAAGCTAACTTACTGTTTGATAATGTTAAAATTAATGATGTTAGGACTTGGACTTGCATGCAGGTGCGGAGGTACAGTAGTGGGTGCGGGTTCGGGCGAACCTAGTGACTTTTTCCGAGACCCTGAATTTGTATTGAAAAATTTGTCACGTCTATATAAATATACCATGATGAACCCAGTAACAAAAGAGGTTTGGGTTCAATGGTAATGATGTGGGTTCTTTTGGAAAAGATGTGGGTTCGATTCTCATTTAAGGCAGTATTTTACTTTTTTGTTTTTTACGATTCTAACAAATCAAAATGTGAACGATTCTTCTACTTTCCACTCAACAAACACTAAACTAACATTATTTAATAACTACTTTCCACTCAACAAACACTAAAGTAACATTATTTAATAAATAAAACATAACAACTTGTTTTCTTTCTAATAAACAAAAATCATAAGTTTTTCAACTTTAAGGTTTCTTCGAACTTTCCTCTCAACAAACATTACACTAATATTATTTAATAAATAAAACACAACAACTTATTTTCTTTCTAATAAACAAAGACTAAAAGCCTTCCAACTCCAAACAACAAATCTAAATTCCCAAATCAAAAAAAAAAAAAATTAGAGTTCTGCTCTGCCTCTGTCGATCCATAATCGTTGATACCACAATATGCATGATGCCCTCCAAATCTCCGTTGTGTGTGCTCTTTTTCCCTAGAAGTTAGACCATTCTTCCTTCTTCAATTTTTCTATTCTAATTTTGTGTTCATGTTTTTCTCTTAGTGATCCACTGGTCCTAATTTCTTGTTTTTAGTTTTTTAGTGAGACCAACTTGCATTTACATAGGTACTACTTAGAGATAAAATTATCATTATATTTTATATAATAAGCAAGATTTGCAAGCTGAATCACTATTTGAATCACTATTTAGAACCCAGTGCGATCGAAACCTAGCTCCGCCTCTGAGGGTAGGCTATATGAATCCTCACTGATCATGTTACTCCAATTAAACTCATCTCAAGCCAATATTATATGCAAATACAATAAAGAGGTACTGTAAGCTCTCTATATTTTCTAGATGTACAATCTTTGAAAGGCTAAACCATCCCTAGAAAGCAACAACAACAACAACAACATCCCTAGAAAGCATAGGACCTACAAAAGCGTAAACATGTTTAAAATATATTCTCAGTAATTATGTCGATGAACTGATAAAAAATAGAAGTCATATTACTCTGGTTATTCTGAATGAAAATGAATTATTTTGAAACTTCAATCATGCGTATATGTCACAAACATGGGAAAAGGAAACTAAAAGAAAAAAGAGATTATTTCGTTACCTATCAATCATGACGAGGACCGCTTCTTGTATGTTTGTTGACATCTGAAGAAGATCTCGAATCAAAGACCAGGCAGTACTGAACTTACCATGGTTTCCCAAAATCCATATCATCAAACACCACGTGTTTTCCTCAAGGCATTTGCATTTCTCACCCCATTTGAGTAGCAAATAAGCTAGCTTCCACTGATCTCTCAACTCCCAAATCACCAAAAAGACCAAGTCTTTGTTAGGTTTAACGCAGCATTCATCAAGAAACAACATGGCTTCATCACCAGAACCAAAATCATTGGCCTTTTGTATAATCCCAACAAATTGACTAACATCAAGTTGAGATTTTTCGCGCAATGTGTCCACATACTTATCGAAATTGATGATTTCGTAGCAAGTTGAATTGCCGGAGCTGAAGAAAGGGGGCTTGGCTGGTGTAGTATGACACGTTCTGACAAATGGTTGACGAAATGCCCCAAAGAAATGGCGCTTTAGTTCCGGTTTTGGAGCAAACAAGGAAGGAGGCTGAGGAGCTATAGAGCCAATTATATGCTTAGAAGCGAGAGGGCGAGGATTATAGAGCCTTCGTGCAAGACAGAGCAACCGCATTATTTCACAGTCAAACCGGAGAAATCTCCATTTTCCTTCTGCTGTTTTAACTGTTGCGGAAACAACAAACCTCAGTTAGCTCAAGTCTTACACAAGCCATTGGATTTTACAATTGGACGCCATTATTCTAAGCCCAAAAATAATTTGATCAGGCCCATGGGTTACTGTTTGACTTTTTGAACTGACATTTTTACCGGGGAAAAATTCAAAAATAATCAGATTTACCACCAACTTTCAAAAGTTATCAAAAATTAGCCACTTTAATCTGAGCGAAAATACTGATCAAAATCTGGAAAAATATTCCCGCAAATTTTACTGGAGTTCCAGCATAAATATGTTTGAACTCCTGTAAATTTTAGTGGAGTTCCAGGATAACTATGCTGGAACTCCCCAAATTTTACTGAAGTTCAAGCATAATTATATTGGAACTCCCGCAAATTTTATGGGAGTTCCAGCAGTATAATTGTCCAGTATAATATACTGGAGTTTGGAGCACTAGTGCTCCAGTCTCCCGTAAATTTTACAGGAATTAGCAAAGTATACCGGTCCAGCATAATATACTGGATTTCGTACACAAATGCACTAGAACTCCCGTATATTATACTGGACCGGTCCTTATTGCAGCAAACTAGTGGCTATTTTTCATTGACTTCGTAAACAGTGGCTGTTTTTCATTGACCAGTGTGAAAACTGGCTATACCATAAAATTTTATCAATTTTTACATTCTTATACACTATATAAAAATGTATTATCCTTCCTATTTAAGTTTTACTATAATTATATTTTATATACTCAATACTATTTATGTACATTTTAAGGGAATTAATAATAATAATCAGTGTCCTGCAATCACTCAAACATATCTTCCACTCCCCCACGTTTCTCTCTTCACATCCCCCCCCCCCCCCACACACACATATCTTACACAAGAGAGCAGTAATTTTTTGAGCAAAAAACATAACTAGGAAAAATAATAGAAATTTTTTTGTTGATGTAGCAATAGTAGGTCTTTTACACATAAGGCAAGAAAATATTTATATTCCTGGCCGAAATCCTTTAAACATTGTACCTTAAATAATGCATCATTCATGTTTTAGTTACATACTTCTCCTTAATTAAGATAATTAGTCTTAGTGTTACACAATTTTCATATTCGTAACTGCCAAATTCCATATATTCCATATGCCATCTCTTATTATATAAAGACATGAGAAGAAACCGATAAGAAGCGAACAACTTGAATATCTCGTATATTTCTTAGTGCCGTGAAATATCTCGTAAATAGAAATTATTTTATGTATAATTACACGTGATGTATAACATGTATAAATTATACCCTAAATAATCCCACTGTCTTGATGGTATAATAGCTCTACACGTAGTATAACAAGTATATTTTTAATATAAATCATGTATAATTTATCATATCATTGTACATCACGTGTAATTATACATGAAGTAATATTTTTTAATATTGTAGAATGATTGAGAGAAATATACATGCATAATTGATTGGATATTGTGATAGATCGAGTGATTGGAGAAAATAAGATGAGGGAAGGAGGTAATACAAAGAGAGAGGAGATCTGATTTCTTTTAACTATGAGAGAGAGAGAGTGAAATTCCATAGATCCCATAATTTGTGCATTTCTCCGTGGTTATTAATTATTTGCTTATCTTCAAGATATGATCTAAATGTAAAAAAATCTTTTGTTTATGTAATAAATAAAGATTGTTAATATTTTTTTTTAAAATATTTTTTAAAAAGTGTTCAACTATGTATATTTCTCTAATTTTTTTCATTGACAACCATTAAAAAGCTTTGAAACTTTGAATTCGAATTTGGGTTTTCAAAAATATTATTTGTTTCAATTGGGTGTTGTTGCAAAGAATTGAGAATTGTCTCTACGTCTCTCTCTATCTCTCAATTCCTATTTTCAATAGTATAAAGCAAAGGAAAAGAGAACAGCAATTTCACCATTGACAGCCATTAAAAAGTTTGAAGCTTTGAATTCGAATTAGGATTTTTAAAAATTATTATTTGTTGTGTTAGATGTTGTTGAAAATAATTGGAAATATGGTTTGGAGTTTATATCTCAATTTTGAGTGTATTTTGGTGAATATTAGACTTAATTTTGGTTGAATTTCAGATTGAAACTTGACGAAGAAGAAGACATGACATACATTATGTTGCTGAAATTGAAATAAGGCTATAGTAAAATTGTAGAAAAATTATATTATGTTGTTTATATAGATTTTTTATTTATTTAAATATTGTATGAAAGTTGAACAATATTGTATAAAAATTATATTTAAGTTGTATGATTTTGTAGTTGTATAAAACTGGGTAGAAATAATATATGAAAGTTATGGATAAGTCGTATAATATATAACTAATTGTATGAAATGAAATATATATATATATAAATACATATTGTATAAAATTTATTTTTTAAGTGGTATGATATTGTAGTTGTATATAACTTGATATAAATAATGTATGAAAGTTGTTGATAAATTGTGGATAAGTTGTATAATAGAAAAAAGAAGAAGGATTATAGTAGACGAAATACATAAACGGCCCCTTTAAGTTGTCCTCAACGATAAGCTGGACACGTCAATTGACCTAATGACCAAACAAATACCTCATGAACCCCTCGCGATGACATGGCAAAGTGTGTATTTTTTATTAACCTCTGAGTGCGTGAAACTCTCAAAATTAAATTTTTTTCTTTTTTCATTTTGAATTAACCTTTTTTTATAATGACCCCGCTTACCTTCATCTTCATACTTCTTCTTCTAAAGTTTTCACCATTAATGGAAAACAAGAACAATTAAAATATTTCTTTCGAGTTACAGCGAATGAGAAAAAGATAAAATAAGCACACAATTTCTTCCAATATGTACTGTCACAGTTGCTTATACAATCCATCACCATCATTTCCCTAAAAGAAAAAAATAAAGATACAAGATAGCCAGTAGTAGGAGAGGATAACACCATCAATCGGACAACCCATTAAACTTTAGCTAAAATCCACCCATCTTCTTTGTTCTTCTATGTTGATCTCACTTTTGTAAGCCTTCTTCCCAAATTCTTTCTTTATATTTAGATTCAATGCTTTTTCATTAGAGGTGTAAGTTGGATTTGTTTACGAATCGCAGCAACATCTGGAAGCTTGAAAGAAGATGAATAAGAAACAGGGGCGGAGGTACCTTGAGACAAGCATATATATATATATATATATATATATATATATAATCTGCAAAAGCAAAATATAGTCTAAATATAATAAATGGCATAACTTGATGTTAACAACTGTATGGCCCGTTGGTGAAGTATTCCATTATTTGCTTGTGGTCTAGAGTTTGACTCCTCATGCTGATTACAATTTTTTCTTAGCATTTTAGTATTCTTCCTATAGATTCGAATGGATAATGAGATATTGAGTACTGCCTTATATAATTTTTTTTTGGTAATATTTTGTAATGACTCGGCTCGTCGTTACGGGAATTTCTACTCCGTTACCTTGCATTTACATAATTTATGCTTTTATATCACTATTAGAGTATATCAGGTGAGTTAGGAGTGATTCGGGTTGAAAATAAAACAAATAGCCTTCTTGAAGGAAGCTTGAATACGGGAAGTGAGAGGGGGAGTCCCGAGCTATATTAGTAAGGCCTTGGACAACATGTGTAGATGCGTTTTCCCCAGTGGACCAGCTGGGGAGGAACAAATCCGTGCGGGTGTGGCCCAAAGCGGACAATATATGCACAGTGGTGGGCCGGGTCATTACAATTGGTATCAGAGCCGACTCTCTGGAGTACGATGGGTGGGTACTCACAGCGAGGACGTTGTGTCCTTGTTGGTGGGGTGAGTGGTATCAGTGGTATCAGCGGATAGCTGTAGCTGTAGCTCACACGTGTCCCACATCAGAATTGAGAACATGTGTAGACGCGTTTTCCCCAGTGGACCAGCTGGGGAGGAACAAATCCGTATGGGCGTGGCCCAAAGCGGACAATATCTACATAGTGTTTGGCTGGGTCGTTACATATTTGTACTTTTTACTATATTTGAATTGTATTTTTCTAAAGTATGATTTTATTAAAGTAATCTCTTTATTACGTCTCTTTAAATTTCGACTCCGCTTACAAAAAAATTTGCTTACACCCCTGATAAGAAAAGATAGGAGAAAGGTGATAATTTTCTACTCAAGGGTTCTAATTTTGGGAAAATCATTGGGGAAATGATATGAGAGGCGGAAGGAAGAACAATAGTTTTTTTTTTGTGTGTGTATGGGGAGGGGTGGGGGAGGGAGGGCATGAGAGGGGACAGGGGTGATGGTTTAGTTGAAACTAAGGAAAATGGTCTTTTTCTCTTGTTAATTACACGTGTTAAATATTTTAATTAAAAATTATACGTGTTATTTTTTTAATTGGTTTATTTGACATATCATTGGCAAGTGTAACTCACGCACATGGTCTGCTCCACTTGAGTACTTACTTGATACACGTAATAGCCATTTAAAGTGTCTAAATAGTAAATAGGTCAATCAAGATTTCCAACTGATCGTTGAGTACAACTTAAAAAATGTTTATGCATTTCGCCATTATAGTGGTAGGTTGATGTCTAGTATAATATGGAGTGATGTTATCATGCCATATTTCGCCATTATAGTGGTAAGTTGATGTCTAGCATAATATGGATTGATGTTATCATGCCATAGTATGCAGATTAATTTATCAATAGTGAAGGCTCAAATTGGAAGCAATGATGGCCACTGATATTCAAACTTGCGCGCTACAGTTAAAATTGTGACCTCTTGATTGCCATCCATTCCAATTAGTGATTAATATAGAAAAGATTTTTTTTTTCTATTCCTATTGTACTGTAGGAAAATAATTGATAGCAATCGAACAAGCACCATGCCAATACTTTCTCCCTAACTTAATAGAGTACCACAGATCTCCCTTTCACTATGGATTTTATACTGTGACACAAACTAATATGTAGGAATATTAAGAAAATTTGCAAAGAGATGACAATTTATACTTGGTAGTACAAGAATGAAAACAAAAACACCAATCATACTTCAAATATGAAATTAATGATCCACGATTACAGATTTCTCTTTGTCTCTTGCAGTTTATTGTAGGACTTCTTACAGATTTTTCGAAAAAATACAGAGTGAGCAGCAAGCCTACGGGGGCAATGTGGAGAGGAGGGGAGAGAGAGGAGATAAAGAAGGAAATGGTGTAACTAAAGGTGGATTGTTATATTTGGTAAATAAAACTTGTTTATGCCATATAATTAGCTAAATATGAACATTGAGAGTAATAAAGTTTTAAATAGTGGATAGGAATGAAAAAATTCCTTTTGAATAACCTTTTGGCAAAATCTTAAATAAATTGCTTAGACCATTGCTACCTTGTTGACCTAGGTTTTGCGTAAATATACTTGGGCAAACCACTGAAAGAGAAAAAATGGCCTATTAATGGAAAGATTGGATTGGGTCTACTCTAACGTGGAATGGCTAGAAAACTTTCCAAATATGAACATCACTCATCTTCCAAAAATTCACTCACACCATAATTCTATCATGATCTCCCGTAGGTATAAGATTAATAATAATTTAGAGAAACCTTTTAAAATGGAGACTACTTGGTGCTCTCATCCGGACTTCACTAATATTGTCCAGAATAGTTGGAGTGATAGAGACTTTATTGAGGGCACAAAATTCATTAAATACTCTGTCCTAAATATTTTTTAAATAAATTTTTTAAAAAAATAGTAGCATTTGTCACACCTCTTTTTAACACGCCCGAGAGGGTATGTGAGGAGTTTTTTTCCAATTAAAGTAACATTATTCGAAATGGGATTATTTAATTAATCAGAGTCGCCACTTGAAATAATTTAAATGGTGTCCCAAGTAACCGGTTTATTTTAAATCCCAAATTGAGAAAGTTTTTTTTTATCTTTTAAAGTCTGCAAATCAGAAATTCTAGATAAGGAATTTTGTTAATCGGGGAGAAGGTGTTAGGCATCCTCAGGTTCCATGGTTATAGCGCGGTCACTTAGTGATTAATACTTGGTTTAAATTATTTAACTACTTATTTTAAGGACTTATGTGCATTTATCTTTTTACCGCTTTTAATTGCTCGATTTATTCGTAATTAAACAATTGAGTTACGCATACGTATACTCTTTTCTTTTGGCGCGTCAAAAATCATGTCACGCGAACGCGTCCACAATTAATAACGCTTTGTTTATTTTATTAAGAAAAGTTTGGTTGAAGTTGCGCGAAATCATCCCCGAGTTACTTTTAGAATTAAATTCGCAATGATGTTACGCACGTATACATAATCGCAATACTAATCTAAATCGAGCCTAAGAAAACTATGATTAATTAGGGTTATTTTAATAGTAAGTTAATATTTGTATGAGGGCCATAGGTTATTTAGTAAAAGATGTCACACCTCAATTTTAGAAGGCTTGTTTAATTAAGGTAATAAAAGGAGTTCTTACTTACAACTATTTTGGATTGGGATTTTTACATACCTATACCATATATGAAACTTTATTACCCTAAATGTATATAGTTTGTTAATTACCCACCTAGTCTACGTTTTACCTATAAATTTTATACCATTTGATTATTAGGCATTAAATGGGCAGAATATTCCCTAAAAACGGGCTAAAATTAAGGAGATAATCTTGGTGTTAATTGGTTCTACATTAAATTCAATTTTTAAAAAAGGAAAAGGAGATTTCTCATCTACGTATTTTTCTCTAGAACTACAATTCAAATTCTCGAAAAAAAAAAGAACGAACAATTCAAGTTTTCGAGTTTCAACAACTCAAAGTTGAAAAAATATGTTCTTCCATATATTTTTCAGCATTGATAGCCACTAAAAAGCTGAAAGCTTTGAATTCAAATTTGGATTTTCAAAAAATCATTATTTGTTTGGATTGGGTGTTGTTGTAAATAATTCGAAATATGTGTAGGAGTTTATATCTCATTTTTGAGGGGTTTTGGTGAATATTAAACTTGGTTTTGACTGAATTTCAGATTCGAACTCGAAGAAGACATATTTCCAGAAATTATAGATAAATTATGGTTAAATAGTAGAATTGTAGATATATTATGGATAAATTGTAGATGAATTGTAGATTGGGAAGACTAAAATTTCTACAAATCTTCTACATTATGTCAAAAATACCAATTATGCTACAATTGAAATGATAATTTGGATATTAAAATTCAATGTATCTATTTTGTAGATATCTTGTAGATAAATTGTAGATTATTTGTATTCTGATTGTAGATGTATTATTTTTTATTTTCACAAATCCAAAACGACTAAAGCTTCTACAAAATCTTCTGCAAAATATAGTCTACAATTTATTAGATTATTTGTATTCTGATTGTAGATGTATTATTTTTTATTTTCACAAATCCAAAACGACTAAATCTTCTTCTTCTTCTTCTTCTTCTTCTTCTTCTTCTTCTTCTTCTTCTTCTTCTTCTTCTTCTTCGAGTTTCAGTCGACTGTGTTAACCAGTAACCTTCAATCACTGCCCAAAAAAAAGAGGTCAAAGAATTTCGAACTCTCTGCCATTATTATTTTCAGTGGATATTCAAGCGGTTCGATAAAAGAATTTAATATTTTCTTGTGAATCTGAAATATGATATTCTTCGACGGTAGTGGGCAGTTGGGGATGGTCAACGAGAGGAAGCATAAGTGCATCGTGAGTTTTGTATGTGTTGCGAACAGTTGAGATGAAAGGAAAGAGAAAGAGGAAGATACAGTCCTATAATTATGCCTAATATAAATAAACCCTTAATTATTTCCTTAATTTGAATTATGGTATATAAATAGTAATTTGGTATGCTTAAATGTAATAAACACAAATCTTAAATATTGAGGGTAATAAGGTTTCATATATGGTATAGGTAGGTGAAATCCCTTTTTGGATTTAATGTCAAAGTATTAATTATAGGTAAGGGAACATGAGGCAGGTCTTCGTTTATTTGAAAGAAACCGGGCCAGCAGTAGGCCCGATGTATTATTAAGAGAATTTTTCATAAAAAGCATTCATAAAGACCTAATTAGCAATAAATAGAAACCATTTCTAATATTACATGATATAGAAATGTTTTATGGTATTCTATAATGTATTTAGTGTATTAAACAAGTTGTATTTAATAATACAACATTAAGATCCGCCGCATAATTTGGGATTGCTATAAATGCCAAACTGTATTTAAGTGTATTAATATGTATTTAGCGTGAAAATAGTAACGGGAGTTATACTGGATTGAGAAAAATAAGGCTTAAATATAGGAAATCATTAAATTTTGATTTTTTGCTACAAAAATAGAAAAGGTTATTATATTCTGTAAAATTTTGAAAAGGTATTTATATGTTATAATTAGGTCTTAACCTATTCTATAGGTGGTAAAATTGAGCCCAAAACGTAAGATAAAGGAGGGTGGGCATACAAGGAGCGTATTGTGGCTTGGCAGCCTGATTTAGGCCATTGCCAGGCCCAAAGCGCCTCAAACACCCAAAAACTATTAAGGCTTAACTCACTGCAACACATGTACAGTCATATTTGCACCAATATTAAATGAAATGCCTAACATGCTAGGCTTTGACTATTATCATATGTGTAACCGGAACAAAATCAAATTGAACCTAAGACTATTCATAATTTGCCTTATACGATCATTTCATAAATGCTGGAGTTAGTGATAATTTAAAAATTAAATGTACACCTAGTTATTCGAGTTTATAAATTATTTAACTACTGAGTTTAAACTAGTTGTTCTGATAAAATAACCAATCTAGGGAATAGTACAATGTGGTATGGATTGGGCTCAACATTGAGCCCCAAAAGTAGTAAGAGCCTAGCAACTACATAAAAGGTGATTTCGAACAAAGCTCCTTCACTTAGGCCAATATTAGCCCCAATGATTTCAATGAGGAAACCTGTTAAGATCCTACTAACCATCAGTCTTAGATTGAACAAAACAAGCTTCACTTTAAATGAAGACCAACACTATACCAATTCTGGAAAGTCAACATGCACAGGTAATCCTGCTAGGAGTCTTACTTCACCATCAAGTTATACCAATACCCAAATCATCATTAAATTGCTTATTAATCATCCTAATATAATTTTGTTAACAATGCTAGCATTCTAACAGTGATATAAATATTTTCAACATGTATAACATTTGAATAGCATACTCTAACAATGCATTAAGTTGAACAATCCATGTACTAAATATTACAACTAAACAACAAATCAAAAATACTTAAACATGGGGAAAGAAAAGTTGTACAACTAAGAAAGATATAAGAAATCATAGGCAGACAAACAAGAAAAAATTGAAATTGAATACCCTTGGACATCTATTTTAACACCACAAATTCATAACTTCATCTTTGTCATTCAAGAGTTCCAAAAGTATCTGGGTACAACAAAGAGTAAAATGAGAAAAATTTCTGAGGAACATCATAAATCAGCAAAGAACTTCAGTTAAAACAACTAGCGGTATAAAACAACAAACACCAGCTCCACATTCAAATCATTTTTGACTTCGAAAACAGAAAAATCCCAGATTCCAACAACCCAAAATGTCTTTAAATTCAGAATACCAGCTTAAGAATTTAACCAGAAAAAAACTGAAGCTTTCAAAAGACTTTTAAGGAATCTTTCTTAGTGTTTTCAAAACCTTTGAATGCAGAAAATACTAATGGTCTCTGTATTCTTAGGGTTCTAAAAATCTGATTGTGTTTTCCGAGATTTTTTGTGCAGAGAATAAGCTGGAAAAAAATGTGTGCGAGAGTGAGGAAATACTTTCTTTATATAGAGTGCCCAAAGAGCATCCAAGAAAAGAATATTCTGACCTAATTCCCCATACTGCAGAAATGTACAACCTCTTTTATACAATCGGCTGTCCTTTTCTTATCCATTACCACCATTTTCATGCTAAGAATGGGGACAACTGCCATATTCTAGAATAATCTATTTCCCTAAGTAGAAAACGCCAAATCGCCCTTCTAAGGTCTGCTTATTACAGTTTTTACCTAAACTTTTTTTGTTCAATTAAGTCCCTAGGGTTTCTATTTGTTGGCAAATTAAAATCAACACCACAAGCCAGAAGTTAACATACAAGCAAAGATCAAACGAACAGATTATTGAGCAACCAAACCTTTAAACCTAAATTCATTTGATATGGATAGAAATCAAAAAACAAAACAAATGCAGAAGAAAAATTTAAACCTAATTGTATGTGTCATAATTTGATCTCACCACTATCAATTAGATTAACAATTCCTCTCGACTAGTATAAACGTAATAGGCGCCGAGATCGCCACAACCAAGAATACTATCCGTATTCGTCTAGATCTTTGGCCGGGGTCGATACTTTTCGGGTACGCCCGAATAATTTCCTAATGTGGGCCCGGTCTCCAAGAAAGTCAACTCGTACAACAGAAGTCTATAAATACAAGGGCAGACATCAAAAAAATGGTTCCACTCTCTCCCCATGGGGCTCTAAGAAATAAAGAGTAAAACACAGAGTGAGAATCCAAGACAAAGAACAGAATAACGGTTGATCTCTAAAAAAATGATTGTAAAGATCTGAACCTCTTCATGGAGAGACAGATTAACCCATTATCATGAATAAAGATTACCAATATTTTCTACCGTCCATACAATTATTTCTATTATCTTTTCCTTACTAGATTTCATATATGTTACGACCTGCTATAATTGGCCCTCCATTTAATTGACTGTTTTGAATTCATAAATGCTTGTAAACATTTTGAGTCAAACAATTTGGCGCTGTCTGTGGGGATTTCATAGCAAGATCGCGTAGCCTTTCCTGAAGTTAGAAGCAAAGGGAAAACGACGAACGAAGGGTTAGAAACCCAATCAGAGCAAGCCTGATTCATCTCGTCTACACTCGGGCTATGAGCCCTCGACTCAAAAGAATCGACAAAGTTTAACTACGGTTGAACTGGGACTCAGGCCACGAGCCTTCGCCAACTTAATTCAACATCAGTTGAAGTAATACTCGGGCTTTGAGCCCTCGACTCAAAAGAATCGACAAAGTTCAACTACGGTTGAAGTGGGACTCAGGCCACGAGCCTTCGCCAACTTAATTCAACATCGGTTGAAGTAATACTCGAGCTATGAGCCCTCGACTCAAAAAAGAATCAACAAAGTTCAACTACGGTTGAAGCGGGACTCAGGACACGAGCCTTCATCAGTATAACTCAACCCTCGTCAAAGTAATACTTTGGCTATGAGCCCTCGACTCCAAAGAATCGACAAAGTTCAACTACGGTTGAACTGGGACTCAGGCCACGAGCCTTCGCCAACTTAATTCAACATCGGTTGAAGTAATACTCGAGCTATGAGCCCTCGACTCAAAAGAATCGACAAAGTTTAACTACGGTTGAACTGGGACTCAGGCCACGAGCCTTCGCCGACTTAATTCAACATCAGTTGGAGTAATACTCGGGCTATGAGCCATCGAATCACAAAGAATCAACAAAGTTCAACTACGGCTGAACTGGGACTCAGGCCACGAGCCTTCACAAACTTAATTCAACATCAGTTGAAGTAAAACTCGGGCTATGAGCCCTCGACTCAAAAGAATCAACAAAGTTCAACTACGGTTGAACTGGGACTCAGGCCACGAGCCTTCGCCAACTTAATTCAACATCAGTTGAAGTAATACTCGGGCTGTGAGCCCTCGACTCAAAAAGAATCAACAAAGTTCAACTACGGTTGAACTGAGACTCATGCCACGAGCCTTCGCCAACTTAATTCAACATCAATAGAAGTAATACTCGGGCTATGAGCCCTCAACTCAAAAGAATCAACAAAGTTCAACTACGGTTGAAATGGGACTCAGGCCACGAGCCTTCGCCAACTTAATTCAACATCAGTTGGATTAATACTTGGGCTATGAGCCCTCGACTCAAAAGAATCAACAAAGTTGAACTACGGTTGAATTGGGACTCAGGCTACGAGCCTTCGCCAACTTAATCCAACATTAGTTGAAGTGATACTCGGGCTATGAGCCCTCGACTCAAAAGAATCAAAAAAGTTCAACTACGGTTGAACTGGGACTCAAGCCACGAGCCTTCACCCGTTTAACTCAACCTCCGTCGAAGTAATATTCGGGCTATGAGCCCTCGACCCGGAACAATCAATGACCGTGCTAAGGTAAAACATAAGTGGGGCGAGCAATAAAGAAACAACATAAAAGGGGGAATACCCCCTCAATTCAAAGAGATGGACGCGGGCCATGCCCGTCCGTCCCAGTTTAAACACTGTCCTAAAATAAACCACAATAATACAAAAAAAAGAAAGAAAAGAAAAATAGCAACACACGGAAACAACTGTCAAGAAAATCATCAACAAATCATCTTTCACTGGAGATCATTGGTACCACCGTCCGCGCCAGTCACACCGTCGCCTGCCCTCGCCGCACCACCGCTTGTTCCGCCTTCGCCGGCACCCGCGACGCCCATGTCGTTTCCAGCTCCAGCCAAACTCCCACCGGGGACATCATCGATACCAGGCGTCGCAGCATCAAAGCTGCATTCCTCGCGAGCTTCCCGTGCCCTCTGGCGCGCCACTTCGAAGATTGCTTCGGAGATGATACCAACCTCGAACAGATGCTTATATATGTCCCGATGGGCCTTGGCATAAACCCAAGCCTCGCGAGAGCTACCCATAAATGCAGATTGTTCTTGAATATGCCGGTTCTCCTCCTCCAGGAGTGCAATTTGCCCCGCGGCATCCTGAGCGTTCCGATCCAGAACCTTGATCCGCTCCTTAAGGCCGCTCTCCCTAAAAGCGACGGCGGAACTCACCAACGACAATTGGAAATTATTGGCATAAATAACCCCTTGGAGTTCATCCGCCCGGGCGGAAGCTTCGGCCAGCTTACGCTTCAGGACGGCTACTTCCCCTTCTAGCGCGACGACCTTCCCGCTCCACTCCGAAGTGACCTCCATCACCTTGGTCAGACATAAGCGTTCACTCTTCAATGACGCCCTCCGCCCAGCCTCAAGTTGGTCATTCATCTGACGCAATCGATCTGCCAAAGCTTCTGCACGACCAAGCGCCTAACTCCTCTGAAACTCCTTCCGCGCCAGCTCTCCAACCAGCGCCTGGTTACGAGGATCAACCCTTATGCGTTTGTTAAGCTCCCTACACCTGTTCCGTTACAAATGACACCTCTCGAGAACCCGTATAAGTACCTCAGACCGAACATTGGCCCGACGAAGGCTCTCCACCTGCAACAAAAACACCTGCAAGACAAAGCTAAAGAAGCGAAGGAGTCAGATACAGAAGTTCATGAGAAGATGGGAAACAAGGCGCTCGTAAGTGAATAATCATCCTAGAGCACATACCTTCATTCCTAACGTCTCCACCTCGTTCATCAAACCCACATCTGTCACCCCCCTTAGTGACTCATTTTCAACTGAAGAACACAACTGACCAAGCATCGACAACAAAGCAGAATCCCTTAGCAACAAATTCTCATTCACAGGAATCTCAATTACACGCGGCCTCCTGTCCGGATGGACTGTCGCATTTGTGACCCCGTCACGAAACATGCGGACGTCTTCAGAATCCAAATCAGAATCAGACGTGGATCCCTCTCCCACCGCCGCCATTTCCGTCGAAGGAGTACTTGAGCCGCCAATATCCACAAACACTCGAGAAGGTTCTCCCACCTTGAACCTATGAGTAGAGGATTGAGCGGTAGGGGGCGGCACTCCCCTCTCGCTCCTCTCGAGCCTGAGCTTCATCTGTCCCACCACTTGGGACGCGCGCCGCGTTCACACCCCCCCTCGCCCCGGAAGGGGGTGAGGAATCCACATTTATCACATCAATAGCAGCGGGCCGAGCCGCTAAAGGGGTCGAAGGGGGAAAGACCCTGTGCCTCTTTAAAGGCCTCTCCTCCTCATCACAAGAAAGTGATGCCTCCCGCGGGCGAACTGCTCATGACAGACCCCCGTCACTAAGTAAAGGGCGCACAGGAGATGGCGCTGCGGAAGATTCGACCGAGGCGACCCTAGGCACCTGGTCGGCCGCCGGCGCAGCAAAGAACATGGCAATCGCACCAGGCCGCCGGAATACCAACTGGGGAGCCCTGTCGCGGTACACCCTCCCTGCAAAAATGGAATTGGGTCGGTCCCAAGTCACGTCAACGACCAAAATTAAACACGCCCGAAGAAAGCAAACCTCTTACCTATAGCTGGCCCTTGGCCGTATCTCCTCTAGAAAGACGTCCACGAACGCATCCCCTCAATATACGGAAGGATAACCTCGAGCCATCCGCGCAGATCAGTGAACAAAGATGGGGGTAAACTGTCGGCTACAGAAATAACAACAAAACAGTGACCATTCAAAAATAAAGAAAGGGAACGAAGTCGACCGTGCCAAAGAAGTAGATTGAAACTTACGATTATGATTCCAAGTCTGTGGAAACCTTATTGAGGGCGCCACCAAATGACCGGTCCTGATATAAAAAATTGTTCAAACTGATGAGGCTCGACCTCGTCATCTAGAGCAGCCACCAAGCCCTGCGAACCACGCGGGACCATCCGGATCATACTCCCCCGAACTCGCTGAGGGGCGTACAGAGCGAGTACGTGCTGCAGCGTAACAGCCCGGCCAGCTAACTCCGAGAATTTTAGCAACATTGCCAAAAGCTTGTACAAAGATGTGGTAAGTTGTCCCGGACACACATTATTATATCGGCAAAAATCAACTACCAGGTTAGGGAGGGGGACCCTGAACCCCAGCCTGAGAGGATAAGAATAGAATACATAGTACCCGACGTGATCGGTGTGGACTCGTTCCTCCGGCCGGGCCAGCACAATATCGACATGAGAAGGGATGAGCCCTTGTTCACGTAACTGGGTCATACCAACTTCCCCCATTAACGGGGCTTCATCCACCGGGTTATATCCTCCGTCTGCGGTGAGGTCCACCGCCAAGTTTCCCGCTGCCGGGAGTATTTCATCTACTGTTGGGATTCTCTCAAGTCTCATTCCGACCGCCATCCGCAAGTACCGGAGACAATCTTTCGATCACCGGAGGACTAACCGGTTCCAATGTCGGAAGACCGTCACGAGAAGAAGAGCGAGCCATTGATCCAAATCACTTGAAAGATAAGGGAATAGTGATGAATCCAACTGAGAACGAATAACAACGTTTCGCAAAAAGAATAGAATCCTTTGAAATTCACCAGAAATGAGAGCTACAAGTAAACCAAGGAGTGTTAAACATCAGGCATCTCAAACCTTCTTATAGGCAACTGAATCAAACCTCGGAAAACCGACATGCGCCATTAAATGCGTATCCCAACCGTAAAAAAATGGTTAAGTTTCACCAAAACCGTCACCACCACGATTGAAACCTATGAGTAGGCGCTAAAATCGCGACTACCACCTTTAATACCTCGAAAACACAGACGCCTCATCGGCCGAGGTGACTAGACCCCGCGTCCCAAAAACATTCACGGACGAAACGTATCCTAACCTATGATTACGGCGTACCGACCATTTCCATTTGCCAATAATATTCGCACACGAGATCGTACCCCCATCATACGAAAGAAAATAATGATAAAGCGTCATAAGCAATTATCATCCCCCCGTCTCGCCCGGAATGGGGTCGCTCTTCGATCGATCCTATCCGCTTACCAGGGTCTACCTAGAGGCGACCATGATAAGCGGAGGGACTAACTGTATGGGTCATAATTTGATCCCACAACAATCAATTAGATTAACCATTCCTCTCGACTAGTATAAACATAATAGCTGATATCGCCTCAACCAAGAATACTATCCGTATCCGCCTAGAGCCTTGGCCGGGGTCGATACTTTTCGGGTACGCCCGAAATAATTCCCTAATGTGGGCCCGGTCTCCAAAAAAGTCAACTCGTACAGCAGACATCTATAAATACAAGGGCAGACATCAGAAAAAGGGTTCCACTCTCTCCCCATGGGGGCTCTAAGAAATACAGAGTAAAACACAGAGTGAGAACCCAAGACAAAGAACAGAATAACGGTAGATCTCTAAAAACATAATTGTAAAAATCTGAACATCTTCATGGAGAGGCAGATTAACCCATTATCATGAATAAAGATCACCAATATTTTCTGTCGTCCATACAATTATTTCTATTATCTTTTCCTTACTAGATTTCAAATATGTTACGACCTGCTGTGATTGGCCCTCCATTTTTATTGATTGTCTTGAATTCATAAATGCTTGTAAACATTTTGAGTCAAACACTAATACTACCATAAGTTTCAAAGGAAAGCTATTAAAACCTATTCAAGTAACGAAACAAGAAATTCAACGAAAGAAAAGGACAACCTAAATCATGCAGCTAAATTAGTAAAAAGAAACAAACCCCTAATTTAAACTAACATGACTTAATTGTCCTAAATACATCAAACTATATTTAATTAAAATGATTAACTAAATAAACTTATTTTTACTGAAATTCAAACAAACCGACAATTGAAACAAGCAAGACTCATACCTAAAAAAAGAAGAAAAAAATAACCAACTAAAAGAAATAAGAAAAGAAATAGAAAGGAACTGATTTTGGCCAGAAAAGCTTGAACCAACAGAGCAAAACAACGAACAATGGTATTTGATGAAACTTGGTCGGTCAGTGCTGAATTGGTCGGGATCCGGTGGTCTCAAAATAAGCCAAAACTAATGATAATCGATTGTTCTGGTCAAGAACAATTGATTAGCATGAACTTCGACTCAAATCAAGCCCGAAACCCAAAAAATCAAAGAGAAAATGATAGTTTAGGGTTTGGTCTTTTCTTTCAGAGTTTAGATCCAAAATTAGGGCAAATGGGTAGGAATTTTGGAGCAATTGTGATAGATATAGGATGAGGATGTTATGTTGGTTGCATGGTTAGAAGATAGGTGTGTTTGGGTAGATTAAGATTTTGGCAGTAATTTTTTTTAAATCCAAAATTAAAGGATTTGGGTTGGGATTCGAGGGAAGAGGGTTGGAGATTTGGAATGAGGAGAGTATGGGAAATTCATGTGTAATTTGGGGAGGTTTGGTATACCGGCGCCACCTTGAGTAATTTTCGATGGGCGGTTGAAACCCCTTTTCAGTTTTAAAAAAAAAAAAAGATGCTGTGAAAAAAGATAGAAGGAAAAGAGATGTAATCCAGGCCTTGAAATGTTTAAAAGGTGAAAACATTAGGTTCCACCTTAATTCAATTAGTATTTATTTTCTTATTTTCACGTGAGATTAATTCTTATTAAAGTAAACTTCTATTTTCTCTCTAATTCATCTTATTTTGATTGGAAATAAAACTTAAAAATATATGAATTTGAATTTTGTAGTTTTGAATTAAATGTCAAGAGTATTATTAAAATATCATTTGGATCTTGTAATATTAAGAATTAACCCAAATAACCGATCACCCAACCACTTAAACTAAAAGAAACCAATGAATGTACAATATATGTATAAATTATGTATTACACGTGTATAATTATGTATAATCAATATATAACTTATGTATACGACTAGAAAAAGTAAATATTAAATATGGCCGCCTATTTGTATAAATATGGCTAAGTTTTATTAGGAAAATATTCTTTTTGAATCGGAATAAAAATGAAAGCAAAACATATAAATTGAATTGACAGTTGTCAAAACTATGTTGCTACACCTCCTTTAAAATATAATAAATAAAATACATAATTTACCATGATATTCATATTAATTGATGCTTATTTAATAAATTTTAAAAAATATTTTAAAATGAGTAATTAATACTATAGGTATAATAGAAAAAAGAAAAATTAACTTCTTTTAAAATGAAAATAAAAATTTATTTTTAAAATAGGGAACAATCAAAAGTGAGGGTAAATAAGTATTTGTAATATTAGTAGTTAGTACTATAAAGAGTAAATAGAAAGATGAAGCGTTGCACCACGAACAAGTCAACACGTGCAGCCAGAAAGGGGTGCCCGACAAGCCCAACCGCTCGGACTAAAAATGAAATACTCTTGTTTGGCAAATACTCGCAAAAGAAAATCGATAGGGTTTAAAGGGTTTTAAGCAAAATAGAGAAAAAGGAGAAAGGGCAAACAAATGGAGAAGAATACGGGAAGTGAGACGAAGAAGATGAATGGTGGAGGAAATGGAGGAGGAGGGTTCAGAGCAAAATTGGAGCATGTCCTATATAGCGGCGAAAAGAAGCACGTCGTAGCTGGTATCGCCGTCATCAGCGTCGTCTTTGGCGTTCCCTGGTACTTCATGACCCGAGGTTTGTCATTTTTCTTCCCAAATATTCTACATAAGTTTATCCAAGTCGCCCAGTATAGCAACAATTAATTAAGTCTCCATCTCAAACTAATTGCGGTCTAATGTATAAAATCATTAATATCCTATTGTGCCAATGGAGCTGTTTCATTCCACTTCTCAATTGGAAGTTGGTAATTTTGTTACCCTGCTACTGATCTGAGACTACTATAGCATGAAAAGTTAAAAAGGGGATCCTCCCATAAGAAGCATCCAATAAAGCTCAGATATTTAACCTGTTGTAGTTTATAATGCATAAATGTCTTTAAGGATTGAAAGATTATTAGTTCTTGTGAGATTAGGTAATCTCATTGATTTTCTCCTATTACTTATGTTGTTATTGATCTCGCAGTGTTTGTCTCTTTGTTTTTCTGGTAGACGAAATTAAACTGGCAACAATTAATGCCCTTCTTGCCTGCTTGTTGCAATAAAACAAATGCTGGTATAGCTCACAAAAAGATTGTTGGTATAGCTCTTCATCAAAAGATTGTTGGTATTGCTGCACCACCCTCATCCCCAGCTAAAGAACTGCTGTAGAGGTTCCTAGTTAATAAAGTTCTATAGGCCTATGAATTGTGCTGATACAAAAATATTATTTGCTTTTGACTGTCTTTGATTTTGTCGTTACGGGGTTAGGTCAAACCTGTTGCTACAAACTAACTTAATAACTGTACACAAGTCAGTAAGGTGGTTTGAGGGACTTTATGAGGTAAGGTGGTTTGACAAGGCTGGTATGCATTCACTCTGAATAAGGTGGAACGAAAGAAACCCTCTCCTTATTATTTAACTGAAATGGAATAAGAAGGCAATCTGCATATAGTAAGAGAAGATTCGAAAGAAATGGATGCTTTTAAAATGAAATTTCTCTTTCGGTTAGTTGTTCTAAATAACTTCATCTCATGAAAAGATTTTTGGCATAGCTCTTTATCAAAAGATTGTTGGTATAGGTGCACTGCCCTCATCCCCATCTAAGTAATTGCTATAGAGGTTCCTAGTTAATAAGGTTATGTAGGCCTATGGAGTGTGCTGGTACAACAATATTGTTTGCTTTTGACTTTCTATGGATTTTGTCGTAAAGGGGTTAGGTCAAATCAATTGCTAGAAACTAACTTATAACTGTACACAAGTCGCTAACTAAAAGATACTACTCCGCTAAAGATATAACAGGAAATGGGTGTGCCATGTACAAGCTTTATTTGAATCCTAAGGGGTTGTTTGGTTCAATTGTGGGATGGACAAGGATATCCCGTGGGATAAGTTATCCCACCTTATATATGGATAGCTAATACCATCTTTTTGATATAAAATTTATACCAGTATTAGCTAATACCTATAACTATGGGATAAATACAATCCTTAATTTTATTCCGGGATTAGTATCCTTATTCCGGTAACCACACGACCCCTAACAGTAGTTATAAGCATAATGCCATCCAAAATGGTTATCCAATTATGTTTGCCTATTACTCCTATTATGCTAGGGTACAATTTTCATCTGTTTGTATGGAGTACATGTAACTGCGATTTCAAATGGTGAATTCAGCTTTTGATACCAACTTTTATGCGACTAATGTTATTGTACATCCTATGTAGGTCTTCGTTTCACTTCTTGGAATGGTATTGTGAAAAAAAAAGGCTGGATGTGAGTTTTAGAATATAAAGAAATAGATAAAAAAATAATAATAAAGCGGTGAAGAATGCCCTATCATGCTGATCCAAATAAGAGCTTTTTATTACTCGCTTGTTGTATGACCCTTCTTTAGGCTTTCTTACCCTTTCTCCTTTCCTCCTTTTGCTTTTCTTTTTTCCCAATCCTTGTTCTGTTTAGAAAGATAAAAAATCATACTACATTACGAGCTACGGACAATGTGTTTGACCTTTTTTTGTATTTCTCTTAACCTTTTTATCTGCTGTGGGAGCATTGTTGGATTAAAGAAGCTAAAAAATACATTTGTGCTCCGACGACTCACTGCATCTGTGGATACAAGGAAAAGGTGGAAAACTGATAAATCTTCTTTTTTACTTTTTCTTTGGAAGGCTCCAAGCAACAATCTCACCAAGATTACCTGGAAAAAGCCGATAAGGCAAGGAGTGCGAGACTCTCTGCTGGTTCATCTGCGGCTAAATAATGGACGCCACAGAAAGAGTTACTTTAATCAACTTTGCTGTGCCGGTTCCTTCAGGCTTTTGAGTTAGGAGCATGCTATTCTGAGGACATGTTTAAATGCCTCTTTTGGACAAACTTGTGTTATATTGCCTACAAAACCAGTCACAACGGAATAACATAGTTTGTGTTCTTTATCTTCATAGACACTGGAGTTGAGCATATTGAAATTCTATCAATTCTCTTGGACTTGCATTGTGAATCTCCGTTGCTTGTATTGTTGCGGAATGTAGTCTTTCTTGTCACGTTTAGTAATGATTAACACGTGGATCAACTTAAAATGATGATATTTGCTTCATTTGGTCGTGCCGTATATTACTTTATCTTCTACGGTTCTTATGATGTTGTTATTATGCCTATGGTTTCTGTTAATGAAACTGATATATTGTCTCTTTTTGTCTTCTTGGGCCGAGGGTCTATCGGAAACAACCTCTCTATTCTCCGGGCTAGGAATAAAGTCTGTGCATACACTACCCACTTGTGGGAATTCACTGGGTTGTTATTGTTATTACTTAATCGTTTTGAATGAGCAGAAACAACCTGCATTGTTTAGATTCAAATCTTAGGACTGTCACATGAGAATTGGACTGTGGAGGTAGAGCGTTAGCACATTACTAGTTGTTTACTCACGTGGACAGAATCATATTTTCAGTGTTATGATTTCACCACCAACAATATTGTTGGAAAAAGTAGTAGTCGTTTTGATAGTGTATCCTACCATTCGTCCGTGTCTTTAGCTTGCACTTTAAAGACATTGAACACTTTAAAAATGCCTGATCGACGGCTGTTCCAGCAATAATAACAATATACCCGGTATAATTTCACATGTGGAATCTGAGGAGGATAATATGTACGTATATTTTACCCCTACTTACGAAGGTAGAGAGGTTATATTCGGTAGATCCTTCGGTTCAAGAAATGGTGGAGAGGAAGAAAAGGGAGGAGGAAGAAGAAGAAGAAGAGGGGGAGAAAGACAAGGCTGTTCTAGCAAAAAAACAATTTTTTACATGTTTGCATTTTCACCGTCTGTATCATCATGTATAATTAACTAATGGGTCATGTTGTTCATAGGCAATAGTTATGATAAATTAAAGTAATACATATACCGATATGAGATAAATACAGGAATTGTCTTGCAATGAATAATACAGATGTGTTATTCTGTTTACAGAATATTATATTTATTAACAGATATGCACGTATAATTTTTTTATATATAAATAAATTACATTTAAAATTATTAACATGTACTGTATTTCAGTATATATTTGTACAGAATAAATCAGAAGGGACTTTTTTTAATTTACTAAAACAAGGTGTGTCAAGTATCTCTGGATCACAGGGAAGACCATCCCGAGAATTTGCGCGAGATCGGGAAGCGCATATCTAACCAATATTTTAAAAGGCGGGACGTGAGGTGAGACGTTTTAACTCTGATGAGGCAAGGCGTAAGCTTTGAGACATGGGGCATAAGTCACACGAATCTTTAAATTTTTACTAATTTCAAGAATTTTAAGATAGTACAAAATAAAAAATAATTATAAAAATTACATTAATTTATAAAATTATAATAAATAATCTATTTAAAATATTAATTTATAAAATTATAATAAATAATCTATTTAAAATATTTATAAATTATAATTCAACTATTAATAATAAGAAAAGTCTGACAAATATCATAATATGCAAATTAATTGCAACGTTGTTACAACTCAAATATCAAAAGCAATATACTTCGATACGAAATCTTATATATAGCTCTTAATGAGTAATGAATCTGGAAAGAATTTCGATATAAAAGTTTGATATTTTCTTAAAATACTCCTTTTATTTAATATGCTTTTTATTTGAAAGAGAATTTATATAAAAACATAATTCACAATTTAAATATAATTCTCTAATATCATTTATTTTTAAGTTTCAACAAGTTAATAAAGTGACACATAATTCACCATAAAATACCATGATGACTAATTATTTGTAAATAGTTACTAGCTAATACTGAGCTATTAAATTAATAAGTATTGTATCTCGTAAATATGAAAAAAATATTTAGAAAAAAAATAAAAAAAATTATGGACTATTATATAAAAATATCAAAATTAATAAATAAATAATTGTTAAATGAAAGATTTATTAAAATTAACTATTATAGCAATTTTAGTAGACTTCATACAATAATTTTTATTTTTGTTATGACATAATACTCTAAACTTAATAATTTATGATTAAAAAAAAAATAATTTAGATAAGTCAATAATTTGTTAAATTTTTTATATTTACAAGATTAGTTACATACAATTACATAAAATTCTACTAAGCGAACCCAATACGGAGGCGTAAGCCCAGATAACCGAGGCATAAGTCCCAAAAAATTAAGCCCCACACATAATTCAAAGGCATTTTACGAGTGCTCCGCCCCGGAACAAGCCCCCTCTAATTCAGCCTTTTAAAACAGAATTTTCAACCAATCACGGGATACCCGTGCACTGAGCTTTTGTCACCCATAAAATAACCTTATCCTACATTTGTAGGACCTACATTTCTACAAATCGCTATTTCTAATCAACGAACAGACTCTTATATGGTAGAATGGTACTTCATATGGTGATGTCTTTTTTATCTTTTTTTTTTTTTTTGAATGTGATGTCTCTGATTAGTTTTTCGAACCATTAAACCATAACCATTCCCACCCCTCAACCCCCAGAGAAAAATAGCACAACAGTTACTTAGATGGCAAGGAGAATTGATGCACAATGTTTGATCATTTGCCATCAACAGCTGTTTTCATTGGTATCATCTCATTGTTGCTAGTACAAAGCTGTACTCAGTAATGCCAGTAATTAAAAAAAACATCTTTATTTATGAACGAGATGCATATCACATCATCACAGTTAATAAGAACAAATAACGAGAGAATTCCAACTATGTACATAAGAACTCTCCCCACCTCTTCTTGAATTATGTACAGAAACCTCAAACCATCCTTGATTTCATCAAAAGACTGGTGGGTTTTTGAATTTTGGATTTTCGACTAATAGATGATTTCCAAATCCAAAGTCATTAAGATCAGATGTAAGGATTAATGTGGGAAGTGTAGTCACGAATGCCAGCACCTTCCCATCCCATCCACTCTTCCCACATGTCCCAATCTGGTTCATTCATTCCCCTCATTGATTCATCATTACTGTCATCATATTCCTCATATATCTCCTCTGCTCTTGTTTCATCCCTCAAATTACTCATCACAACCTGCACCACGAAACACACACCCCATCAGGAAAAAGAGATTTTAAGGGTAGAAAGTCATTAAGGTCACCTAATCTCTGCTCCATTTTAGATACACAGTCCTTATCCCGTGTAAGGAAGGAAAACGACCCCTCAAGGTTAATTAATCACACACCAATTTAAAGATAAAGATATACAATCAAAATCCAAATTCCTTATAGCAATAATAGAGAAAAGTTCATTACGCAATAAAGAAAGTGACATTACATCAGGTAATTGGAAGCTTTCAACTTTAGTGAAAGAGACTTTACTACGTTTGTAGAACCAACAAGTGGAGTAATTGATACCAAGTAATGCCTTTGTTTATGCAGAAAAGTCGTATTCCATTCAAGCTCTACAAGTTAAGGGTCCACCACTTTGATGTATTCTCAAGAAAAATTTAGCCACTACAGTAACTTTAGCTCTTTCATATTTTATGTTCTAGAACGACAATTACTGGCCAGAATAGTCTAGGAAGGTAATACGTACGCAAGTCCCTACACAGAGAAGGCAGAGAGTTTCTAATGGACGCTGGGCAAAAGATTCAGAAAATAAAAAAAACAATAACAGAACAAAAAAAATCATTAGTGACTCCAGAATAAACCACAAAAAACTGACATATAAAAGGCAGAGTAAAGAATGCGTTCTCTACCTTAAAAAAAAAAAAAAAAAAAAGGAATAAAAGACACCAGATAATACACCCTACTTAAACTTGAAATAGACATTAACATACAATACTATGCATATATTATCATTACGGCAACCCAAAATCAGAAATAAAATAAATGAATTAACATAAGATCTAAGCAATATGCAGGATAACTTACATCGTATGCTTCATTGATTTGGTGAAATTGAACGCCACAATTGTTTCCTCTGCATACATCCGGGTGATACTGTAATCCAATTAAATACACCATATTTATTAACATTTTATTATAATTTATAGGCATATAAAGGATGAAAAAAAATAACAAAATAAGTAATAACCGGATTAAACGGCAATAAATTCGCAGAGCAAATTTGCTTCTTTTCCCTTGCAAATTTTCAGATTTAAAATAGAAATTCAATAACCGAGCTTAAACAGTAAACACCATTAAAACAATTGAAGGATAGATTTATCTTTTTCATTGTGGCTTTAAATAAATCGTAAGGTAACAATTTAGATGGGAGAATAAAAGGAGAAAGAAATACCTGAAGAGCAAGCTTTCTAAAGGCTTTTCTGACCTCAGATTCAGAGGCACCAGGTTGAATCCTCAACGTCTTGTATGGATCTGCAACGGTAGAGGATACACAAGAAACCCTAAATCCATTTTTATTATTTTTGGTTTTCTTCTTTGATATATTCCTCAAACGAAACAAAGATGCAGAGGCTGCACCACAACCCCCAATACCTCCCAACATTCCCATAGCAGTAGCCATTGAAGATTTGAGTGAACAAAAAATAGAGAACTATACCCAACCAAAGATTCAACTTTTAATATATATATGCCCACAATAGGAACTAGCAATCTTTAAATAGATTACAGAAATATCTAATGTAAATCAATTAACTGCAATAAATTCAAAAGAGGGCTAAAATACAGCGAACCAAAATGCGAATGCGACTATTTAATATCGAAATGTTCGTTAAAAACGTCAACAACTTGTGAAAAGGGCTAATATCAAATGGAGACGTAGATAGGAGAGGATTTATAATGGAATGGTTGTGGTAAATAATTCATATACGAGGGGGGTGGGGTGGGGTGGGGTGGGGTAAGATGGGTGGGAGGGGTGGAGATTCTTATCCAGGAACAAAGAGTGGTGATAATGGTGAATATTGAGGTGACGTGTCTGTTGTGGAGCGGTTTTAGCTTTATTTGAATAGTTTAGACGTGAGGAGAAAGAGTAGTGAGGCCCATTGGCCCAGTCTTCCCGTTCTTATCCAAACTTTTGACTGTTTGCATGCATTTTGGTCTCTTCTTCTCTTTGTTACAGTTCGTTTTTGACTCCTCCTTAATTTTCATTCGTTTAAATGTTTCTTTTTTGACCGAATAATTCTAAATTTGACGCTCTCAACTTTTAGTAGAGTTAATTAAAGCTGTCTTATCCACTTATTTCAAATACCGCTCTAATTGCTATCTCCTACTTTTTCGTCCTATTTTTGTTAATTGCTTTAAAGGTTGTCAGATTTTAAAAAATGAAAGAACTTTTCATATATATTTATATATTTTTTTCAATTAAATATATGCCATATGTTAAAAGAGTGAGTCGAAATGGATAGATAATGTTTACTTCATCGATTTATTGGCATTGTTCTTTTGCTCATCACACAAAAATTGTCACCTTTATATATAATTACATTTCTAATTGAAATTTTATTTGTTCTGTAAATATTGTGCTGAATATCGTGTCAATTAAAATGTTATTTAAATAGTTGGTAACTATTGTATTATGTCGACTTGCTGCTTTAAATATAATATTTATTTTTAATTGTTATCATATTATTAAATTTGTTGTTATATAACGATGAAAAATATCATCTTTTGATGTAATTTATCGTTAGATTATCTTTTTCTCATATTTTATTTGATATTCCCTCGGGTCCAAAATAAGTGATTTTTTGGCATTTTTTTGTGGTCCAAAATAAATGATTTTTTCGGATTTCAAGAATGACTTAATGATATTTTTCTTACATTGTCGTTGGAGTAAATAGTGTTGGAATATGTGTTAGGAGTGTTTATGTGAGATAATAATGTTAAAATAGTCAGTTCTATTGCTAATTACTGCTAAAAAATAATTTTCTTAATATATGTGAAAACATCTAAAAAATCAATTATTTTGAACCGGAGGGAGTATGTAACGTTACAAAGGAATGCAAATGATATACTCTATTAAACTATTTAGTATATTTATCAAAATAATACAGTCAATATAATATTACTATGAAACATACTTAACAACCATCCAAATAACTTGTAAACTAATTTAAACTATAAGAGTATTTCCTCCGATTTATAATAAATGTCTAATTTATTTTTTTATTTTGGTTAAAATAAATGTCTAATTATATAATTAAGAATGAATTCAATATATTTTTATAAAATAATTCTTATGTACATATCATTTAAAAGTTTTTTTATTCCTCATATTAAATGTTTAGTTATGAATAATTTAATCATAATAAATATTTTATATAAAATTTAATATCTTCTTAAAGGATATGCTAAAAATAAGTTAGACACTCGTAAAAGAGATCTAGTGGAAACAAATCAAAATGGAGGGAAAGAGAGCATATGAGGTGGCTCCAAGTCATCACATGTGGCTCAGTGTTAATACAGTACAGAAGCGTTCGTACACTTCGGGAACTGTGTGTAGTGTGAAGATAGGAACCGTCGGCGACTAAGCCGGTAAATGGCTGTCCCTCAAATTCTTTTTTCTGGATAATGTATATCCGTTGGATTGCCGTGGCAAACAGACCGTAACGCGTAGACGAGCTTGATTATTAACACACGTGGCATACATGCAGAGCAAACGTTGATCTTGCATTTTTTAGTATCTTATGGGCTTTAATTAAGCTGTCAGGAAGTTAGTAAGGAAACTGTTTCCGAAATTACTAGCAGGATTCGGCCTTTTTGATTAAATATTTTTTCTTACTACTATTGGTATCATAGTATATTATTAGAAAACTATCGGCCATGTTCATTTATAAATATTTTATAAAAATTAATTAATTTATAAAGTATTATTAATATTAGCCAATTTAATGATGTTAGCTAATTAATAATTTGTAGTAAAAAAAAGGTTAAATAGTTGCTTTCTATTGAATAGGTGTTATTATAGTTGATTAGGTACATCTTAAAGAGCTTGTATCTCATTTTGGGGTGATTTGGTGGAGTTTTCAGATGGTTTCAATTGAAAATTTGAAGTAAAAGATAAACATGAAAAAATAATATATGTATCACATATGTGTCATAGTGTATCAATTGTGTATCACATATATATCCATGTATACCTGTGCGTGAGTGCGTGATACATGCGTCGCAAAAAAATAAAAAAAAAACTGATCAACAACTTCTCTAATAAATTTCTAGTTCTCTCGGATCTTCTTCTGGTTGCCCAAAAGCTCCTTAAGAGTGTTCTTAATGAACTATGGGACCTGTGGAGTAGGAGGTGCTGACTGGGATGCCACCATAGTAGATAATACAGACAACTTAGAAGTAGCTTTCTACGTCCAGTTGTTGATGCTGTCGAGGACCTGGCTCAGGCGGTGGACAGTCAAAGGGTATGCAGTGGATGAGGGAATATCTGGAACTACAGAAGTAGAGGGACCTGGGGCCATGTCTACTGTGGTGGAAGGAGGTTGAGTTGGAGCCACTACTACTATTGGCTCTTCAGATTGTCCAATTGAAGCAGTGGCTTTGTCCTTGTAGTGCTTGCCCTTAGGGTTGTCTTCACCTTGCAGGCTGTACCAGGAGAACGGTGCCTTTATTTTCACTTTTATATCAAATTTCCGCTTCTACACCTCTAAGTCCTTAAGATACAAGGTTAGGAAGTTGGGGAAATGATAAGATCTGTCACCTTCATTCACCACCCGTGTAATTACCTGGGACATCCCATTCCCGATGTTAATCGGGTACTCTGCCATGATCTATGCCACCAATATAGCTTGGTGAATAGGCAGTGAGTTGCCATTAGTCTAGAACTTGACCTGAATGTTTGATAGTCCCCAAGGCATTCCATTGCTTAGATCGCCTTGAGTAGGGTATCCACCGTTTGTCTTTGCAGCTCCATACGTGCATAAGGTTTCAACCCTTCCAGGAATATGAAGTGTTTGTATTTGTCCCCCATGTCATGTATGTTCAGTATAAGCGCGGAGAATTCTCGCACGTAATCCTGCACTGATTTGGTTTGGCAGAGCTCCCATAGCCTTCAGTTCTGCCCATGTCTCGAGAGTATCTTCACCGGCCCTGATGGTTTCATACTTCACTTAACACCAAAGTTTAGAATCACCTTGAAGATACATGGCAGCAGTTGCTACCTTTTTAGCTTCTTCTAGAAACCCCACGACATCGAAGTACTGTTCGATGTTGAAGTACTATTTGATGTCGAAGATGAAGTTTTCCACTTCTTTGGAATTCCGAGCTCTACTGTATGGCTTTGGTTCAGGAATTTTAGTTTTTGTGCCACATGGGCGAGGTTCATAGTACCCCCAATTTGGTTTCCGCCTCCTTGAAACAGGCCTTGTAAAGCAGCATTAACAATATTGAGCTGGCTTGTTAAAAGGACTTAGTTTTCTACAAGGTAAGAACATATCCGTTGTCAGCAACCTTATTTTTGCATCGCGATTTGTGCACGCGGTAGCTGTTGGCATATGCTTGCGGCTGCGCGCTGGGCGAGGGCTATCAGTGGGGGCGACAGAGGCATATCCGCGCTTGTCACTTGGTGCAACCAAAACCATGGGATCGTCCATGGCGCTAGGCGTTGGGAGGCTTGCAAGGACGCTAAGGGGCGCGTCCAAAGGGTCATGTGGCATGGCTGGAAAGCCGCCCATGACATTATTTGTGTTTTATGAGAACAACTCCGTTGGCAAATTACTACAATTAGTACTGAGAAAGTGTGGTCAAAAAATCGAATGGCGTAATATGTGTACACCTATAGAAATGTCACAAGTAAGTCCTAACTTACCAACTTTTAGCCATTAATCATATATTTATCAAAACTAGTCAAGCACATATAAAGATTGAAAACCCAAATAAATAAGCTTCTTTCTCTCCAAAAATTACACGCAAAAGTCTCATTCCATATTTTAAAGCATCATTAGTAACAGTATATGCAAGACAGAATGGATGAGGTAGCAGATAAGATGATGAAAAAATAAAAAATATATGTATACAATATTCCAAAAATCTAAGCAAAAAAGGAATTGTTTTAATTGGTATAGTTGAAATTCATTGAAAACATATAGATGAGTCAATATACAAAATTTTAGGAAGATTAGAGGTGATTTTGACTAATTTGATATTAAAATTCTTAACTAAAATCGCGTTCAAATTTTTTTTTTGGCGACGCATGTATCACGCACTCACGCATAGGTATACATGGATATATATGTGATACACAATTGATACACTATGACACATATGTGATACATATATTATTTTTTCATGTTTATCTTTTACTTCAAATTTTCAATTGAAACCACCTGAAAACTCCACCAAATCACCCCAAAATGAGATACAAGCTCTTTAAGATGTACCTAATCAACTATAATAACACCTATTCAATAGAAAGCAACTATTTAACCTTTTTTTTACTACAAATTATTAATTAGCTAACATCATTAAATTGGCTAATATTAATAATACTTTATAAATTAATTAATTTTTATAAAATACTTATAAATGAACATGGCCGATAGTTTTCTAATAATATACTATGATACCAATAGTAGTAAGAAAAAGTATTTAATCAAAAAGGCCGAATCCTGCTAGTAATTTCGGAAACAGTTTCCTTACTAACTTTCTGAGAGCTTAATTAAAGCCCATAAGATACTGTATTTTAAAAAAAATTTGAACGCGATTTTAGTTAAGAATTTTGATATCAAATTAGTCAAAATCACCTCCAATCTTCCTAAAATTTTGTATATTGACTCATCTATATGTTTTCAATGAATTTCAACTATACCAATTAAAAAAATTCCTTTTTTGCTTAGATTTTTGGAATATTGTATACATATATTTTTTATTTTTTCATCATCTTATCTGCTACCTCATCCATTCTGTCTTGCATATACTGTTACTAATGACGCTTTAAAATACTTTTGCGTGTAATTTTTGGAGAGAAAGAAGCTTATTTATTTGGGTTTTCAATCTTTATATGTGCTTGACTAGTTTTGATAAATATATGATTAATGGCTAAAAGTTGGTAAGTTGGGACTTACTTGTGACATTTCTATAGGTGTACACATATTACGCCATTCGATTTTTTGACCACACTTTCTCAGTACTAATTGTAGTAATTTGCCAACGGAGTTGTTCTCATAAAACACAAATAATGTCATGGGCGACTTTCCAGCCATGCCCCATGACCCTTTGGACGCGCCCCTTAGCGTCCTTGCAAGCCTCCCAATGCCTAGCGCCATGGACGATCCCGTGGTTTTGGTTGCACCAAGTGACAAGCGCGGATATGCCTCTATCGCCCCCACTGATAGCCCTCGCCCAGCGCGTAGCCGCAAGCATATGCCAACAGCTACCGCGTGCGCAAATCGCGATGCAAAAATAAGGTTGCTGACAACGGATATGTTCCTACCTTGTAGAAAACTAAGTCATTTTTTGGAGAGAAAGAAGCTTATTTATTTGGGTTTTCAATCTTTATATGTGCTTGACTAGTTTTGATAAATATATGATTAATGGCTAAAAGTTGGTAAGTTGGGACTTACTTGTGACATTCCTATAGGTGTACACATATTACGCCATTCGATTTTTTGACCACACTTTCTCAGTACTAATTGTAGTAATTTGCCAACGGAGTTGTTCTCATAAAACACAAATAATGTCATGGGCGGCTTTCCAGCCATGCCCCATGACCCTTTGGACGCGCCTCTTAGCGTCCTTGTAAGCCTTCCAACGCCTAGCGCCATGGACGATCCCGTGGTTTTGGTTGCACCAAGTGACAAGCGCGGATATGCCTCTGTCGCCCCCACTGATAGCCCTCGCCCAGCGCGCAGCCGCAAGCATATGCCAACAGCTACCGCGTGCGCAAATCGCGATGCAAAAATAAGGTTGCTGACAACGGATATGTTCCTACCTTGTAGAAAACTAAGTCCTTTTAACAAGCCAGCTCAATATTGTTAATGCTGCTTTACAAGGCCTGTTTCAAGGAGGCGGAAACCAAATTGGGGGTACTATGAACCTCGCCCATGTGGCACAAAAACTAAAATTCCTGAACCAAAGCCATACAGTAGAGCTCGGAATTCCAAAGAAGTGGAAAACTTCATCTTCGACATCAAATAGTACTTCAACATCGAACAATACTTCGATGTCGTGGGGTTTCTAGAAGAAGCTAAAAAGGTAGCAACTGCTGCCATGTATCTTCAAGGTGATTCTAAACTTTGGTGTTAAGTGAAGTATGAAACCATCAGGGCCGGTGAAGATGCTCTCGAGACATGGGCAGAACTGAAGGCTATGGGAGCTCTGCCAAACCAAATCAGTGCAGGATTACGTGCGAGAATTCTTCGCGCTTATACTGAACATACATGACATGGGGGACAAATACAAACACTTCATATTCCTGGAAGGGTTGAAACCTTATGCCCGTATGGAGCTGCAAAGACAAACGGTGGATACCCTACCCAAGGTGATCTAAGCAATGGAATGCATTGGGGACTATCAAACATTCAGGTCAAGTTCTAGACTAATGGCTCGAAACTTGGACTTGCAATTCAAATTCTCACCACACAAGCTATGGGATTGCTAAAGAAGCAACATTGGGGGCCCACAACAATCTTAGATAAAATTTGAGCAACACAAAGGTCTCGAAAAATCACTTGATGATTATCGGCCAACACAAGAGTCTCAAGGTCATACTTTCACCATCATATACACAACGATTTGTTTTTGACCATAGGATCAAAGGAAAATATGTTAGGCCCAAGTGAAACTTTGCTTGAGGCACTCTTACTAACTAACTACTAAATATCAAAAGGAAAAACATACTCAAACCCTTAAGAAGGTTTTCATGCCATCCATCATCGGGAAAAGCCACCCGGTTCATACAATTCCACCTTTGGAAAGAATCGTGCATTAAGAAAATCAAAGTCTTATTACAAAACCTCAAAACAAGAAGCTACGAACATAAATAAGAATCTAAGAAAGAAAAAATACAGCAAGTAAAATGAATATGCACAAGAGGAGATTTAGTCAATACAATAGGGAGAATGAATATATACATAAGAATGTAACTTTATATACATACCCAAAGTTAAAAGTACGAAAAGTGCAATGAAGTGATAAAATTATATACATAACAAAGATAAAAAGAATGAAAGACATAAAATACTGCCATATATCGAGTCTTCCAAATATCCAAATAGGGCTAACCTCTCAATTGAAAGCTGACATTGTCTTCACTGCCAACTAACCAAAATAAGCACAAAATAAAGAGGATAGGAAAAAGAAACTCCCTATGGGTCCTCGGTCTACATAGGATCCTAAGTCTAGGTCCTTGGATCTTTTGTCTGCTCGGGAACCTATGACTGGCTCCCTATGGTATGTGTATCTGCTGGGACCTAGGCTTGGATCTGGACCGAGTCTTGAGGCTGGATGGAGGAACCTCCCTATGGGTCCTTTAACTGTATGAATGCATCATCAGAACGAGGAATCACCCTCTTCCTCTTGGGAGGCCTCTCTAACTCCTACTCTGACTGGTGCTGGGCTACTGGCACCGTATCATGCAACAATAGGTCCAAAGGCAAGTGATCAGCCTTCAACCTATCTACCTCTACCCTTAGCTCCTTCAACGACTCCTTTAAAGCCCGAGTCTTCTCATTTTCTTCGCCTCACTAGCAAGCTCCTTTAGTGCCTTTCCATGTGAATCAACAACTTCTGTAATAAATTTTTAGTTCTCTGGGAGCTTCTTCTGGTTGCCCAAAAGCTCCTTAAGAGTGTCCTTAATGAACTATGGGACCTGTGGAGTAGGAGGTGCTGACTGGGATGCCACCATAGTAGATAATATAGACAACTTAGAAGTAGCTGTCTACATCCAGTTGTTGATGCTGACGAGGACCTGGCTCAGGCGGTGGACAGTCAAATGGTATGCAATGGATGAGGGAATATCTGGAACTACAGAAGTAGAGGGACCTGGGGCCATGTCTGCTGTGGTGGAAGGAGGCTGAGTTGGAGCCACTACTACTATTGGCTCTTCAGATTGTCCAATTGAAGCAGTGGCGTTGTCCTTGTAGTGCTTGCCCTTAGGGTTGTCATCACCTTGCAGGCTGTACCAGGAGAACGGTGCCTTTGTTTTCACTTTCATATCAAATTTCCTCTTCTACACCTCTAAGTCCTTAAGATACAAGGTTAGGAAGTTGGGGAAATGATAAGATCTGTCACTTTCATTCACCACCCGTGTAATTACCTGGGACATCCCATTCCCGATGTTAATCGGGTACTCTGCCATGATCTATGCCACCAATATAGCTTGGTGAATAGGCAGTGAGTTGTCGTGAGTGGTGAGGTCTAGCCTGCTACACACAAACGTTTCCTACCCTTTAGCTCCAAAGTTCAATGATCGCCTCAAAATCTTCACTCCCACGGTCAACTAATCTTGGGTGGTACCTGGTATTACCAAGTACTCTGCCAACCAAGGACAAGCAGCCTCACCCAATGCCCTCTTTTCCAAATACAAGGACTCATCCTCCTCCATGAAGCTCGTGTATTCATTTATTGTTTTTCCATCAAATCTTACTTTCAAGTTTCGCAACTTGGTCACCGTGGTGCCCTTTTTTATGTGGGAAACATTGGTGTAAAACTCCTTGACCAAGTGCTCATTTGAATCCTCACAGTTGCCAGTGAAGTAGTCCCAAGCCACTCTCTCTCTGAACTGTCTTCTCACATTGGGGTTGTGAGGCAAGAGGTCTCTAGAATCAATTTTCTCTCAGGCCACCATTCTCTGAACTTGTGGTAGGCCACCTTACTCATAAACCTGTCTTGCCATGCTTCTGGGTTCCTTATTCTCTCTACTCCTCCCACCTGGGGCTCACCCCCTCCTATTTTTTCCCTTACTTTTACTATGGGGCCCTCTCCGAATAGTGAAGCTATAAGAGAGGTGGAATATTTATTGCCACTGCCAACGGCTGAGCCCTCAACTGAGAAGATACACGCACTTATGCTCAGACAGTAGGAGAGCCTGGAGGAGTAGGGTCATATGCCAGTCGAAACCTATTCGGCAAGTCATCTATATACCAACACCAGTTACACCACTGCTTCATCAACTTTGCCTGGGTTTTAAGGCATCCTAGAATTCAAAGCATGACGAGCATTTGTTTTAACAACGGCCAATTGAAAATCTTTCAAATGGACTAAGTCCCGATGCACATAAACATAAATAAGATTCTATTTAGATGATTTACCCATCACGGTGTCTCCTCTGCTTCGTCCCTCTTGGTACGTCGACTACCTATTTAAACATATGGAGACTAAATTTTATTTTATTTTGATTAAATTAGGTCGATAAACTACCCGATAAGAGATAAACCGATACCAATCCGCCCAATATCTTATAGGAGCTAGCGAATTAATACATTTAAAAGCCGATAACCGATAAGCCAAACCGTTAAGAGTAAATAACCACCCAATCCGCCCGATAAGCAGCCCTGACTTGAGGTGTTTGGCCAAGCTTTTTTGAAGAAAAAAGTGCTTTTTGGAAGAAGCAGAAGCAGTTTCTAAGAAGCATAAAAAAGTAGCTTCTTCCCAAAAGCAGAAGCAGAAACAGTTTTGACTTTTCTTCTTACCTAAAATACCCTTAATAAAATATAGTATATACCAAAATAACCGTTAAACCTACTACATAGGATATTAGTGGATAAGTATTTCTCTTATTTTTAGGATAGCTTTTTAATATATAGTGACGTTAGGAGTAAATGCGTTTATGTATGTTGACTGAATTTTAATATATTTAACTTATATTAGAAGAATTAAGTACTTTTTAATTTTATTTTCATATTTTACTTAAATAAGATAAAAGATTTTAATTATGCCAGCAATAACAAATTTTTGAGCTTATTTAGTTACTTAAAATATAAACTATTAAGTAAGTCTATTCATGTCCTCATTCATAATTTGATACTTACAAGCACTTTCTGAAAAGTTTGGCCAACACAAATTATTGCTCAAAAGTACTTTTAGAGTTATTAGCCAAACACAAAGTGTTTCTTTCGAAAAGTACTTTTCTCAAAAACACTTTTTAAAATAAGCTAATTCCTCCAACTTGGCCAAACGGACTGTTAGCCTTATATCGGCTTTCTGAAGATTCTCAAGAAGAAACAGTAATAATGCTTAGAAAGTAAGAGCTGAATGTGGTATAAGAACAGCATGATTTATGATTAGTTCAGTAGTAATTTATGGAAGAATGAATCGGTGAAAAATTTATGACTTCACCAACTACCAAAAAAAACCTCATGATAGTCGTCAAGGGTATATGATCAATTTTAATTTATACAAAAATGAATGAAAAAAAGAGTACTGGATGTCATGGGTCATGGACAGAGTTACACCTCACAAATTAAATAGTATAGATATTCACATTACAAAACGTTAAAATGGATGACAAACGTATAGGTAAACAATATTTTAATTTACGGAAATGGTCAAATATGTCCCTGTACTATTAAAAAATGTCTAATATTATTCTCCGTTATACTATCGATCCAAATATATCCCTAACGTCATATTATCGGTACAAATATATCCCTGACATCATAAAAATGGTACAAACCTATCATTCCCAGAGGCGGACCCAGGATTTAAAGGTAGCGGGTGCACTGTAGCTATACCTTAACAATATTTATAGGCAATAGGGCCACGAAAGAAATAATTACTCGATGGCTTTAGGCGGACTAATAACTAGTGGTTGCATATGGGCTTTGAAAATTAAATAAAAAATTTTTTTGCGTGGAGAGAGATAATTGTAGAAGAAGCTTTTGATGTAGGGATTTAACTAAAAGTAAAAGAGGTGGATCCATTGAAAAAAACTAAATCAAATACACTATAGTAGGCAAATTCTCTCAAAGAGAGAATAGGCCTGTTGGCGTTGAAATTATCAAATTAAACCCAATAAAAAATATTAGTATTATTGTTGAAACTGAGATTTGAACTTGGAAATTAAAGAAGCCAATTACTCCACAAACCAACTACTCTACCCAATCTTTGTGACTAAAGGTGCAGCATAATATATTTATAGGGATCCTTCTTGTATTAACTTATATATATAGAATATATATACAATATTTTTACCGAGGCCAACGAGTGCCCGTGCCCCCCCACCCCAAAGCATAGGTCCGCCCCTGACCCTTCCTCCGTTAACTATCCCCCTATAATAATATTTTATTGCTACCTCACCTTTATACTCCCATTTTCATCCCTTACTCGTAACCTTTCTTTCCAGTTCATTTGAAGAAAAATCGCAGATCATAGATATACAAACAAATTATATCAAAAGAAATGCTATCAACTGAAGATAATATGAAACAATGTGAACCTAGAAAATTCTAATTTTGCTATTCAAATCATACTTATACGAACGAAAATACATTTTGTTTTATTACTAAGCAAAGATACGAGCAAACTAGTTTAACGTTTCAATATTGACCATGGTGAGAAAGAAAAATAACTTAGACACGAGAGTTAATCTTTTTTTTTTGTTTCTTTCTCTTCAATCACATTTCTGGAAGGCTACCGTTTTTCTTTCTCTTTACGTTTTATGTTAAAATAAAAGTACTACTAAATTTTCCCTAAATATGTCTAACAAATTTAGACAACACAAGAAAATGCAAAATAAAACGCAAAATTTTAAGGTCAAGTGAAAGTACGTACAACTCCAGGATCGGCCAGAGAAGCAACAAGAGGAAGTAGAGGCAGTGAATTCTTCTAAATAATGATAGAACTTCAAAGTAATTGAATTTGGTAGCTCCAAACAGGGAGAAATGGTTATTTAGCAATAAAATATATTCATAGGGGAGGCAGTTAACGGAGAAAGGGTAGGTTTGTACCGTTTTTATAATGTCGGGATATATATATGGAACCATAGTATGATGTTAGGGATATATTTGGACTAATAGTATAAAATATTAAACATTTTTCAATAGTATAAGGGTATACTTGACCCTTTTCCATTTAATTTAATTGTGAAAATGAACTTGAACTTTTCAGAGAAACAAGGTAATTATACTCATGAATTTGTCAAGTAGACGTCTAAATTTCCACTTGTTTAATTTCAAACTATATATATATATATATATATATATACCGTTACCATGGGCGGATCTACATGATGATTTTGGGTGCTCAAGCACCCATTATCTTTGACAAGATTTAGTAAATTTGTATAGATAAATATAAAAATATTTAAATAAATATTGATTGAGCACCCATAACTAAATTATGTTTTCATCTCCTTTTAAAATTTTTATCAGTAAGCACCCACGACTTTAAAATCTCGAATCCGCCACTAAGCGTTACCCTTTTTTTTGGAGTTTATCTTGCACCCAATAATAGAAAGAAAATATCGGTTGACACCTTTGGGTACATCCTTATGAGCTTAAATGCCAAAAATCCAAAAAGAAAAGAAAAAACATGTAAATGAGTTCATGCTTCATAAAATTGTTGCTTAAAATAATATATTCTTGCTCATGGTTAATAAATTGCTGCTTAAAATAATATTTTCTTGCTGTCAGAAATGGACATTGATAATTTTTTTTTTTTTGGGGCTAAAGGAACTTGATAAAGAATAATCTACTAAAGAAAATAACATCCAAGAAAGGCGTCTCCCACCACCAATTAATGTTCATTTTTTGTATTCTATTCGATAGTGATATTAGATATCCATTTTTCCTATCTGTTATCAATGGCTGAGGCCTGAGTGAAGACATCTGTTTGTTATTTAATTATATATTTCATACACCGTTTTATTACCTTAAATTGTCGAAAATATCTCTCCAAATAGTGGATTATACATGTATCTCATCCATCTTCTGACAAATATCCCAAATCATACCCATGTAACTTGTTGCAACTTGCCATTGATATGAACCTTTGCAATATGATATATATTATTGCGACAATATCGTCATATATACTTTATCGTAAACATAAGTTATCACCCCCATTATCTAACATATCAATTGAAGGACGATGTGACCGACAACTTCTTGGTGATTACAATGATTTTTTCATGACTGTTGCTAACAAGTACACTATCGTTGTTCATGTTATTAAAGTAAGAAGAGGTCGGACCATACACTAAGGTGTGCATTGTTCCATGCTAGTTGAGAGCAAATTTAATTTGACCAAGGTTGAAATTTTGGTTCAGAAGATGCATGCTATCTAACAAAAGACAGACAGTTCACTTTCAAATACAAGAGACATTGACGATGACCATACATGAGAGCTTAGAATACAATAGCATCCATATCTTTAATCATCATCCAATCTAAAGATATTTATCTCCATACACTTGAAGAAGAGTTGATTAATTCGTAGAAATTGCTTGCTGCCAATTTTGGTCTAGAAAAGTCCAAATTAAACCATCCATATTCATCATTGTACTTGTTCCACCCACAACCAATCACGTCACAGTTCTCGGTGCATTAACATACCCACACAGGAAGAAAGAAAAAGTAAGTCTTGCTTCCAACCGTTAGGATAAAAAAGAATAGGTATCATAGCCTGCTTAACTGCTTTCATCTCCCTAATGTAAGAAAAGGAACCTAGCAAAAGTAAATCTTAAATGACGATAATTCTACTAACAAAAGAGAAATATATCAAAATAGACACAAATATTTAACATGGTTCGATCAATTTGACTTGCATTTATAGACAGAGATGAACAATCCACTATAAAATGAGAGTACAAAATATCGAGAGAACAACCTCACGAAGAGGAAAACACAAGTAACACACTAATATTTGTCCGGTAAAGTTCTTCCCATAGACACGCTCTCAAACCCCATATGGCTACATTGTGAATGTTACTGAATGAGAAAGACGGATCTTCAATTTTTAGACGGATCTGAAGTGTAATTGTATAAAACTAATTCCTTTTTAATTTAGTTTTTCTTTTAGAACTTGTAGTAGACATAGTCTAGGTTTAAAAAAAACGAAAATTTGAAAAAAAGAATTAAAAAAATCTAACTTTTCCCGAAGATGGATCTTTTGGACAATTTTCTGGAGGGATAAAAGTTTGATTTAAAAACACTATATATATATATATATATATATATATATATATATATATATATATATATATATATATATATATATATATATATATAGCTAGGTAGTATTCCTTGGTTTTCTTTTAGGCACTAGTTCTTTTTCAAGGATGTAGCTCGAACTGGGCACTTTAATTTCTTTTTAAGGAGTAGTTTAGGAAGAAACCGAGTCGCTCTGCGATACTCATTGACATGGTTGATGCTGACACATTAGGCTATGACATACATTCTATTTTCCCGTGTATTTGGTTTGAATTGTGAAGCATAAGTAAAGTAAATAACCTATTTTGTGACGCCTTTTCTCAGTTGTTTGACTCGTATGCCACGTATTGCAATATTGCTTAAATTTCTCAATTATGTGTGCTTTCTTGACTTAAGAGTTGAACAGATCTGTCTTGATTGAGTCATGTGCAACGTGTGTGTGAGGAATTGTGATTTTCTATGCTATCATGTGTAGTATAAAACTTGCCTCGTGTGTTAATTGAAGTAAAATTGTAAGTTGTGCTAATCTATGATATGATGTAAGCATTTTCTTTCTTGATCATAGATGTGCTTGTCACATAAAAATAAAATTTTTCGTTGCTAGCCCCTTTGAGCCTATATACCTTTCTTTGGCACCCACATTACAAGCCATACCCCTATTTTATTCTTAATTTGATATTAATTGAACCTTTATTTCCTAAGGCACTTAGGCGCTAAAAGAAATAAGGTGAGACATTGGGGAGTAGTTTTCGAGTGGAACCATGGAAGTGCCTGTTGGTGTACTAAATTTGAAATTAAAGGTCACTGGCCGATGAACTTTATTGTATAAAGTGTGTGAAAAAGAAAAAAAAGAGAAAGAAAAAATTTAAAGAAAAAAATGATAGTGAAAGTATGTAGAAACATAAAACACCTCCAATTCTTGTTGATTTGCGCTAGTGAAAAATAGAGAAGTACATAACTGAAAGGAGGGGTATGTTAGATGTTGCAAGTGAATCGGTTGAGAAGAATATGGGCTTGAATTATAAATGTAGTGTATTAAAGTGCTTAGAAGGGTGAGTCACTATTACTAAATATATCCTACCCGTCCCTTATCTTACATTACAACATAAAAGTCCTAATTGATCCTAGATTTGGCTAGCTTAAATTAGTAGAGGTATACACTACGGGCAAGCTTATGGTACGACCACGGGATGCATATGAGTTCTTTGTGAGAGTGAGTGAATTTGGTTCAATTGTGCGATGTCCTTAATCTATATTCAAAAGTATATTTGAATGTATGGACTATCTATAGTCAATCTTTTGTTTGTTGGTAAGAGCACACGATCTCATGAATGATTGGTAATGTTGTAAACTTTCTTGTTAAGTATGAGCATGAATTGAGGGTGCTTAGTGGTTACAAGTCGGCTTTTGAGATTGGGTGGTGACAAATTGTTGGAATTGATTGAAGTAAAATATTATACCTGGGCATGCTTAGACGGGAATAATGTGAATTTTTGTGTGATCATGCTTGTGTGACGGTATTGATCATAGTCTAGGGTATAGTGTGTGGGTAAAAGTTAAAGTACTCCTTTATAATTGATACTTGTACGTAGTTGTGGGGTTTATTAGATAGTCCCATTGCTCGAGGACGAGCAATATTTAAGTGTGGAGTGTTGATGATAGGCTATAATTGTGTATTTTAGTTGATTATTACACTCTAATTTCCTGCACTTTAATTGAGTTTGAGCTTTAATCGCTAGTGTTTTGCACTAATGGTATGTTTTATGTCTTGTATGAGTGATTCCGAGCTATGTAGATATCGAATGAATTCAAGTGATTTAGAGCTTTGAACTCTGAGTAAAAGCCCTATGAATTAAGTCTAGATCATATTCGGGGATCAACGGATGATAAAACAACAAAATGATATACTCGAGGAGGCATATTACGCACTATCTAGTAAAATAGACATAACTATTTTGTCAAAACTCCATTTTGTATTAGCAATATATAGTTGGAAATACAACTAAAAGCGCTACAACTTTCATGTTTTGTATTTTTCCAAATTCCAAACATCAGGGGGAGAAAACACACAAGATTTGATCCAAAACAAACAAAATCGGAAAAAGGTCCAGTTGGGTGGCGCCAAAAATAGTGTGATTAAAATCTGGGCGCTATGGAGGGCGCCTAGCGCCGGGCTAGGCGCTGGTGACGTGAAAGGTGTCCTATTTCACCCAGGACAAGGTTATTTCGGCCCTATACCTACCCAACACATATAAAAGCAAGACTAAACCTATTTTTAAAGGGGAGAGATGCCACTTTGGAGTAAAAACACACACGGGATCATGAGGAAGTGGAGAATTCTCAACTTTCTTCATCTTTTTCTAGTATTTTCAATTGATTCAACAATTATGCAATTGTTTGATTCATCATGAGTGGCTAAGCACCCATTGTTCTGGGGTTGTGATTTAGCCATGAATATTGTTGTTTGGCATTAGCTTGATCTTGATTAGAATTCACCAATGTATGGTTGTTTCTTCAATTATGTATTTAATTACTTAATTGTCTGGGCAGTAGTTAGGTTAGATTTACTATCTATTCTATGCTTGGGAAAGCCGTGTTCAGATTAGATAAGAATTGAAGAGAGCGTGATCTTAACCCTTAGGAGGAAAGGATTTGTGGTTAGGATAGGAATATACCTTGCCAACATGCTTAATTAAATATCATGATCTTAATGCGTTCTTAATAGAATGATTTCATAGGAATATAGGCGTTAATCTATTGATAATAGGTGAGTAGTTCTTCGGGAAAATGCTATGAGAGTATTTATCGATTAATTAACAACCATGAGTGAATTATATAAAAGGGAGAGTTATTTAGAACACAATACGAATGGTGAATCTGTCAATACCTTGGAATACTTCTCTCTGCTCAATACACAACAATCAATTCATTACTTGATAATTTAGTTATTAATTAGAATTGTAGTATAATATAATTATCTTATTGGACTTTGATTTTACCTGGATTGAATAACAATTTTAGTGATTTAGTGAGTATTTTACACAACTCTTTGTGGGTTTGACACTCAAATTATCATTATATTACTTGTCGACCTCGTATACTTGCGTGTGCGTTTGATAGCAACAGTTCACAAGGAATATCACGAGCATCACAAGCTAGAGGAGGAAACCATTTCTTTACAGAAGCACAAAATCAACAAATTTTAGATTTGTTGGGAGACTCACTGCCAAGTGATATGAAGGCACAAAATCAAGCAATAGCGGCAGGTATAATCATTGCATTATCTTCTAGTGTGCATATCTCAAATAAATGGAATGATGATTGGATTGTAGACTCAGGAGCAACACATCATATTGCATCTACCTTAGATTTAATGAATGATGTAAGAAGAGTAGATGAAAGGACACAAGATAAAGTGACATTGCTAAATGGTGTCACTACACAAATTGAACATGTGAGGAGTTCATATTTGTCAGATGTTGATAAACCAGAGAATGTACTACATATTCCTGACTTTAAGTTTAATCTAATATAAGTGTCCAAGCTAACTAGACATCTAAAATATGCTGCCACATTTCTGCCCATACTATATATGTTTCAGGACCCTTACAATGGTAGAGTGAAGGCAATTATTAAAGAGAATGAAGGTTTGTACATATTGAAAGGAAGATGGATCAGACTTTTAGCAACAAATATGGATGTAAGAGGTTTAAGTGTTGAAACAACATACTTGTGGCATGAGAGATTAGGCAATTTTTCTATTCATGTGATGCAACATGTTTCTTCTTTGTATAATAAAGTAGATAATAATATGCATAATATATGTACTATCTGCCCTTTAGCTAAACAGTCTAGACTTAGCTTTCCTAACATTGAGAAAAGGGGTGCTAGAGCTTTTGAATTAGTTCATATGGATGTATAGGGACCATATAAGAAGAGCGCTCATGATGAAAAGCATTATTTTCTTACAATTATGTATGATTTGTCTAGAGCTACTTGGATTTTCTTGATGCAATATAAGAGTTAAACTAGTACGTTTTTTGAAGTAACTTGTTTCCATGGTTAAGACATAATTTGACACTTCTGTCAAGATTTTGAGAACAGACAATAGTAAAGAATTTCTCAATGCACAGTGGAATGAACTCTTGCTATCTCAGGGAATCATTCACCAAAGTAGTTATGTATATATACCCCCAACAGAATAGAGTAGCTGAAAGAAAACATAGACATATACCGAATACTGCCAGGGCCTTGAAATTTCAAAGTCATGTTCCAGACATGTTTTGGGGGAATGTGTACAAACTGTCTTTTAGTCGATTAATAGATTGCATACCACGATACTAAGTAGTAAAAACACTTGTTTTGAAAGTAAATTCTTTATTTCGTGGCCTTAAAATTTACTTTTCATCTCACCTCGATTTGTGTACGCAGTCCGGGCACATTTTCGGAATGTTTTATGTGAACACTACGTAAAATATGGAAATTTGCTTTTAAAATTGAATAAAGTTGACTTTGGTCAACATTCTTGGTAAACGGACCAGGACCCTGATCTGAGGGTCTCGTAGGGTCCGTATAAAATATGGGACTTGGACGTATGCCCGAAATTGAACTTCTAGGTCCTAAGTCTGAGAAATGAATTTGTAAATAAAATTGTTTATGGAGAATATAAAGGTTTTTAGAAGTGAATTGATGCATTTTCTTGATGGTATTGGGCACGTATCTTTGTTTCAAAGCTCGGTACAAGTTTAAAATAATAATTAAGTTAAATATATTAAATTTGGTAAAGACGGGAATTGGTTTGGTATATGCTGCTCCCAAACGCACATGCACGTATACGTGGTCGACAAGTAATAGAATGATAATTTGAGTGTCGAACCCATCGAGACTTGTATAAATCACTCACTAAATCACTAAAATTGTTATTCAATCCAGCTAAAATAAAAGTCCAATAATATGATTATAGTATACTACGATAATAAATAAATTATCAAGTAACGAGTTGATTATTGTGTAATCAGTAGAGAAAAGTATTCCAGGGTTGTGATCAATTCATCATTCGTATTATGTTCTAATTAACTCTCCCTTACATATAATTCACTCATGGTTTCTAATTAATCGATAAATGATCTCATAGCCTTCTCCCGAAGTACTACTCACCTATTCTCAATAGGTTAATGCATATATTCCTATGGAATCAATATATTAAGAATAAGTTTAGTCTTGCTTTTACACTTGTTGGGTAGGTCTAGGGCTGAAATAACCTTGTCCTGGGCAAAATTGGACAACATCACGTCACCGGCGCCAAGCCCGGTGCCAGGCGCTGCCTGTTGCATTCAAATGGCCTCTTTTCCCGTTTTGTTAGTTTTATCTCAAATCTCACATGTTTCGCCCCCACTTGCTCCCGAATCATTCCTATAAGCAAAAACACTTTAAATCAGTATAAATCATAGCATTAAACATCCCAACTTCATGAAACAAAAGTAAAATATGAGGCTATATACATAGAAATATATATGCTTTAAGCTAAACATCAACACCCCACACTTAGACTCTTACTCAACTTCGAGCAATAGGAATATCTAATAAACCCCACACTACGTACAAGAGTCAATTATGGAGGAGCACTTTAACTTTCAACCACACACTATACCATTGACTATGATCAATACCGTCACACAAACATGAACACACATAAATTCACATTCTTCCCGTTTAAGCATGCCCAAGTATAATATTTCACTTCAATTAATTCCAGCAACCTAATTGTCACCCCCAACCTCAAAAGACGACTTGCAACCACTAAGTACCCTCAATTTATGCACTTACCCAACAAGAAAGTTTACAATATTACCAGTCACTCATAAGATCATGTGCCCTGACCAACAAACAGAGAGTGAATATAAATTGGTCTACACATTCAAATATGCTTTTGAACATAATTTAAGGACATCACACAATTAAAATAAATTTGCTCACTCTCACAAAGAATTCATATGTATCCCGTGGTCGTACCATAATCTTGCCCATAGTGTATATCTCTACTAATATAAGCTAGCAAAATCTATGATCAATTAGGACTTTAAAGTTGTAATGTAGGCTAAGAGACGTGTAGGATATATTCAGAAATTGTGGCTAATCCTCCTAAGCAATTTTAATACACTACATTTACAATTCAAGCTCATATTCTTCTCAACCAAATTACTTGCCATACACAATATCACCCCTTTTTCAATTAAGTACTTCTCTATTTTCACTAGCACAAATCAATAAGAATTGGAGGTGTGTGTTTTTCTACATTATTTGAACTATCATATTTTTTTCTCTTTTCTTAAAATTTTTCATTTGCTTTCTCTCCTTTTCCCCCTTTTTCTTCATACACTCCATACATTAAAGTTCATCGGCTAGGGACTTTTGATTTAAACTTTAGTTCACCAACGAACCCTTCTATGGTTCCACTCAAAAGCTACTCCCCAAATCTCTAACCTTACTTCTTTTAACGACTAAGTGCCTTAGGAGGTAAAGGTTTAATCATTATCAAATTAAGAACAAAATAGGAGTATGGCTTGTAATGTAGGTTCCATAAGAAAGGTCTATAGTCTCAAAATGGCTAGCAACGGAATTTTTCATTTTTATGTGACAAGCACATCCATGATCCAACAAGAAAAATTCCTACGTCATCTCCTAGATTAGCACAACTCACAATTTTGCTTAAATTAACACACGGGACTAGTTCTAGACTACACATGATAGCATAGAAAATCACGAATCCTCACACACACGTTGCACATGACTCAATCAAGATGGTTCTGTTCAAATCTCAAGTCAAGAAAGCATACATAATTGAGAAAAATAATGATTAAGTTAAATCTTTTAAATTTGGTAAAGATGGGAATTGGTTTGGTATATGCTGCTCCCAAACGCACATGCACGTATACGTAGTCGATAAGTAATATAATGATAATTTGAGTGTCGAACCCACAAAGACTTGTATAAATCACTCACAAATATTGTTATTCAATCCAGCTAAAATCAAAGTCCAATAATATGTTTATACTATACTACGATTATAAATAATAAATAAAGTAACGAGTAGATCGTTGTGTAATCAGTAGAGAAACGTATTCCACGGTTGTGATCGATTCACCATTCGTATTGTGTTCTAATTAACTCTCCCCTACATATAATTCACTCATGGTTCCTAATTAATCGATAAATTATCTCATATCCTTCTCCTGCAGTACGACTCACCTATTCTCAATAGATTAGCGCCTATATTCCTATGGAATCAATCTATTAAGAATGCATTAAGACTATAATATTTAATTAAGCACGGTGACTAGGTATATTCCTATCCTAACCACAAATCTTCTCCCCTTAAGGGTTAAGATCACGGTTTCTTTAATTCTTCTATAATCTAAACACGTCTTTCCCAAGCATAGCATAGATAGTAAATAGAACCTAACTGCTGGACAGACAATTAAGTAATTAAACACATAATTGAAGAAACAACCATACATTGGTGGATTATAATCAAGGTCAAGCTAATATCAAACAAAATTATTCATGGCTAAATAACAACCGAGAACAATAGGTGTTTAACCACCCATGAAGTAATCAAACAATTGCATAAGTATTGAATCAATTAAACATACTTGAAAAAGATGAAGAAAACTGAGAATTCTATGCTTCCTCATGATACGTGTGTGTATTTTCTCCAAAGTGGCATCTCCCCCCCCCCCCCAAAAAAAATGGGTTTAGTCTTTCTTTTATACGTGTTGGGTAGGTCTAGGACTGAAATAACCTTGTCCCGGTAAAAATTAGACAAAACTACATCACCGGAACCCAGCCCGGCGCCAGGCGCCCTCTATAGTGCCCCCATTTTATGCAATATTGTTTTTGGCGCTGCATGTGGCTCCCAAATGACCTCTTTTTACCGTTTTGTTCGTTTTGGCTCAAATCTAGCACTTTTCGCCCCCACTTGCTCCCTAATCATTCCTACAAGCAAAAACACTTGAAATTAATATAAATCATAGTATTTAACATCCCAACTTCACGAAACAAAAGTAAAATATGAGGCGATATACATTGATATGCTTTAAGCTAAACATCAGTATAAAACGAACATATAGCTGAGAAAATTATATTTTTGGTGTTCTTGAGTGATTTCACGAATTTGAGGTTTAATTCATAGATGTTGATATTATTTTGATGATTTGATTACACGAGTAAGTCCATATAATGTTGTTAGCCTCACGTGCATGTTTGGTTTGGAGCCCTGAGGGCTCGAGTGAGTTTTGGATAGTACACAGAGTGAATATAGACTTAGAAAATAACTGTTGCAAGTTCAGAAAAGTTACAGGTCTTTGAACCAGGCTTCATGATCCGCAGTAAATCTTCGCGACTGCGATGAGATTCTTCGCGGTCAGTGGTGAGCAAGGCCATATCTCTGCGGGCGCGCTTGATATTTCGCGGTCCATGGTGAAGCTCCGTGGCTGCAATCTTTTTTTTGTGGTCGGCGGTGAGGATTGAGAGGGGTATATATAAACAAGCCTTTCAGCCATTTTTCATTTTTCAAAAATCTAATACATAAGACGCGATTTTTAAAACACTCTTTCTTCCCCAAAATACAAGTACATGATTTTGGGGATTTAGACCTCAAATTGAGGTTGAATTCCAAAACCAATTGTATATCTGGGCTAGGCGCTGAATGGGTAGTCGGGTTTTGGTCCAGATTTTGGGTTTGGACCTGGCCCGGGGTCGATTTTTGACTTTTTGGGGAAATCATTTGAAAACCAATTTTCATTCATTTGAAATTATTCATTTTGCATTTATTAATATTATTAATTAAATTATGGTTATATGCGAGAAAATTATTGGTGGTAACAAGAGGTAAACGATAGTTGAGTTTGAATTGTGTTCGCAACATTGAGGTAAGTGTTTGGTCTAATCTTAGCTTGAATGATTAGAAGTTGTGTCTTATTTTCTATATGTTAATTATTAAGTACAACATATAGGCATGGTAACGAGTATCTATACGTCGATGTCAAGCGTGCTAGGAGTCTTATACTAAGATAAATTTGACCCCGTTTCATATTCTTCATGCTTTATATGAAGATTTCTATTGTAAAAACAAGGCTTGTGGAAATATTATTAGTAATTGAACATTGTAGAGTGTTGGCTCAAGTTGTGAATTGAGTTTTTGGGTAAATGCAAAAAAGAGAAGAGGTTCATGATATTTTCTCCCTTGTCGGGATATTATTGCTTTTGATATTATCTCCCTTGTCGGGATATTACTGGCTTTGATGTTGTTTTCCTTGTCGGGATATTGTTGTTATACTATTATTCCCTTGTTGGGATTTGTTGTGATTTTATTGATTCCCTTGCCCTTATTGCTTTGTGATTGTTTTTAGGGTAAGGAAAAGTGTAAAACCACATAGGGTAATGCCGTAAATGATATTTGTGAGAGAGTGTTAATGCACGAAGGGTGATGCCATGTCGATATTGTGAGGTTAAAGCATGAAGGGCGACGCTGTGCCGCACGACATATAATGTCGTGCCATGATATGAGTACTAATGCACGAAGGATAATCCCGTGACATGATTATGTGAGCTAAAAGCATGAAGGGTGATGTTGTGCTGATTATATTGATTCTTATAGTAAGGAAGAGAGTAGAAGCAAGAAGGGTGATGTCGTGCACTTGTGTTTGATTTTCTTGATTCTTGCTGATAATTGAGTTATGGTGTTCTTTATGGTTATTTATCGATGTTCTATTGTTACTTGATTTTCCTACAGCATGTTTCCTCTACCTCCTATCTTTACCTATAAATTTTAGCCTTTATTTTTCTGTTGTATATGATTTAATTGCACATGTTTATTCGGTAGTCTGGCCCTAGCCTCGTCACTACTTCACCGAGGTTAGGCTGGGAAATTACGAGCACATGGGATCGGTTGTGCTAATATTACACTTTATAGTGTGTGCAGATCCCATTGCTACAACTTTTACAACACAACGAGGTTGCTGCTTCCTGACCGTCATGCGACCCGAAGTAGTCCTGCAGGCGTCCACATGACTTGGCGTCTCCTTCTATCATTCCTTTTATGTTTTTAATTTTTTAAAGACAGGTTCGTGTAATTCTATTCAGACTTCATTTGTAGTATTCTTAGACAGTCTATGACATTGTGAGACCAAATGTGGGTAAAGTTGTAGTTAGACTTTCGCTGTTTGTATTAAAATTATCAAATTTTATCTTACGCACTATTTTTGTTATTTTTATTTTCGCTGATTTTGTTATGTTGTTTTGGAATTGTTAAGGGATTAAAAATAAAAATGGTTAAGTAACTGGAATAATTGACTTGTCTAGCTTTCACTAGTAGGTGCCATCATGACTCCCGAGGGTGGTAATTCGAGTCGTAATAAGTTGGTATCAGAGCTCTAGGTTACTTAGGTCTCACAAATCACGGACAAGCTTAGTAGAGTCTTAGGGATCAGTACAGAGACTTTTATATTTATCCTAGAGGCTATCGAGCTAGGAAAAACTTCATATCTATTCTTGGTTCATTGGTGCCTCATCTGGAGGAAAAAATTCTTTTGGTAGGGGCCATCCTTCCAGGCCATTTTTTCGGTACTTCAGGATTCTCTCGGTGCTCAAAGTGACCGTGGTCCTCATACTTTGTATTCTGATCAGTAGTCCAACAGTGCACCACCAGCTCCTATCAGTGCAATACCATTCCAGAATTTTTAGAGTGGTCATTCATGTCGTCAAAGTCAGTAGTCTCATCAAGCGAGGGCTTGTTATTCTTGAGGTGATATGAGGCATATTTCTAGAGTTTGCCCTCGAGCACCGAGCAACTCTCAACAACAGGGCTCCAGTGCCATGGTTCAGGCACCAAGTATTCCACCGCCCGCTCAGCCAACTAGAAGGGAAGGTAAATGTGCTAAAAGTGGAGGTAGGGGTATTAGAAGTGGAGGTCAGGCTGCTAAAGGTGGAGGCCAGCCAGCAGGAGGCCATCCCAGAGATGTAGCTTAGAGTGGTGGGGCCCAACCCGGATGTTATGCCCTTCCAGCCAGGCTCGAGGCTGAGGTTGTCACGACCCAAAATCCACTAAGGACTGTGATGGCGCCGGACAATACTGTTAGGCAAGCCAACCAAATTACTTGATGAAGTCCTCATTTTTAACAATCTTGAAAACTAAGATTTTACTTCAATTTTTCATAAATAAAAAGATAACTTCTTCAATTCAAATTAAATTATAAGCAATTAATGTCGAGGGGAAGGTGTTAGGCACCCCTCAAGATCCACTAATGTGGTTCCCATCCATGCTATAATTGTGACTTTAAATATAAACAAATAAACATACAAATACAACTTTTACGTAATGATTGCAAATAAAGGGAAGTGTAAAAGTTAAATAAACTTGCTGAAATTTGGGAATAGTCGATTTCATAATTATTTATAGAATATACAAGTACGAAATTGGTTCAAACAATCAAACAAAGGGATGGAATGGGGCAAAAATCTTGGAAAGGAAACAGTACTAGAGATTGAATAATCAAAATAGATTTTAAATAATTAAAGTGAAAGGTGGGTTTTAAAAGAACTGAAAACTTGATAGTTTTAGAAAGAATTCTGAAAAAGAAGTGAACACATATAGAGTGGGGGGGGGGGGGTCCTAGGTTTATGAATAACATGGATCACCCTACACAACACCCCGGTAAACATTTATACATGTGGCATTATCGCATGATCATCATATCCATGTCTACCCTTTCCCATCCGTTAAGGTATTAAGCGCGAATTTGTCTTGATTATTATGGCGTGCTATTGCCCGTCCCATTTCGATCAGTCCCATAGGCATATAGGACTTCTAATCTTAAAGGGAAGGGATGTTGGGCTTCTTTTATAGTTTCAAAGGTAAACATTCTAAGGCGACAGTCAAAACACACATAGCAAATATGAGAAGAACGCATGAACAAATAAGGTTCAAATATGACTCCTTAGATCAAATAAAATCATGTAGCTTAGCACGTCTTACATGTACTGATTAGGTCAAAATTTATGCTTAGCGTTAGGAATGCTGGTTCATTACATACTTTCAGGCAAGAAATTCACATATGCCTCTCCTGGCTGCAACTTATCAAAGGCCAACATAATTTATTAACTACATACTTATTTGCCTACGTGATGACCTATAGACATGACATCTACTAGTTTGGAAAAATAATGCATGCTGATTTAGGAAAAATATTATCAGCCACTGAAGAGAGAGCAAGTTTCAGCACGTGGCCATAAATTTTATAACCGGTAATTCATTATTGCTACAGGTCTTAGACTTATAATAGGCAAGGAGCTTTAAATTTAATTAATTCCTATAGGCATGCTTTCTCGCATTTGTTGGCTTTAGAACACATTTGAAGACATAGTAAAAATGCAGAGTACCCTATAGGTATGACATCTAAATACTGGATGAATATCTAATTGCTTTATTTTTGTTATTAATACCTATAAACATGTTTTCCTAATGAGGAATGGATATGCAGGAATTAGAAAGGACCTATAGGCATATTTTCTACATGCAAAAATTCCATAGACATGGTATCTATATGAGAACATGCTGAAATTAAAAATCCTATAGATAGGTTATCTATATGAGATCATGCCGAAATTAGAAATCCTATAGACACATCTTCTACATGAGAACATGCTGAAAAATATAAATCCTATAGACAGGTTTTCTACATGAGAACATGCTAAAAATAAAGAAATCCTATAGGCAGGTATTCTACATGAGATCATGCTGAAAAATAGAAATCCTATAGACAAGTTTTCTACCCGTTTTGCATACATGGTTACCCCTTCCCTTTTCACTAATCACCCTATAGATTATTATAATTTTATTACAGACCAAAATGATTTGAAAAGAAATCAGGAAATAATATTACAATCATAACTCCTAAGTTGCACCAAGGAGCCTAATTCGATCTCAAAGTCTAACAATATGGTATGAACCAGCTGCCAGGATCATGTTCCAAAGCTTTTCTCTTACCCAGGGTGTGTCAAAGTTCCAAGGAGTTTCAGGAACTCCAGGTAATGCTCACACCCAAGTACCACTGCAAAATATTGAATTACGGTGCAATGTGGAAGATCCTGCCCTCTAATGTCGAAGTTTAGAGGAAACTCAAGGTCCCAAAGCAAAGCTCATTAGGGGGGAGGGAGCAGAACATAGAATCTAGGAATAAGTGTGGGTTCAATGGAGGGATTAAGGAATGTCAAGGCAGGTTGGTGGTCATGCCCAGCCATATGGTAGGCTGGCACACTCCTGTCCAACTTTTCAACCAAACAATAAAGAGTAGGACCTTTTGAAGGGTAGGCCATGGCCTGGACAGTGATCAGGACACTGCCAGACCAAAGTGTCAAACTCAACATACATAGAAAGGGAAATGGGAATTGTAATTGAAAGAGCTTAAGACTTAGAGAGTCAAGTTCATGTCCATGATCAATAATTTCAAGTATTGCCATGTTTTTGAACCATAACTCAGCCACAAAAAGGGGATCAGGGGTAGGGATTCATATAAGAACAGAAACAAAGATAAGATGAAAGTTTGTAGGAAGTTATATCACTTAGAAAATAAGCCAAACAAAGGTGAACTGTAGAATAAACACATATGGGGAGAGGCAGAAATTAAACAAAGAACATACCAGTTTCAGAAAAGTTAAACAAAGAAAGCAGGATTCTTGTAAACAAGCCATAATCATGGAGGAAACTTAATGTGTGAGAAATTAAAGTATTCAGTTGGAAGTAGTGTGAAAATGTTCAAAGTTAATCATTTCAAAAATTGACTTTGTGTCTGTGAAGTGCAGAAGGGCATCCCATTTTATATTGTATAAGAACAAGCAAGAAAGGTAAGAAGACCATTAAAAATCAGTCTCAAATATTCACCCTTAAGTCAGGGGATTCAATTTCAAACGGGAGAATGTAAATAAGAAAAATAATTTGAGTAAAATCTGTCATAGTAGCATAAGAAAGGGAAAATACATCAAGTTTATTTAAGGAAGGAACACAACAGTACTTGGTTTGTAAAGAAAAGGAAAGGGAATCAATCAAACAACTAATAAAGATCAAGGTAAACAGGTATGATTCGAATGAACCCAGTCAGGAATAGGTAGGGGAGGGCTCAAACAGAGAAAATCACTAGCAATCAGTCGAGACCCTATCAAAGGAGTCCAAAATCAATCAAGTAGTTGTCAAAACCCTTTTTGAAAGAGGAGTTTCTCATACATAAAGCAAACAAATCAAACAGAAGTCTAACATTGCAAAGGTTAGGATCATAAAACAAAATAATACGAGTTTAGTCATAGATTCGTAGTACGTCTGAAGGTCCAGGGTCCCAAAGTGAAAACCTAATCAAGTTTATCAAAGAAACCCTCAAATTCTAGGGTTTCAAATTGAATCAAACACAACAATGAGAAGGCAAGTGAACAGACTCGAGGAGTCTCATGGGAAACAAACAGACCATGATAGCAGGTTTTAAACAATCAGAGAAAGAAAATCGATTTGAGAGAATAAAAGGACATATTTTGGACACTCGGAATTCAGACAGGTCTAGAATAGATGAAACATGCTTAACAAAAATACAAACAGAGTTTAGAAAAGCAAAAGTCAAGAAACTCAATAGTAACACTCATGGTAGAAGAGTGAGGAAAATTTAACATGGATTAATCATGTGAGCACACATATAAAAGAAAAGAAGGACAATACATGCATAATTGAGAAGGAAAACATGCGAGCATAATACAGACAAACATCTAAAAGAAAAGAACAATATGAATCAAAAGACTTCAGAAACCCTAATTTGAAATCAAACAATTTTTGCAAAGGAAATTTGGGGAAAACACTCAAAATGTTAAGAGGAACATAGACATAGAACAGATCTAAACAAATAACAGTGAGAGAACCTCGAATGACTTTGTGTTTCATAGAAACCCTAGAAGTGAGAAAGGCTTGGAAGAACAAGATCAGATCCTGAGTCGAAACGGTCGGGAATCAAGCTTCGAGTGTGTGAATATGCCGGAGCATGGCCGAAGAACCATAGATCTACGGATATGAGATGAATTTGAAAAGAGACCATCAAGGTCAAGCCTCCAAACTTCGAGTAGCTTAGGCTTAGGGGTGATAGAGGGTGAGCACAGTCCATCCATAGCTGGAAGCGCCATGGATTCTGGTGGGAATGAGGCGAGATAAAGTGGGAGGCGATTAGGGTTAGAGAGAGGTTAGAGAGTGTTTCAGAGATAAGGGGTTTCGAGGGAGGCGCCCTTGTGCAAATGACCTAGGGTTAGAGGGGTTGGGTGATTAAAAAAGGAAAGGAAGGATATTGGCCGTTGATCAAACTGATCAACGATTCAAAATTAAAAGAAAACCGGGCGGGTTTAGCAATTGGTTCATGGGTTGGATATTGGGTTGTTTAATTTAGGCAGAATTGGGGGGGGGGGGGGTAAAATTGAAAAGGAGAGGGCTGTTATTGAAATAATAATAGGCTAAGTGTTAAATAGCCAAATTTTCCCTTTTTATTTTAAAAAATAGTAATAATAATTTTAAAAGCAAATTAAAAGTACCGAGAAAAAAATACTATATAAATGTTAAATAAAAAATACTAGAAATAATTTTATAATTATAAAATTCTATTAATCATTAAATAGGCTATAATTGTAATTACATGTAATTTAGCTTTAAATATACCAAATAAATTTATAAAAATATACAAAAATTACCTTAATTATATTTTGGTGTAAATATGAGAAGAGAATAAATTAATCATCAAAAATAATAATTTTGGGAGTTACTATTAATTTTATGATGTTAAAAAATATGCAATAAATTGATTAAAAACTTTTAGAAAAAGCAGGAAAAATGCCAAAAGCTTAGCCACACTTATATATGCTTATATATGCTGTTTTTGAGGATATTTTGAATATATGAAATGCATAGATAAAAATTGGGTATCAACAATTAATACAAAATATTTCAAAACCATCCCACAACCCGGTGTCACAAGTACATGAGCATTTACTAAGACACAAATAAAATACAACATCCGTACGGAATACAGTGGACAGAAAGTAAATATATTATGCTGGAAAAGGGACTATATTAGCTGCGGGCCGCCTCGAATAATGCAACTCACCTAGTCCCAGAATCATCCGCGCTACTACGCCCAATAGGCCACTAACAATACATGAACATGTGCAACAAAAATGCATAGAAGTGTAGTATGAGTACAAAAATAACGTGTACTTAATGAGTATCCCGTCTAATCTCAAAGAAGTAGAGATGATATGGTTGACTTTGGCACTTACTAGTGGTCCAATAATGATGTCAATAATACATTAAATCGTGGATTTCTATAGACATGATTTTTATCCAATAGAAGGAAACAAGTAAACAATTATTTTCTTATAGGAAATTTCCAAAATTCTTTTGTTTATTATCCAAATTTTCTCAATCCATGAAGAGGCAATAATATTTTAATAAGCTTAAGGCAGCAATACCAGCATGCGCAAATAATCACCGTAGGACATACAACCCGATCCAACATAAAAGAAAATTGTGCACTGCCGAGGGTCGAACAGCTCGAACCATAGATGCATCTATTACCCCGCTCGCGAACTATCCATGCGATACAGTCAACATAAAATAAACAATCATCCTGCTCGCGAATCATTCATGCGACGCAGGTACACATAAAAATACATGCTCAAATAGCCAACTAAGAATTTATTGGGGAATAATTATTCAAATAAAATCCACTTTCTCTTTTAACAATTCAAGAAAAGAAGACAAATCCTTTTTAGAGTGGATTTATTAATTTGATGTGGTTTAAGCAATTTGGGCTATCAATAAGATTACAAATATTCCAAGTATAGTATGCTTTTGGGTCCTAGACTATCCGGAGTTAAACATAATAGTAGCTACGTACGAGAATCTCGTTACCTCGTGCGTACATAGCCCTCACAAATAGGAGCACATAACCAATTAATTCACCTATGGGGATATTTTCCTCTTACAAGGTTAGAAAGGAGACTCACCTCGCTCCAAAATTTTCATAACCGGATTCCAAGCCCTTCCAACGACTCCAATTGATGCATAACGCCCCAAAGCTATTCAAATAACGGCCAAACAAAAAAAAATCACTCTAATACTTGTAACAATTATAATTATATAAGTTCCCAACTCCGCTCAAAAAGTTGACCAAAATGCCCACGGATCAACGTGCCCGGATTCAAAACTTTTTGAAGATAAATTCTATCCATAGATTTAATGAAGTCAAATAAATAATTTGCTAAAATTTCCATACTCAAATTCAAGGTAAAAGTCCAAAATTCCAAGTTCTAGGTCTTCCCCCAAATCCCAAGTTTATACTAATTTTCCATGTCTATATCCATGTAAGATCACATATTTAACTCAAAAATAGGAAGAAATCACTTACCTAGTATTGCTTGGTGAAAATACCTCCTTGAGCTCTCTAAAATAGTTCAAGAAAAATGAAAAAAATGGGCCAAAACTCGTTTTTAAAACAATTCGCCAGCCTCATCGAGTTGTACCTTACGCTGTGCAGGTTGTACATCCTATTACCATTTTCCCATGATGTACACCTTTTATTAATACGCCCATAACTCCTTGTATAAATATCTAAATGACAAACTATTTGAATATTTAGAAACTAGATTCAAAGATCTTTCATTTGATAGGTTGTACACCATATAGATCTTTATATATTCTGAGATATGAGTTTCTAAAGTAGACTCCATGCATTAGAAAATTCTATCAAAACTACCCCACCAGCCATTTTCAATCGATCATCACTTTCTGATAAAATTTTCAAATAATGAATGGTTTAATTTTATAGAAACTAGAGTGCAAGGGAAATAACTTTTATGTTTTACAAATTTCAGACTCGTTATAAATATTGAGATATAAGCTTCCAAAGTAGCCTCCTTGATTGCACCATCGCTATCCAAAACAGCAGTTGCAGCAGATTTTCAGCAACTTTAAAGTTCAAAAATCGATCCGTTAGCCTTCCAAAATCCACCGGAGACCCTCGGGACTTTAATCAATTATACCAACATATCCCAAAATATAATACAAACTTAGTTGAGGCTTTATATCACATCAAACAACGTCAAAATCATGAATCGTACTTCAATCCAAACTTTATGAACTTTGAAATTTCATACTTCTACATTCGATGCCGAAATCCATCAAATCACATCTGATTGACCTCAACTTTTGTACACAAGTCATATTCAATATTATGGACTTTCTCCAAATTTCGGAATTGAAAGCGGACCGCGATATCAAAAAGTCAAACTCTCAGTCAAACTTCTCAAAAACTTTTAAATTTCTTTCTTTCGCCAAATGACTTCAAAATTACCTACGAACCTCCGTATTCACTTTTGATTACGCTCCCAACTCTAGAATCACCATACGGAGCTATTCTCAGACTCAGAATCCCAAACAGACATCGATATCACAGAAATACACTTCAACCCAAACTTATGAAATTTCTTTCAAAATGCTACTTTCCACAATAGGTGCCAAAATACTCCTGGGTCATTCAAAATTCGATCCGGGCATACTCCCAAGTCCGAAATTATCATACGAACCTGCTAGAACCTTCATATCCTAATTCCGAGATTGTTTAATCAAAATTCTAATCCTAGTTAATTCTTTCAACTTTTAGCTTCCGAAATGAGAGTTCTCTCTCCAAATCAACTTTGAACTTCTCAAAATTTAGTTTCGATCATGGATACAAGTCATAATACCTAAAATGAAGAAGTTCATGACCTAAAACTATTGAACAACGTGCTAGAGCTCAAAACGACCGGTCGGATCTTTACAGAAGCCTCCGAGATAATTATCACAGGTACTATTCTGGTTTATAGTAGGGATGCTTTAGTGCTATTTGATCCAGGTTTTACATACTCTTATGTGTCATCTTATTTTTCACCGTACTTGATCATGCCCAGTGATTCTTTGACTACTCCTTTATATGTGGCTACACCGGTGGGTGATTCTATTATGGTAGATCATGTCTATTATTCCTGTATAGTTGTGATTGGTGGTCTTGAGACTCGATTAGATTTGTTACTTTTGGATATGGTTGATTTTGATGTCATATTGGGGATGGACTGGTTATCACCTTAGCACGCTATCTTGGACTGTCATCCCATGAATGTGACCTTAGCCTTGATGGGGTTGCCTCATTTAGAGTGAAGAGGGACTCCTAGTCATTCTACCCATAAGTTCATCTCATATATGAAGGATCAACATATGGTTGATAAGGGATGTTTGGCCTATTTGGCGTATGTTCGTGATTCTAGTGCTGAGGTTTCTTCAATGGATTTTGTGCCAATTGTTTGTGAGTTTTCTGAGGTATTTCCTTTAGAAATTCCGAGCATGGCACCCATTAGGGATATTGACTTCTGCATTGATTTAGCTTCAGACACGCAGCCCATTTCTATTCTGTTATACCGCATGACCCTGCCTTAGTTGAAAGAATTGTAGGAGCAGTTTCAAGACTTGATTGTTAAGGGATTTATTAGGCCTAGTATCTTGCCATGGGGTTGCACCAGTATTGTTTGTTAAGAAAAGGACGAGTCGATGAAGATATGCATAGATTACCAGTAATTGAACAAGGTCAGAATAAATAATAAGTACCCATTGCCGAGGATTGATGATTTGTTTGACCAGCTTCAAGGTGCCCAAGTATTTTCTAAGATTGACTTGAGATCTGGCTACCATCAATTGAGGATTAGGTTATTCGATGTCCCTAAGACAACTTCCCCCACTCTGTATGGGGATTATGAGTTCTTGATGATGTTATTCGAATTGATAAAGGCCCCATCAACTTTTATGGATTTGATGAACCGAGTGTCCAGGCGTTATTTGGATTCCTTTATGATTGTCTTCATTGACGATATTTTGATTTATTCTCGCATCCAGAAGCAGCACGAGCAGCATATTCGAGTCGTTCTTCAAAATCTGAGGGATACTCAATTGTATGATAAGTTTTTGAAGTGTGAGATTTGGTTAAGTTCAGTTGCATTCTTGGCTTATGTTGTTTCAGCAGAGGGCATTCAGGTGGATCCCGAAAAGATAGAGATAGCCAAGAACTAGCCTCGACCTACATCAGCTACAGAAATATGGAGCTTCTTATGTTTGGAAGGCTATTATTGTCGGTTTGTGGATGGATTTTCTCAATTGCAGCCCCGATGATCAGGTTGAATCAGAAGGGTACCTAGTTTAGGTGGTCCGGTGAGTGTGCATCGAGCTTTCAGAAGCTCAAGACGGCCTTGACTACAGTTCCAGTATTGGTTTTACCTATAGGTTCAGGGCCATACACGGTTTATTGTGACGTATCTCGTATTGGACTTGGTGCGGTTTTTATATAGGATGGAAAGGTCATTTATTATGCTTTGCGGTAATTGAAGATTCATGAGAAGAGCTATCAAGTCCATGATTTGAAGTTAACATCCATTGTTCACGTGTTGAAGATTTGGAGGCATTATCTATATGGTGTGTCATGTGAGGTGTTCACAGATCACAAGAGTCTACAGTATTTGTTCAAGCAGAAGAAACTAAATTTGAGGCAGAGAAGTTAGTTGGAGCTATTGAAAGACTATGATATCCCCATCTTATATCATCCGGAGAATACTAATATAGTGGTCGATGCTTTGAGTAGAAAGTCAGCCAATATGGACAGTCTTGCATATATTATGATTGGTGAGAGATCACTCACCTTGGATGTTCAGGCTTTGGCTAATAAGTTCGTGAGGTTGGACGTTTGAGCCCAACCGTATGTTAGTTTTCACAGTCACTTGTTCTTCATTATTTGAGCTTATCTGATATCAGCAGTATGATGATCCTCATTTGTGTGTTCATAGGGACACAATGTAGCACGGAGGTGCCAAGCAGGTTACAGTTAGAGATGATGGAGTTTTAAGGATGCAGGGTCATAAATATATACCTAATGTGGATGGTCTTCGTGAGTTGATTCTAGAGGAGGCTCATAGTTCCCAGTACTCTATTTGTCCATATGCCTCTAAAATGTATCACGATTTGCGGCAGCATTATTGGTGGAGAATAATGAAGAAGGATATTGTTGCATATGTGACTTAGTGTTTGAATTGTTAGAAGGTAAAGTACGAGCATCAAAGACCTGGTGGTTTGTTCCAAAATATTGAGAATCCTGAGTGTAAGTGGGAGTGTATCCATATGGACTTTGTTGTTAGGCTCCCACGAACTCAGAGGAAGTTCAATTCACTATGGGTTATTGTCGATAGGCTGACCAAGTGAGCGCATTTCATTTCTCTGGCAGTTTCTTAATCTTCTGAGAGATTAGCTAAGATCTATATTTGGGAGATTATTCATCTTCACGGTGTGCCCGTGTCTATCATTTCTGACCGAGGTATATAGTTTACCTCACATTTCTCGAGGGCAGTTCAATATGAGTTGGGCACACAGGTCAAGTTGAGCACACCATTTCATCTTTAGACGGACGAGCAGTCCGAGCGTACTATTCAGATTTTGAAGGATATTCTCCGAGCTTGTGTTATTTACTTTGGAGTCTTATGGGATCAGTTCTTGCCTTTAACAAAGTTTAATATGGTAGACAATGTCGATCACCGGTTGGTTGGTTTGAGCCGGGGGAGGCACGGTTGTTGGGTACGGATCTAGTACAATATGCCTTGGACAAGATTAGGATTATTCAGGATTGGCTTCGTATAGCTCAGTCCATGCAAATGAGTTATGCCGACCGTAACGTTCGTGATGTGGCATTCATGGTCAGCGAGCGGGCGTTGCTTTCGGTGTCGCCTATGAAGCGCGTGATGAGATTTGGGAGGAGGGGCAAGCTTATCCCTAGATTCAATAGTCCATTTGAGATTCTCGATCGAGTGGGAGAGGTGGCTTACAGACTTGTGTTTCTGCCGAGTTTATCAGTAATGCATCTAGTATTTTATGTGTCCATGCTTCGGAAGTATCACGACAATCCATCCCACATGTTAGACTTGAGCACTCTTCAGTTGGAAAAGGACTTGTCCTATGAGGAGGAGCCGGTAGCTATTCCAGATCGGTAGGTTTGAAAGTTGAGATAGAAGAGATTCCCTTTTGTTCGTTTTCAGTGGAGAGGTCAGCATGTTGAGGTAGCAACTTGGGAGTTCGAGTCCGATATGTAGAGCTGATATCCCTATTTTTTCTCCGACTCAGGTACTTCTTTTCTATGTCTATTCGAGGATGAACAATTGTTTCAGAGGTGGAGGATGTCTCATTTTGAAAGTATATCTTTTTTCTAAGGCTTTAAAAACCTCTTTTTATCTTACCTCGATTTGCATGCGCAACTCGGGCATGTTTACGGAAGGCTTTTATGTGAAAACTACATAGAATATGGAAATTTGCTTTTAAAATTGAATAAAGTTGACATTGGTCAACATTCTTGGTAAATGGACCCAGACCCGTGATCCAACGCTCTCGTAGGGTCCGTAGTAAAATATCGGACTTGGACGTATATCCGAAATCAAATTATGAGGTCCCAAGTCCGAGAAATAAATTTTTAAATAAAATTATTTCTAAAAAATATAACGATTTTTAGAAGTGAATTGATGCATTTTTAATGGTATCAGGCCCGTATCTTGGATTCAGAGCTCGATATAAGTTTGAAATAATGATTAAGTTGAATATGTAAAATTTGGTGAAGATCGAAATTGGTTTGGTATAAAACGGACGTATAGTTAAGAAAATAGTAATTTTGATATTCTTGAGAGATTTCATGAATTTGCGGTTTCATTCATAGATATTGATGTTATTTTAATGATATATTTTTATACTTGTGTGCATGTTTGGTTTGGAAATCCGAGGGCTCGGGTGAGTTTTAGATAGGCTATAGAGTGAATTTAGACTTAGAAAATAACTGTTGCTGGTTCAGAGATGTTGCACGTCTCTGAACCAGGCTTCGCTGTCCGTAATAAATCTTCACGACCACGGTGGGTCTTCGCGATTGCGGTGAGATTCTTCGCGGTCAACGGTGATCCAGGCCATATCTCCACAGCCACGCTTGATATTTCGCGGTCCACGGTGGAGCTCTGCGGCCGCAATCCTTTTTCTACTATCAGCAGCGAGGATCTGAGAGGGTATATATAAATGAGCCTTTTCATGAATTTTTCATTTTTCAAAAACCTAAAAAAAGATGCGATTTTTCAAACACTCTTTCTTCCCAAAAACACAAGTAAGTTATTTTAAACTCATTTCTTTCACCCCTAACTTATTTTTACAAGATTTCATCCTAGAATCTAGAGTTTTCATGATGGAATTGTGAATTTTGGGTAGAATTTGGGAATATTAAAATTTTGGGATTTAGACCCCAAATTGAGATCGAATTCCAAAACCAACAGTATATCTGGGCTCGGGGGTGAATGGGTAATCGTGTTTTAGTCTGAATTTTAGGTTTGGACCAAGCAGGCCCAAGGTCGATTTTGACTTTTTGGGAAAATCGTTTGAAAACCCATTTTCATGCATTAGAGTGTATTGTGAGAAGGCTTTCAGGCCTTGTGTTGATATTATTCAGGCTTTCAGGCCTTATTGATAGCGCTTGGGCTGAAGGAGCCGATTCAGAGTCCGGACACCCACAATTGTAACGCTCGGTCGATCATTTTTGGAATTTATGCCTCGATCCCCCCATTAACTGCTTTCCCTAAGTCTACTTCTGCTATTTTTGTTTACCGGGATGTTCAGTTCTAGAATTTGGAGTGTTTTAGGACACTTAGTCCCTAAATGAGAGCTTAATAGTTGAAAATAGTTTATATTCATAATAGTGTGAAGATGACCTCGGAATGGAAATCTGATAGTTCTGTTAGCTCTATTAGGTGATTTCGAGGTTGGGAGCGTGTTCGGAATGTAATTTGGAGGTCCATAGCTCATTTAGGCTTGAAATGCCGAAGTTTAAAATTTTTAAATTCCGGTCTGATTGTGATTTTTATCCGAGGGCTGGTTTGGGATTCCGGAAGTTGCTGTAGCTTTGTCTTGTCATTTTGGATGTGCGTGCAAAATTTCCAGTCATTCGGACAAGTTTTGGACATATTTTTGATCAAAAATGTGTTTGGCTAGAATTCGAAGTTCATAAGCTTGAATCTTTGTTTATTTCGTGTTTCCGGCATTGCTTTAGGTGGTTTAAGGATTTGAACAAGTTTGAATGATGTTATGGGTCATGTTTGTTGGTTTGGTTGAGGTCTCGGGGCCTCAGGTGTGTTTCGGATGCCCAATGGGCAGTTTTTGGAGCTTCATGGTTTGCTGAACTGCTGGTATCCGGTGTTCTTCCATGCGATCGCATCCTTCCGTCCACGATCACATAGAGTAATTCTAGAGGGGGCGGATTTCGTTCATCGCAATCGCATGATTCAGCTCCGCGATCGCGTAGCTTTGGGCCCTTCTCTTACGCGATCTCATGGCACCTAGTCGTGATCGCATTGTGTTAATTTCCCCTCTTACGCGTTTGCATGACACCTTGCCGCGATCGCATAGACAAATTTTATGTTACTAAATTTTTCTTCTTCACGATCGCATCTCACTTCATGCGATCGCTGTGATCAAAGGACCTGGGCGGATTATAACATTTCAAAAACGAGGGTTCTACCATTTTTACAAAAACTCAAGCTAGAGAGCTCGATTTTGGGAGATATTTCGAGGGAATTACATAGGCAACTATTGGGTAACGATTCCTTACCCTCTTATGATTATTACCCATTAATCTAAACTCGAATTCCACCATTAATTTCGGATTTTGGATGAAACTTGGGGTAAATTTCTTAGAACTAATTTTGATGATTTGAGGGGGCATTTGACCTCCGATTTGGAAGAATTTTATATGGTTAGACTCGTGAGAGTACAAGGGTTCTAAAAATGTAAAAAATATTTTGATTCCAAGTCGATGGATAGAGGGGTAGTTTGGTCATTTTACCCATTTTCGAGCCTTAACTTTAATTTTAACAGTGTAATTAGTTACTTGCGATATTATTTACACTATGTAATTGGTTTGAATAGATTTGGGACACTCGGAGTTGGATACTCGTGGCAAGGGCATTGTTTCTTAGCGGTTTTTGTACCGGTTCGAGGTAAGTTACTTGTCTAACCTTGTGTGGGGGACCTCTTCCCTTAGGATATCTTATGTGTTGATTTAAACGCCTTGTATGCGAGGTGACAGGCATGTACTTGTGCAAATTATTGAAAATTGACTTTACTTGAACTGCTTAAACTGTGTTATCTCTGTTATTTGACTTTGTTAAATGCAAGACTTATCCTGCGTTAGTTAAAGGAGTATGATTAGATAGAAGTAATTGTCTAAATGCTTAATTGTCTTAATTGAGATTACGTGGAACATGTTTGGATAGAATTTAATTGTTAATTATAGTTGTGTATTCCGTTTTTCTGAGTATTTTCCTTGTTTGATTGTGTTTTATGTTGTCGACTGCGTGTTCAATTCCCAAAGATCCTTGTTACTGAGATGAATAGACTGCGGGTTCAATTCCCGGAGATGCTTGTTACTGAGATGAACGGACTGCGGGTTTAATTCCCAGAGATCCCTATTATTAAGATGAGTGAAATGCGGGTTCAATTCCCAGAGATCCCTGTTATTGAGATGAGTGGACTGCAGGTTCAATTCTCGGAGATCACTGTTATTGAGATGAGTGGACTGCGGGTTTGATTCCTGGAGATCCACGGTAGCTGAGGAACTCTTTGTTATGTTATTTTTCCTGTCAATATTAATATCTAGTGACTTGTAGTTTTTATTCTGTTTCTTTGCTGTCATTTCAGGTTATTTATTGTTTTTCACTGTTCGATATTGTTATTTTTTTATTATTCTCGGTACGGCATTGACCTTTCTCGTCACTACTCCATCGAAGTTAGTCTTGACACTTACTGAGTATTGTCGTGGTATACTCATGCTACTCTTTTGCACACTTTTGTTGTGCAGATCTAGGTACATCTGATCAGGCACACTACGGTGATCGCAGAGCCATTTCAGGAGACTTGAGGTATGCATATGTTGCGTCCGCAGATCTGAAGAGTCTCCTTCTACTCTTCCTTAGTGACAGTAGTTCATTTCTCTTTTGTTCCGATTGTATAGATACTCTTGGAGGATAGGGCCATAGTTTTACACTCTTTAGCCTGTGTTTGCCTGTGAGTTTTCGGGTCTTGGAGGTTGTATTCTAGTACTTGTGATGAAGTGTATGTGCCATGCGGCACTTATTACATTATTCCTTTTGTTATTTCGAATTTGTTTTTAGCTTTTTCGTAAATACTATAAATTTCGCAATTGTGTAGGCTTACCTAGTCGCGAAGACTAGGTGCCATCATGACAGGTTCATAATTGGTGAACTAGGGTCGTGACAACAGTGAGCGCGGGGTAACCCTTTGATATTAACAGTGGTAACAATGACACTCTTATATGTGTTTCAGTCAGGTAACAATGACTACCAGTCAGGTAACAATGACTGACTAGTGGTAACAATTACACTAAAATACTTTGGTCAGGTAACAATGGCTGACCTTACTTGTGTATTCTTGTTAATTGATTCCTTTAAAAAAGAGAATGTTTTGCTATGTTTTCATAAATTCTATTGTTTATTTGGTTTACTGCTTAAGATAGCATTATTTGTGTCCTTTTGGAATTTTATACTTTTAGTGGTATTCACTTTTATTACCACTAAGTTGGAAGTACTCACTTTACTCCCTATACCATGTGTGCAGATCCAGGTTCTTCTCATCAGGCAGAGTGAGTCTAGTTGATTCAGAGTTCCTCCCGGGAGTATTCGAGGTAGCTACACGACATTCGCAGCCGAGAATTCTCCCTTCTATATTTTCCTTTATTTATGCATTTTCAGTATTAGACAGACTTGTAGTAGGATGTTATTCTGTCATTAGATGCTCATGATCGTGACACCGGGTCCTAGTTGGGCTGTTTTGGTATTTATTTTTGTCAGATTTTCGTATTTTATCAGTAATTCAGATTTTTACTTAAATAGTTTTATCTTTATTGTTTGGATAATTGGGGAAATTGACATAAATAGTCGGGCTTGCCTAGTAATGTGTTGGGCACAATCACGACCGGGTTGGGGTCGTGACACTTTCTTTCTCTATGTCTTCTTCGTCTTCCTTTTATCTTTTGTTTTTTTAATATTTTTTTTTCATTTTTTTTCCCATCTCTATTTCCCATTTCAAATCTATATTTTGTTTCTTTATTTTATTTACTTCTCACTGGATAAATTATTTGAGTACCTAGAAAAATCACAGTTTTTTTAGTTCATTTATTAAATTTTACTCAATTACGATGCATAATACTAGAGTGGTAGCAAAAGTCGTGGGGTTTTCTAGTTTAGCTTCTACTTCTTCTTCTTCTTCTTCTTCTTCTTCTTCTTCTTCTTCTTCTTCTTCTTCTTATTCTTCTTCTACTACTACTACTACTACTTCTACTTCTTCTTCTTCTTATTCTTATTCTTCTTCAGTCATAATAGTGTTTAATTTTGTAAGTGAGGAACTTATCGATGGTGGGTCTGAATTTAATGGGTTATTTAGAATATACTTATATATATATATATATATATAATGTATTAAATTTTTTATATACACCATGTATAAATTTTATATGGCCGAAATACATAAACAGACTCTCCAAGTTGTCCACAGCGGTCAGTTGAACACCTCAACTGAGACTATTTCCACTTAAACACTTCAAGTACTTATAAAGTATATCAACTAAACACTTTGCGCTGATATGGCAAATCAATTATGTCTCACTATAAATTGAGCGTGTGAGGACATGAATTGTGCTCTTTTCTTTTTCTTTTTATTTTAAAAAATAACCTTTATTTTTGTGGACACATATAACTTCATATTTACTTTCCCTTCTTCTACCAGCTTCTGAACTAAACTCCTCGGCAGCTTCATATTCAATTGAATTGGTCCATTATTCAGCTTCAAAATCGACAAATCAGAAGCCGATCATCGTGTTAACATGAGACACTCGAGTCGATCCTGTGAACTTATCTGAACAGCAGATTTCACTCTTCTTGGAACTCTACTAATTTCTTCTTTAGGAAACAAAGGCAATTCAACAAGGAAATATATTTTGTTTGGCTTCTGTTCTTGTTATGGTTTCAGTGGCTTAGCTTTGACACCAAACTTCTTCACTGCTTCTTATTCTAGTTAAACATGACCTGGGTAGTCTTTTACTACGTCCAACGTTGTTACTGGTGTTTTCAGTTTTCAAAGATTTTCCATTAATCTTCATCACTTCAAGGTTCAATCTAAATTTTTCTTTGCCCAATTTTTTCAGATGAAATGATGGTTATGGGTTCAACGACTAAGGGGAAGGATTTGAGAAAGCTTGGAAGAAGAGTTAGGAGAAGGAGGAAACCTACTTTAGGAGAAAAGTTTTTTTTGTTAATGATATATGTCAAATATTTATGACAAAATTACATGTGTCATTTTTTGATTGGTTCATTTACTATGTCATCCGCAAGTGCAACTCACGTATATTTCCTGCTATACTCAGGTGTTTACTTGTCACGACCCAGATTTATCCCACTATCGGGAGTCGTGATAGCGCCTACTAATGGAGCTAGGCCAGTCAAACATTATACATTCTCTATCAACATCACCAATATAATATCTTATCAATAATTAAATAAGTGTGAAAGACTTTTAAGTTTAACAAAATAATATAAAAAATGCGAAAGTTTGAAACACATCACTACCAAAAACCTGGTGTCACTAGCTCAACATTGGGCACACATACTCGCCCCTGCAACCTCAGAACTCCATCCACATCTAAAGTCACCTTTGTGGCACCTCCCTATTGCATAATGTCTCTCAGCACACACAAATGAGGATCATCAAACTGTTGGTCACGGATACGCTCCAATAATGAAGAGCGAGCGACCGTGCAAGCTAAAAATCGAGTAGGCTCAAAAATGTCCAACCTTACAAACTGATTGGCTAAGGCCTGAATATCTAAAGCAAGGGATCTCCGGCTGATCGAAATATAGGCAAGACTACCCATGTTGGCTCACTTCCTGCTCAATGCATCTGCCACAATATGAGCTCTCCCTGGGTGGTACAAAATAGTAAGATCATAATCCTTCAGTAGCTCCAACCATCTTTGCTGCCTCAAGTTCAACTCTTTCTGCTTGAGCAAGTATTGCATACTCTTATGATCGGTGTATACCTCACACGTCACACCATATAAGTAATGCCTCCAAATATTCAAGGCATGAACAATGGCTGCCAACTCTAGATCATGGACTGGGTAGTTTTTCTCATGGATATTTAACTATCTCGAAGTATAAGCAATGACCTGCCATCCTGTATCAATACTGCGTCGCGCCCAACACGAGAAGCATCACAATAAACTGTAAAAGGCCCTGAACCTGTGGGCAAAACCAATATCGGTGTCTTAGTCAGAGCTGTCTTCAGCTTCTGAAAGCTATCCTCGCACTCGTCTAACCACCTGAATTGGGCACCCTTCTGGATCAACATGGTCATCAGGGATGCTATAGGTGAAAATCCCTCCATGAATCGACGACAATAACTGGCTAGCCCCAAGAAAGTCCGAATATCCGTAGTTGAATCTGGCCGAGGCCAATTCTTGGCTGGCTCAATCTTCTTCGGGTCTACCTGATGCCCGCTGCTGATATAACATGACCTAGAAATGCAATTGAACTCGACTAGAACTCGCATTTTGAGAACTTGGAATACAACTGGTTATCTTTCAGGGTCTGAAGAACCACTCTAAGGTGCTTCTCGTGCTCCTCCTGACTGCGGGAGTACATAAGAATATCAACAATGAAAACTATCACGAACAAGTCCAAATAAGGCCTGAACACTCGGTTCATCAACTCCATAAATGCCGTTGGGGCCTTGGAAATCCCAAATAACATGACCAAAAACTCATAATGCCTATACCGAGTGCGAAATGCTATCTTAGGGACATCAGACGCCCTAATCCTCAGTTGTAACCCAATTTTAAATATATCTTTGAAAACACCTTCGCACCCTGCAACTGATCTAACAAATCATCAATCCTCGGCAGTGGGTACTTGTTCTTTATTGTTCCCTTGTTCAACTACCGGTAATCAATGCACATCCTCATTGATTCATCCTTTTTCTTCACAAATAGAACTAGCGCACCCCAAGGAGAAACACTAGGCCTGATGAAGCCTTTCTCGAGCAAGTCCTGCAACTGATCCTTTAGGTCTTTTAGCTTTGGCAGGGCCATACGATACGGTGGGATAGATATGGGTTGTGTGCCTGGGGCCAGATCAATACAAAAATCAATATCCCTGTGGGGCGGTATACCCGACAGGTCTGAAGGAAAAACCTCAGGGAACTCTCGGATAGTTGGAACTGAATCAATAGAAGGAACCTCCGTAGTGGAATCACAAACATATACCAAATAAGCTAAACACCCCTTCTCGACCATGCGTCGAGCCTTAACGTATGAAATTACATTGTATGTGGCATTACTTGGGGGCCCTTCTCCACTCCAATCGGGGTAAGTTAAGTAAATCCAAGGTCACGGTCTTGGTGTGGCAATCCAAGATCGCATGATACGGGGACAACCAGTCCATCCCTAATATGACATCAAAATCAACCGTGTCTAAAAGTAATATATCAACACGGGTCTCAAGACCCCCTAACACTACTATGTAAGAACGATGAACTCTATCGACCATACGTATACATGAATACCCAAGGCATCACTAGGCATAGCCAAGTGGGGAGCAAAATAAGATGACACATATGAATACGTGGACCCAGGGTCAAATAGCACTGAAGCATCCCTATCAGAGACTAGAATAGTAACTGTAATAACTGCATTGAAAGACTCAGCCACTGGCCTAGCTGGAAAAGTATAACACCGAGTTTGGGCCCACCTCCCTAAACTGTATCTCTAGGACGATCAATCACTGGCTGTCTTTTGCCTCTGCCGGTGCGATCTCCACCTCTACGGTCCCTAACTCGACCTCTATGATCCTTACCTCCGCCTCTAGCTGGCTGGGCAGGCTGTGGATCACCTACTGCCTGTATCATGAGGCGAGGACCCTGTTGCTGAGAGCTTCCGATGCTCGAGGCCAAAACCTAACAATGTGACCGGGGTCACCACAACCATAATAAGATCTCGACTGCTACGCCTGCTGCCCCTGTTGACCAGAATGTCCTCCCCTAAATCTCTGAAGTGGGGGTGCACTAATAAGGTGTTGATCTGATAATGTTGTTGAGAACCACCGCTGCCTGGAGTACTCTAAAGAAACCTGAAGCGCAAACTGAAAGGACCTCGGTACCAGATCCCTACCTCCAGATGAGGTACCACTGAATCTGGCAGAATAACGAGGTCTCTTGTTCGACATATGACCACCTCCCGAGTAAGGGCCATCTCAACTCTGTCGGCCGCGTTGGCCGCCTTCTGAAAGGAAATGTCACTACCAACTCCCTTGGCCATCTGAAGACAGATCGGCTGAATCATTCCAACAATGAATCTCCGGGCCCTCTTCCACTTTGAAGGGAGTATCACAACTGCATGGCATGCCAAATCCACGAATCAAGTCCCGTACTAAGTAATGGTCATGGAGCCCTGCTGGAGGTGCTCAAACTACCTACGAAGTGCCTCCCGCTGAGTGATGGGGAGAAACTTCTCCAAGAATAACTCCGCAAACTGATCCCATGTCAAAGCTGGAAACTCTGCTGGTCTAGATAGTCAATAATCTCTCCACCAAGTCTTGGCGGATCCTACAATCCTGAAGGTGCAAAATTCATCCCTGTTGGTCTCCACTATACCCATAGTGCTGAGAATCTCATGACAACTGAATAGAAAATCCTGGGGATCCTCCGGTAAATCACCGCCGATGGTGGCAAAAAGCTTGGAGAACCGATCAAGTCTCCACAAAGCATCCGAAGACATGGCCGCTCCATCTTTGGCCTGAGCTGTAATGCCTGTCTGAGCTGCCACTGAACCACTGGGACCTGAGTTTGGGGAGCTACCTGCTCCGGAGTACGCGTAGAAGGAGTTTAGACCCCCCTCTAGCCTGAGAAGTGGCTGGTGCTACTGGCAGCAAACCCGCTCTAGTGACATTATCCGGGGTGAACATAACCCCTCCTGGGACATGAGCCGGGCCCACTGAAGCTACTGGGGTTGGAACCTCCTCATCATAATCAATATAAGGCGCCATCTCTAGAACTGCTGCCTGGGGTTGAGCTTTTCCCCTACCACGGCCTCGGCCTCTGCCCTTCACGGAAGCTACTATTGGAGGCTCGAGCTGCTATGTTGTAGAAGAAAATGCACGTGTTCTCGCCATCTGTGAAAGAACATAGTAGAAGGACAATCAGTATTTGAGAAACGGATTCGCATGACAAGAAAGAACAAAAGTGAAACATTTCCTAACTCCGTAGCCTCTAGGGGATAAATACGGACGTCTCCACACCGATCCCTCAGACTCTACTATGTTTGTCTGTGAGTAGTGATACTTATGCAACTTAGAGCTTTGATGTCAATTTGTCACGACTCGGATTTATCCCACCATCGGGCATTGTGATGACACCTACTAACGGAGCTAGGCCAGCCAAACATTACATATTCTCTATCAACATCACCAATATAATATCCTATCAAATAATTAAATAAGTGCAGAAGACTTTTAAGTTTAACAAAATAATATAAAAATGCGGAAGTTTGACACACATCACTACCCAAAACCTGGTGTCACTAGCTCATGGACTACTATAGAATACTACAACCAAGTCTGGATGAAGAAAAATACATAAGTCTGTTTCGAAAAAATGAAAACAAACTGAAGTAAAGGAAAGTGACTTCGGCCTACGAACGCCAGCTAGGCTACCTCAAAAAGTCCCTGGACTGATAATAGCTCCTGGAATAAATATCCTACTGCTGCTGTCCAAAAGCTGCTCCTGGATCTGTGCACAAAAAAATGCACAGAGTGTAGCATCAGCACAATCGACCCCATGTGCTGGTAAGTGCCTGGCCTAACGCCGGCGAAGTACTGACGAGGCTAGATATGACTACCATATCAACCTGTACAATTTTATATACATATATACACTAAAAATAACAGAAATACTGAAACTAAACAATAAAAAGGGGGAGCATGCTATGGGGAGTACAATTGAATATATAGTTCATCAATTTAATTAAAAACAAGGCACAACAATAATTATCACAGAATAAGAAATTCAATAGTTTCATGGTATCAACATTCGTACTTTTACTCTCATTTTCACCCAAAGCAATCGAATAAAATGCACGGCATCACCCTTCGTGCTTTCCCTCACTTATCTCTCGTTTCATGGCACAGAATGACCCTTCGTGCATATATAATCAAATCAAAGCACGGAATGTACCTTCATGCGTAAATAGTCAAAATATAGCACAGAATGACCATTCATGCAATTATAATTAGAAATAGCACGGAATGACCCTTTCTGCAATATCACTCTTCCTCACCCAAACAGCATTCACAACCAAATGGGCAAGAAGAATAAATAAATAGTAAGCACTATCCCGGCAATGGAGTAACACAAATAACAACTGAGTCCCGGTAAGGGAACAATAACAATAACTTTCACAACCCGGCAAGGGTAATACTCAATATACTCAGCCATCCTGGCAAGGGATTAATCACATCTCCTTTCAATACTTTCATCTTTTACTCAATAGTATTTATCATTCAAGCCAATGCTCCAAAATATTAATATTTCACAATTTATCCTCAAACTCTTCACATTTGTAGCAAATCATAATTTAGCTTAGGAGAGTTCCAAATTATCTCAAAAACAAGTACAAACAAAGACCCACGGTCAGGGTAGACTCCGGTGTATAGACACTCGTCACCACGCCTATACACCGCACTCGATCATTTAGCAAATAGCATTTATGATACTCTAATCCTATTCCCTCAAGCCAAAGTTAGATCAAATACTTACCTCGAAGGTTTACGGCCAACACAATCCTTAAGCAATGCCTTTCCTTTCGAATTTAGCTCCAATTCAATCACAACTATACACAATTGATTTAATATCATCAATAATACTCAACAATCCAACCCAAATGCCTAAATTTAGTCTTTCCAATATTCTGCCCAAAATTTGCAAAATCGACCCCGGGCCCGCTTGGTCAAAACCTGAGGTTTGAACAAAAAAAAATTTACCCATACATCCACGAGTCCGAATATATGATTTATTCTTATGTTCGACCCCAAAACGAGGTCTAAATCATAAATTCTTTGAAAACCCTAACACTATCCACCTTCCTAATTTTCTTCCCACTTTTACATGTTTAGGCCTAAGAATTTAAGAGTTTTGGATGGAAATTGAAGAAAATGAGTTAATTAATACTTACCCAAAGAAACTTGGTGAAGAGAAGTACTAAAAATCACTTAGGGGATGTGGAGAAGATGAACTCGTGTGTATTGTGTGAAATAACCCGTCACTGGTCTGTTTTTAGACTATAAAAATACCCGGGTGACATTACCCTACGCGATCGCGTAAAAGGGATAGCGATTGCAGAGAGCAAAGGCTAGAAGCTATGCTATCGCATGAGGATATCTGCGATCTCGTAGAGAAAATTCGTTGGGTGGTCTATTTGGCCTATGCGATCGCGTGGGCATGTACGGGAACGCGGAGAAGATGACCTAGAAGCTACGCAATCGCGTGAAAGGTGATGCAATCGCATTGAAGGAATGGACAAATCAGTGCAATCGCTTGAAGGAGGCCGCAATCGCGTAGAACAAAATGTCTGTGCAAAAATTGTAGAAAATCTGCCAACTTTTCTAAGTTTAGAACACACCGAACCACCTCTGAAACACTCTCGAGCCCTCGGGAATCCCAACAAAACACACACACTAACTCAATATCATCCGACAAACTTGCTCGAGTGATCAAATCGCTAAAATAATATCAAAATCAAAGAATCAACCCCCAAAACTCATAGATTTCATTTCAAAGTTCATAAATTTTCAACTTTAGCTAATTGGGTCGAAAATACGTCAAACGATGTCCGGTTTTGACCAAATTTCATAGAAAGCACTTAATGCATATTTAAGACCTGTACCGAGCGTCGGAATCAAAACTCATTTTTCCTTAATAATTTCATAAAATAATTTAACAGAAAAATTCTTTTACCAGGGTTCTAGACCTCAGATTTCGACTTCGGGCATGTGCCCGAGTCCCATATTTTTCTACGGATCTCTCAAGACCGTCACATCATGGGTCCGGGTCCGTTTACTCAAAATGTTGATCAAAGTCAACTATAACAATATTAATATCATAATTCTTCAAAATTGTTCGCGGAATTCATATATTTTAACATAAAACTTTTGGCTTCGCGGGACTGCCCATGCAAGTTTAGGCAACCAAACGTGAGGTTTCTAAGGCCTCGAAAGCGCGGAGAAAGGGAGAAATACGGTGATGACCCTTTGGGTTATCACAATACTTGACCTACTTAATAGCCACTTGAAGTATTTAACTGGAAATAGTCTCAGTTGAGCTGTTCAGCTGACCGTTGTGAACAACTTGAAGGGACCGTTTTTGTATTTCATATTTTATATATAAATGTATATTGTATTATTCAGTGTATTTTATATACTTTTTGTATCGTGACAGTCTGTTTTGTATATTTTTCGTATAGTAACAGTCTATTTAGTATATATTTTGTATAGTGACAGTTTATTTTGTATAGTATATTAAAAAAATATACAGAAGAGACAAAATCAAAGGAATTAATCACAAAGTGTTGACCAGAAGTCACAATAACACAAGATGATCACTTCTTGGGTCACATTAATCTAAAAATCATGAACTGGTACTAGAAATGTACTTTGAATGAGAATACCTAAGTTTGAATACCCTGATCTAGCTGAGTGGGTCCGTGAGGCCGAGTCTATATTGGTTGAGAGGGGTCGATGACCCATGTTGAGGTATTGATATATATACCGGACCGTGCTGCACGTCGCAGCAGTATATACATATACATGTATCAGATCAGACTGCACGCAACAATATTATATATATGATATATATACAGATCAGACTGCATGCCGCAATGATATATATATTTGGATCGGACTGCACGCCACAATGATATATATATATATGTGGATCGGACTACATGCCGCACTATTATAGCGTTTGGGCTGAAGGAGCCCCTCTCGAGTCTGCATACACCCCCAGTGAGCGTAGTTATATATTATTGGATCGGGCTGCACGCCGTAGCATTATATCTATTATATTGGATCGGGCTACATGCCGCAACATTATATATATATATATATATATATATATATATATATATATATATATATATATATATATATATATATATATATATTAGATCGGGATGCACGCCGCAGCAGTATTAGTAAGGATCGGGCTATACACTGCAGCAGTGTTGGATCAGTGTTGCATCAGTGTGAGATAGTAGTAGACTAAGATTGGACTTTCCACCTTAGAAATGTGATTACCTGTATTGTTACCCTTAGAGCTGTTTAGTGTTCTTACACGTGTTCTTATTTTCAGTTATTATTTATTGTTACTACTCACTGAGTTGGAAGTACTCACTCTACTCCCTGCACCTTGTGTGCAGATACAGGGATCCAAGAGGTCAGTTGAGCTATACATTACTGTCGTTCCAGCTTTTACGGAGACATCGAGGTAGCTGCCGGCATCCGCAGGACCCGATCTCTCCCTTCTATTATCTATCTCTTGTATTCCTATTCTAGACTTGGTTGTATAGACTTTATTCTATTGTTATAGGCTCAGACTTGTGACACCGGATCTATTGAGGCTATATTTCAGTTTTTTCATATTCCGCACTTGTTGTTATTGTTATGAAAACTGGCTATTTGACTTTTAATGAAACATCCTTAATTTAATAACTGAACTAGTTACTGGAAATTCTTGGGATTGCCTAGCAATGTGTTTGGTGCCATCACGACCGGGGTTTGGGTCGTGACAAGTTGGAATCAGAGCCTAGGTTATCAGGTCTCACGAGTCATGAGCCGGTTTAGTAGTGTCTCGCGGATCGGTACGGAGATGCCTGTACTTATCCTTGGGAGGCTGCAAAACCTTTTAGGAAATTATCAAATTCTTGAAATTCATGTCGTGCGACTTTATTGATCTGAAACTGAACTTTGGTATTCTATTCTCTTGTTGGTACAAGTTGAGGTGGACGACCACCAATGCCACCTGCTAGAGGTCATGGACGTGGTCGTGGTTGTGGTGGGGGTAGAGCAACTGGGGCAGTTCCAGTTGACCCACCAACTATCCCCATTCCGGATCTGCCTCCAGTTGTAGAGGTTCCAGCAACACCTGTTCAGGCACCAGCTGTGCCTATCATGATTCCGGGTCTTTAGGAGACCTTAGCTCAAATTTTGACAGTTTGCACATGCCTGGCTCAGGCAGTTTCAGCCTCCACTGCAGCATCTACATCTCATACCGGGGGTGGTCATCAAACCCCCGTAGCTCGCACTTCAGAGCAGGTAGTGCAAGGTCTTTAGACACATGAGGCACCACCAGTCCAGTCGGTGGCTCCAGTTCAGCCGGTTATTTAGGTTCAGGGTGACAGGGTCCCAGTGATGCCTGACGATGAGCAGTGTCGTCTTGAGAGGTTTAGCAGACTTTCACCACCTATATTTAGTGGTACTCCAGGCGAGGACGCCCAGGGCTTTCTCGATAAGTGCCATTGTATGCTCCGTACAGCAGGGATTCTTGAGTAGAGTGGAGTATCATTTACTAGTTTCCAGTTTCAGGGAGCAGCCTTCACATGGTAGGAGGCTTATGAGAGATTTAGGCCGACATGTGCGGCACCATTAACATGGCAAGAGTTCTCCACTATTTTTCTGGAAGAGTGGATACCCCGATCTCAGAGGAAGGAGCTACGCAGGCAGTTTGAGTGGCTCCGTTAGGGGGATATGACAGTGTTAGAGTATGAGGTGAGGTTTACAGAGTTAGATAGATATGCACCACGGATGGTTCCTACTGATCAGGAGAGGATCGGGCGCTTTGTGAATGGACTTATTTATCCTATTTGTATTTTTATGACCCGAGAGAGGGTCCCGAGTCATTCATTTGAGGATACAGTTGATATAGCTCGCGACATTGAGACAAACTATTGCTGAGAGTGAGGGGAGAGGGAGGACAGAAGGCCTCGGGGATTAGGTAGTTATAGCGGTACTCAGTCTAGAGGCCAGGGTCAGCAGAGCCGAGGTCATTCTTTTAGATCTTCATAGCCATCCCGCTCAGAGTACCGTGGGTCATATTTTGGACGAGGTCATCAGGGCTCTTATCAGGGCCAGCCATCTCTCAGTGCCCTAAAAGCGCAAAGTTACAGGCTCCATCTATTCCGTGTTCTTTCCAACCGAGTTCTTCAGCTAGCCACTCCGGTGTGAGAGGTTCCCTTCAGTCTCAGCCCCCAGTACCTGGGAGTTGCTTTGAGTGTGGGGAGTTTGGGCACATTTGAAGAGAATGTACCCGCCTTGTATCCAGGACATCTCTGCAGAGGGGACATCCCTCATCTTCTGGTCCATCTACTTTAGCACCCGCCCCGCCAGCTAGGGGTGAGGGTCAGGCAGCGAGGGGTCGCCCTTGAGGGGGAGGTCGATCAGGTGGTCAGGCTCGTTGCTGTGCTCTTCAGGGCCATTCAGATGTGGTTGCTTCAGACACTATTATTACATGTATTATTTTAGTCTGCCACTGAGATACCTTAGTTTTGTTCGATCCCGGTTCCACTTATTCCTATGTATCTTCATATTTTTCTCCTTATTTAGGCACGACCCGATGATGTCTTGCATTGCTCGTGCATGTATCTACCCCGGTGGGTGATACCATTATTGTGGAACATGTGTACCAGTCCTGTCTTGTTACTATTGGGGGTCTGGAGACCCGAGTAGACTTGCTGCTATTGAGCAAGATTGATTTTAATGTCATTTTGGGCATGGACTGGCTATCTCCGTGCCACGCTATTCTAGACTGTCATGCCAAGACAATCACTTTGGCTATGCCAGGTATTCCGAGGATCGATTGGTGAGGCATGACTGATTATGTACCCAACAGGGTAATATCTTTCCTAAAGGCCCAACAGATGGTTGGGAAGGGATATTTATCATATTTGGCATTTGTGCGGGATGTTGGAGCTGAGACTCCCAGTATTGATTTTGTTCCCGTTGTGAGGGATTTTGCTGATGTTTTCCCCTCAAACCTGTCGGGCATGCCGCCAGACAGGTATATTGACTTTGGGATTGATTTGGTGTCAGGCACTCCGCCTATTTCTATTCCTCCTTATCGCGTGGCACCAGCTGAGTTAAAGGAATTGAAGGAGCAGCTTTAGGAACTCCTAGATAAGGGGTTCATTTGGCTGAGTATGTCACCGTGGGGTGCACCGGTCTTGTTTGCCAAGAAGAAGGATGGCTCAATGAGGATGTGTATTGACTACAAGCAGTTGAACAAAGTAACAGTGAAGAAAAAGTATCCTCTGCCACGCATTGATGATCTATTTGATTAGCTCCAGGGAGCGAGGGTATTCTTAAAGATTGATCTTTGTTCAGGTTATCACCAGCTGAAGATTAGAGATTCAGATATTATGAAGATAGCCTTCAGGACGAGATATGGGCACTATGAGTTTCTAGTGATGTCTTTTGGGTTGACCAATACCCTAGCCGCGATCATGCATTTGATAAATAGTGTGTTTCGGCCGTAGTTGGACTCCTTCATGATCGTGTTTATAGATGATATCCTGGAGTACTCTCATAGCCAGGAGAGGAATGCTCAACATCTGAGAGTTGTATTATAGAGGTTGGTGGAGGAGAAGCTATATGCCAAGTTCTCCAAGTGTGAGTTCTGGCTCGATTCCGTGGCTTTTCTGGGACACGTGGTGTCTAGTGATTGTATTCAGGTGGATTCGAAGAAGATAGAGGCGATGCAGAGTTGGCCTAGACTAACCTCAGCCACTGAGATTCGTAGTTTTCTGGGATTGGCAGGGTATTATCACCGATTTGTTCAAGGATTTTCTTCTATTGCTTCACCCTTGACTAGGTTGACATAGAAGGGTGCTCCATTTGTATGGTCCGAGGAGTATGAGGAGAGCTTTCAGAAGCTCAAGACAACATTGACCACTGTGCTAGTTTAGATATTGCCGTCAACTTCAGATTCTTATGTTGTGTATTGTGATGCATCAAGAGTTGGCATTGGATGTGTGTTGATGTAGGAGGGTAGAGTTATTGCTTATGATTCTTACCAGTTGAAGCCCCATGAGAAGAACTACCATGTGCATGATTTGGAGTTAGCATCCATAGTTCACACTCTGAAGATTTGGAGACATTACGTGTATGGTGTTTCTTGTGAGGTGTATACTGATCATCATAGCCTTCAGCATCTATTCAAATAGAAAGATCTTAATTTAAGGATTATGATATTACTATATTGTATCATCCGGGGAAGGCCAAAGTTGTGGCCGATGCTTTGAGCCGAAAGGCGCTCAGTATGGGCAGCTTAGCTTATATTCTAGTTGGGGAGACGCCCTTTGCATATGATGTTCAGGCGTTGGCCAATCGGCTAGTGAGGTTGGATATTTCTGAGCCGAGTCGAGTGTTGGCTTGCGTGGTTTCTCGGTCCTTTTTATATGATCGCATCAGAGAGCGTTAGTATGATGATCCACATTTGCTTGTCCTTAAGGATAATGTTCTGCATGATGATGCCAGGGATGTGTCTATTGATAGTGATGGTGTTCTGAGGATGCAGGGACGGATCTGTGTGCCCAATGTAGATGGTATTCGAGTGTTGATACTAGAGGAGGCTCACAGCTCGTGGTACTCTATTCATCCGGGTACCGCGAAGATGTACCAGGACTTGAGACAATATTACTGGTAGAGGAAGATGAAGAAGGATATTGTTAGTCATGTAGCCAGATGTCTCAACTTCCAGCTGGTCAAGTATGAGCATCAGAGACTAGGTGGTGTTCTTTAGCGTATTTTTATTCCTGAGTGGAAATGGGAGCGGATTACTATAGATTTCATGAGTGGTCTCCCTCGGACTTCGAGGAAGTTTGATTCAGTGTGGGTGATTATTGATCGGCTGACCAAATCCGCACACTTCATTTTAGTATGTACTACTTATTCATCGGAGCGGTTAGTAGGGATCTTCATTCGGGATATTGTCAGATTACATGGGGTTCCAGTGTCTATCATATGAGATAGAGGCACTTAGTTCACTTCTCAGTTCTAGATAGCATTTTAGCGGGAGCTGGGTACGCAGGTAGAGTTGAGCACAACATTTCATCCTCAGACAAACGGACAGTCTTAGCGCACTATTCAGATCTTGAAGTAAATGTTGCATGCCTGTGTGATCGATTTTGGAGGTTCATGGAATGAGTTTTTTCCACTTGCAGAGTTTGCCTACAACAACAATTATTAGTCGAGTATTCAGATGGCCCCGTATGAGGCGTTGTATGGTAGACGGTGTAGATCTCCTGTGGGATGGTTTGATCCTGGCGAGGCTAGATTTATAGGGACTGAGTTAGTTTAGGATGCTTTGGAGGGAGTGAAGCTGATCCAGGAGAGGCTTCGAACAGCACAGTCACGCCAAAAGAGTTATACGGACAGTAAGGTTCGAGATGTGTCTTTCATGGTTGGCGAGAGGGTCTTGTTGAAAGTTTCACCTATCAAGGGTGTTATGCAGTTTGGGAAGAAAGGGAAGCTGAGTCACAGGTTCATTGGCTCTTTTGAGATACTTATGAGGATTGGGGAGGTGTCATATGAGCTAGCTTTGCCACCCAGCTTGTCTATTGTGCATCTAGTATTCCATGTGTCTATGCTCCGGAAGTATGTCGGGGATCCGTCGCATGTATTGGACTTCAGTACGATTCACCTTGATGGGGATCTATCTTATGATGTGGAGCCGGTGGCTATTCTGGGTCGACAGGTTTGAAAGTTGAGGTCCAAGGAAATTTCTTCATTAAAGGTGCAGTGGAGAGGCCGGCCTATGGAGGAGGCTACTTGGGAGACCGAGCAGGAGATGCGGAGTAGATATCCCCACTTATTTGAGACTCCACGTATGTTTCTTGACCCGCTCGAGGACGAGCATTTGTTTTAGTTGGGGAGAATGTGACGACCCGGTCCGTCGTCACGTGAGTAACCGCATTGTTTTCCCGTTATATGCTTGTTCATGTTTCAATATTTGTGTTTGGTGAATTTGAGTCATTTTGGATCGATTTTGGTAGGAAATAAGACAAATAGTCTCTTTGATGAAGGAATAGTTTGGAAAAGTCAATCGGATGTTGATATGTGTTAGAAGGCTCGGAATTGGATTCTGATGGTTCGGTTAGCTTCGAGGGATCATTTGTGGCTTAGAAGAGCGATCAGAATTAAAATTGGAGGTCCGTTGTAGAAATAGGCTTGAATTGGCAAAGTTGGAATTTTGGCAAATTCCGATCGATAGGTGAGATTTTGATTTTGGAGTCAAAATGGAATTCCGATAGTTGCAGTAGCTTCGTTAGGTGAATTTGGATATGTCTGCAAATTTTTAGGTCATTCGGACATCGTTTGGTCGGGTTTTTGATTGGATGTTGGTTTCGGAAGTTTTAGTTGAAACTTAGGCTTGCATCCGCCTTAATTTGATGATTTTTGTGTTTAAGGATATGTTTTAATGATTGGAACAAGTTTGTATCGTATTTTGGAGTAGGTTGTTGGTTTTCGTTGAGGTCCCGGGGGCCTCGGGGTGAATCCGGGGGTCCAACGGATCAATTCTTGCATTTTTAGAGGTCTAATGGTTGCTGGTATTTTTTGCAGAAAAATGCTCTATGCGATCGCATAGGTGTTGTTGCGATCGCATAGAAGGATGAAAGTGGGGTCTGAGTTTTTTCTATGCGATCGCGTAATAGGGGTTGCGATCACATAGCATTGTGAGCTTGTTCTCTGCGATCGCATAGTGTATTTTGGCCTAGGGTCCTTGGCATGGAATTTGTTCTATGCGATCGCAAGGGTAGGAGTGCGATCGCATAAGAGGAATTTTTGAGGTGGAAAATTTTTGCTATGCGATCGCAATAGCTGGGAGGGCGATAGAAGGGTTTTAAGAAAAGAAATCAGTCGCAAAGCTTGGATACTTTCCTCCATTTTTTAGCACCTTAAGTGCTAATTGACAGAACTTGAAGAGGATTTCATCAGGAAGTGATTGGAGGTAAGTCTCGTGGTCCTAATACATCATTTTATCGAAGAATCTTCCATTATTTCTCTAAATTTGGGTATAAATTGAGGAAGTTAGGGCTTGGATTTTTTCTATGTAAAATCATAATTTGGCGGCTCATTTGAAGTCCGATTTTGATAAATTTTCTATGCACGGACTCATGGCGAGATGAGGATTCTAAAAATGTAAATTTCATAAATTTTCGAGAAGCGGGCCCGAGGCTCAGGTTTGGCAACTTCGTGTTTTTGGGTGTTTTTCGAGTCCTTTAGATTGGGTTATGATTCATTAGCCTATTTTGATGTATTCTTATTGGTTATGATCAGATTTGGCACCTGAGGAGGTCGATTTGCGAGGAAAGCGCAAGGCAAGCTAGGACTTTGGCCGGTTCAAGGTGAGTGGTAGTAATAAATGATATACTGAGGGTTTAAAACCCCGTATTTGCACTATACAATGCAATGTTGAGATGAAACACGCGTCGTGTGATGAGCGTAGTGATATTGTGACTGGGAATTCGGACTTAGTCCATCCCGACTGTTAGTATATTATACTTATTGACTGAGACTGAGCTTATATTCGTATATTTGGGCTAGTTGACATGTTTGGGGCCTTGTGCCGATCTGTAGAACTTTAGAGAAACCTATGGAGCTAAATGACCCTTATGTCTGTTGAACACATACTCTCAATTATATTCTTAACTGTATAGCATAACATGAACCGGTACTAGAAATGTACTCTGAATTAGAATACCTAGGATTGAATACCCTCATCTAGCTGAGTGGGCCCGTGAGGCCGAGTCTATATTGACTGAGAAGGGTCGAGGACCCATGGTGAGGTATTGATATATATACCGGATTGGACTACACACCGCAGTGATATATATGTGGATCGGACTGCACACCGCAGTATTATATTGCTTGGGCTGAAGGAGCCCCTCTGGAGTCTGCACACACCTCTAGTGAGCGGAGTTATATATTATTGGATTGGGCTGCACGTCGCGACGTATATATATATATATATATATATATATATATATATATATATATATATATATATATATATATATATATTGGATCGAGTTGCACGCCGCAGCAGTAGTTTTAGTTAAGATCGGGCTGCGCGCTGCAGCAGTGTTGGATCAGTATTGTATCAGTGTGAGACAGTAGTAGACTGAGACTAGACTTTCCACATTAGAAATGTGATTACCTGTGCTGTTACCCTTAGAACTGTTTAGTGTTCATACAAGTGTTCCTATTTTCAGTTATTATTTATTGTTACTACTCACTAAGTTGGAAGTACTCACTCTACTCTCTGCACCTTATATGCAGATACAGGGATCTAGGAAGGCAGTTGAGCTATATATTATTGTCGTTTCAGCTTTTGCAGAGACATCAAGGTAGCTGCCGGCGTCCACATGACTCGATCTCTCCCTTTTAGTATCTATCTCTTGTATTCCTGCTCTAGATTTGGTTGTATAGACTTTATTCTATTGTTAGAGGCTCAGACTTGTGACACCAGGTCTGTTGGGGCTATATTTCAGTTGTTTCATATTCCGCACTTGTTATTATTGTTATGAACATAGGCTATTTGACTTTAAATGGAACATCCTTAAGTTAATAACTGAACTGGTTACCTGGAAATGGTCGGGCTTGCCTAGCAATGTGTTGGCCGCCATCACGACCGGGGTTTGGGTCGTGATACCATTTGAGGAGCATATTTGGTATTTGGAGTTTATTACTCAAATGGCCACTTATATATTCCAAAATTATCTTATAATATTATTTTCTTTCGTTTGTAACAACAAAGTCACTGAACTATGCGTATTGTACTTAGAAGGTCACTTAACTAAATTTTTCAAATTTTGAATCGAAAAATACCTATTTTATCGTCTAAATTATAAACATTTATCTTCTTTTTATTTTCTTAAACTTTTTATTATTATGAATTTTTTTTATTTATATCATGAATTGCCTAATGAAAATATAAATATAATTTATAAATTAAAAAATAAAAGTATTTAAACATCTATAATGTTGTAACAAAAATAATGAGCATAGTAAAAAAAATAATTAGAATAATTTGTTCGTAATAATATATTTAGTATTAACAACAAAATTATTCAGAATGAAAGAATATAAAGGTTGTCAAATATGTATTCGATGCACGTAATATAAGAATAATTATTCAAATAAAATATATTTTATAATATACATTATGTTTTCTTAAAAATTATGCTCAATTATATTATTATGTTTCAACCAACTTTTCAATGACACAAAGTTATGTTAGAAGAAAGCAGAGGAACTATCTGTATATGGTAAAATATGCTATGTTAAGTCGTGATGGAATATATATATATATATATATATATATATATATATATATATATATATATATATATATATAAGTTGAAGAAGTTGAGTGGCAGAAGTAATAAGTACATGGTGAACTGACCGTATCTCAAATCGGCACAAATGAACAAGTAGAGTATACTAGGGCGTTTGAGAGAACCAAAGCCAATTCAGTTGTTTCCTTGCAGCCAGTGCTTAAGTTATTATACGAATAAATTATTCTAATTAATTTTACTTACAGTGCTCATTATTTTATTATTCCTGCATTGTAGATGCTTAAATACTTTTTTAATAAATAATATTTATTTATTCTATAGGTAAGTCCATAATATAAATTAAAGAGGAAAATCATAATATTAAAAAGTTTTAAAAAATAAAAATAATAATATTATAATTTAGAGGGTAAAATAGGTATTTGGCAATCCAACATTTGGAAAATTTTGTTGAATGACCTTCTTAGTGTAATAGGCCTAGTTTAGTGACTTTGTTATTATAAACGAAAGAAAAGTGACTTTAGGAGATAATTTGAGATACTTGAGTGACCATTTGAGTAATTGACTCAACATATTTGCAACTATTTTGACTTTTGATATACCAAACTTGCGCACTTTTGAATATTTATCATCTAAATTGTTTGATTTAAAATGTTAATGAATAATTTTTCAGAAAATAAATCAAATGCATAGTGAAGAGGTAAATCATAGCCAACCATAATTAATACCGAATCAGGAATTGAGGCAACAAAATATTAAATTTAATAAAAACGGTTCTTACGAAGCTTATTGATTATGAAGATTGACCCTGCCTCTCCTAGGAGAGGTTCAAGGAATATGAGTTTTCTTTTCTTTATTCGGATTGGAGCCGCCTTTCCTTGGAAAGGTTTCGGGAACCTATCGATCTCTGAGCTTCTAGGACCTTTTTCGAAGAGAATGAGTGTTCTTTCTTTTGGGGGGGGGGGGGGGGAATTGAGAGGAAAATTAGAGATTCAATCTTGACCCCTTGGAGAAGCCCCCTGCCAAAATACCCCCTCTCGCTATTTATAGTCGGGGACCTTTCACCCCTCGACCCCTTCCAGTGTTGATCATGTCGGGGGGTCGACCATAATGAATACTCCGTATGAGCACTTGATTTTTGTCTCACTTAAATTACTGCTATAGAATTCATTAAAATTGGGATTTTCTTTTATTATTTGAATTTTAGAAAATTAATTGCATATTTTTGTGATTGTGTGCATTTTTTGTGCATTTTTTAATTGATATAACCCATGAAAAAAAATAACATATTTGCATTTAGAATTCGATTTTATAAAACAGAAAAATAACAAAATAGTCATTTTTACATCTTTTGTTTAGATTTCCTTTTAAATTGGGATTTAGTTAGTTTTAGGTAAATTAGTTAGTTGGATTTTAGTTTAATTCAAGTCTTTGCTACTTTTAATTTTTAATTTTTAATTTTTCTTTCTTTTAACAAAAGAACAAAAATCAATAGAAATAAAAATAAGTTGAATTTAAATAAAAGAAAAGAAATTAATTGAATAAAAAGAAAAAAAAAGAGAAGAAAGATATCAGTTCATGTATTTTTGGCCAAAAATCAAGCCCAACACGCCCTATCCCTTTCCTTCACACCCCAGTCCAAGCCTAATACCCCTTTAACTGGTCTGCCCTTTCCCTTAGCCAAAACGACATCGTTTGGGTCAATACATTCTGGGCCCTTCATTTTTTCTGATCTAACGACTCTTGTTTATTCATGGACAAGATATAAAAGTGTCCAAAAAATACATTAAACCTCAAAATATTATTCACCCTCCTCGTATTGTAGCATCCCTGTAATGTCGACGACCGCTCCACCGTGTCTCTGCCACCCACCACCGTCCACCGCCTGCCAGAAATCGCCTTCGCCGGCGGCGATACTCCAAATCTGCTCAAAATTTTACCACAAGTCCCCCTTTTCCTTCTCTTTCCAAATCCCCAAATACCATCCCTCAATTACTAACCAAAACTCTCAAATCTCCAATCGAAATTCCGGTGAAAACTCTAAGTTTACCAAACCTCACCAAATTTACACCATGTCTCTTGTAACCCTACTCATCCCTAATCTCAAAACGAATCCCTTCAAATCTCAACGGAACCCCTCCGATTTTAGATCTAGGGTTTTTTGAATTCACCCATTTTTGAGTTTCAAGCACTCTATTGATTTTTGATTCATGTCATATGTTTATTTTGGATAAAATAAACATATAACATTAATCAAAAACCAAATTTGGAGTTAATCCCAATTGAAGATTAAAAGCAGTATGTCTTTTCAAAATTAATTCTATCTCTTTTAGTTTTAATTTCTTCTTACTATTTTAGTTTAAGTCTCGTTATATTAGAATTAGTTGCATTTTAGTTCATAATTCTGTTCTATTTTTTCAGTTGTAGTTTTCAATCTTTTGTTTAATTTGTGTTTACTAGTTCATGATTTTAGTTTATAATTTTTGTGTTTGTTTATTAGTGATGTAACGACCCGGCCGGTCATTTTAGAAAATTATGCCCCAATCCCCAATTTAACTGTTTCCCTAAGTTCATTTCTGCTATTGTGGTATGCCGGGAGAGTCGGTTCTGAAATTTGGAGCATTTTGGGACACTTAGTCCCTAAATGGGAACTTTAAAGTTAGAAAATGGTCCGTAACCGGAACAGTGTTAAGACGATCTCGGAATGGAAATCTGATGGTTCCATTAGCTCCGTCAGGTGATTTGGGGGTTGGGAGCGTGTTTGGAATGTATTTTGGAGGTCCGTAGCTCAATTAGGCTTGAAATTCTGAAGTTTGAAATTTTGGCGAATCCGAACGATAGGTGAGATTTTGATTCGGGGGTCAGAATGGAATTCCGACAATTTCTGTAGCTTCGTTATGTGAATTTAGATATGTCCGCAAATTTTCAGGTCATTCGGACGTCGTTTGGTCGGGTTTTTGATCGAATGTGCAATTCGGAAAGTTTTAAGAAGTTTAGGCTTGAATTCGATGTGAATTATGGGTTTTGATGTTGTTAGACGTGTTTTTATGATTTGAATGAGTTCGTATCGTGTTTTGGAGTATGTTGGTGGTTTTCGTTGGGGTCCGGGGAGCCTCAGGATGAATTCGGGGGTCCAAACGGACCAATTTGTGCCAAAAGGCACTGCTGTTTCTGCTGCAATAATTGCAGAGCAATTTTGCTCTCCGCGATCACGGAGATGGCCATGCGATCGCGTAAGGTGTGGTGGTAATGCATCGCGATCACGATGCCTAGGATGCGATCGCGTAAGGGAAAAGCCCGGAGCTCTGCGATCGCGAGGTGGGGTGTGCGATCGCGTAAGTCTGGAGGTTGAAGCATTGCGATCGCGTGAGGTTTTATGCGATCGCGTAGGGTATTTGGTCGAAAGCAGTGCGATCGCGTGGCGAGTGTCGCGATCACGTAGGTTAATCTGGGAGCCGGCCGAGTTTGTTCTTCGCGATCGCGAGCCTGTGGCTGCGATCGCAGGGGGTCGCCTGGCAGTCAAAATTCTAATATAACAGAACAGTGTATCCGCGAACCCTATACCCCAAAATGCCATTGTTGAGCTCCAAGAGAGGGAATTGAAGTGGAAACGCTGGAATATCATCGGGAAATCATTGGGGGTAAGTTTCTTGACCTTAATTCGTTGGTTTATCATGAAATCCGTGATTATTTCACTGAAATGGAAGATTTAAGGTGGGTTTGAGCCCTAGGCCTAAATTTTAGAAAATCTTTGATTTGTATGGGCAAACGGAGTCCGATTTTGATAAATTTTATATGCACAGACTCGTATTGAGATAAGGAACCCGAATATATAATTTTCTTGATTTTTCGATAAGCGTACCGAAAGTCGGTTTTGGCAACTTGTGGGTTTTGGTGTATTTGGAGTTGTTTTAATTGGGTAATGCCCAATTGGCCTATTTTGATGTGATTCTATTGATTTTTATCAGGTACTACACTTGTGGAGGCCGACGTTCATGGCAAGAGAGTTGTCTCATAGCGGTTTTGTACCGGAGTCGAGGTAAGTGGCTTGTCTAACCTCGTGTGGGGGAACTTTCACCCCTAGAATATTATGTGATAGTTTTAATGCCTTGTACGCAAGGTGACGGGCGTGTACATGCACTGGTTGTTGTGACACACACTTACTTGAATTATCCGATTAGTGATATTCCTGCTCTTAGCTGATAAAAGTGTTACTTTTACCCGGTATTAGTTAGAAAAGCATGATTAGCTAGGATTCAATATGTCTAATTGCCTAGTTGACTTGAAGTTCTTGATAAATTGTTGGCATTAGTTTTAGTGAAGTTGTAGTTAAACATATTATATTCTCTCTGTGTGTTTTCTTTATTTGAGGTGTTAGTGGACTGCGGGTTCAATTCCCGGAGATCCCAGGGCTGTGGGTTCGATTCCCAGAGACCCGAAGTGATATTTGTAGGGACTACGGGTTCGATTCCTGAGATCCTGAGTTATTTGTAGGGACTACGGGTTAGATTCCTGGAAATCCTGAGTTATTGAGGTATGGACTGCGGGTTCGATTCTCGAAGATCCTGAGTTATTGAGATATGGACTGCGGGTTAGATTCCCGGAGATCCTGAGCTATTGATATATTATTGAGATGTGGACTGCGGGTTCGATTCCCGGAGATCCCGAGATTTACTGAGACATGGGCTGCGGGTTCGATTCCCGGAGACTCAGGGGTACTGTTAATGGGACTGTTGGTTCGATTCCCACAGGTCCTGGACTTGTTTTAGTGAGTTGGTTATTTGTTGTTAGCTTAATTGTAGACGGTTGCGGTAATCATCTTATTGTTGTTATTTCGGAAATTATTATCATTTAAACTGCTTATTATTGTTATCATCATTATATTATTGTTTCTCAGTAGGGCCCTGACCTTCCTCGTCACTACTCCATCGAGGTTAGGCTTGGCACTTACCGAGTACCGCCGTGGTGTACTCATGCTACTCTTCTGCACACTTTTGTTGTGCAGATCCAGGTACATCAGGACAGGCTCATACTAGGTGATTTCGCAGCTTTCAGGGAGACCTCGAGGTATGATCCGCTACGTCCGCGGATCCGGAGGCTTTCCTTCTATTCTAATAGTACTAGTTGACATTTTTCCTTCATTTCGTTGTTAGACACTCTTTACACATAGAGCCACAGTTGTATATTCTCTTTTAGTCTGTGTTACCGTGGGATTCCGGATCTTGGTAGCGTTTTATTCAGTGTGCTGACGGATGTATGTGCCAAGCGGCACGGATTACATACTTTTTTTATGCTATTTTTCCGCTGTTTCTTATTTAAGTGTTCATAGCTTGTATATTCCGCAACGTGTTAGGCTTACCTAGTCGTGGGGACTGGGTGCCATCACGACATGTTCACGATTGGTGAACTAGGGTCGTGACAAGTTGGTATGAGAGCTCTAGGTTCATAGGAGTCACGGGACATAGACCGGTTACTTAGAGTCTCGCTGATCGATACGGAGACGTCTGTATTTATCTACGATGGGCTATGCAATGTTTAGGAAACTCTTCATTTCTTTTGGATTCCTTATCGTGCGACATTTTTGGCATCAAAAATCTAAACTATTGCTTTATATTCTCTCACAGATGGTGAGGACACGAGCTACTCGCGACGATCAAGTACCCGCGCCCCCTGTTGCTGCTGTCAGAGGCGGGGGCCGAGGTAGAAGACGAGGACGCGCCCGAGGTGCAGCCACAGCACCCGCGCGCGCTGCCGCTGAGGTGCCACAGGTAGACCAGGTTGGAGCGCAGGCACCTGGTACAACTGCTACTACTCCAGCACTACAGGAGACCCTGGCCCAGTTCATGAGTATGTATACCACTTTAGCTCAGGCAGGACTGCTTCCTCTCGTCGCAGCTACATCCCAGGCCGGGGGAGGGGCCCAGACTCCCGCAGCCGTTACACCGGAGCAGCGTGTGCCAGTGGGACAGGTTCCAGATGTTTTGGTTATGCCTCCTGCCGCCCCAGCACAACCAGGAGGTGGACCAGCTGCCTCTGAGGACGAGCAGCGTAGATTGGAGAGGTTCAAGAAATATGACCCTCCAGTGTTTAGTGGTTTGGCTTCGGATGATGCATTGGGTTTTCTAGAGGAGTGTCATCGTATTCTTCGTACTATGGGGATTGTGGAGACCAGCGGGGTTTCCTTCACTGCTTTTCAGTTTCGTGGGGCCGCTTATGATTGGTGGCGCACGTATGAGTTGGATAGTCCAGATGAGTCTGCCTCGTAGACCTCGACACAATTTTCTGATATGTTTTTGAGGGAGTTTGTTCCCCAGAGCCTTAGGGATACTTGGCGGTCGGAGTTTGAGCAGTTGCGTCATGGCTCTATGACAGTATCAGAGTATGCTATTAGTTTCACCCGGTTAGCCAGGCATGCACTGGCCTTGGTAGACACGGTCTGGGAGAGAGTGCGGAAGTTTATTAAGGGCCTTATTCCGCCGTTTTGGTCCAGCATGGCTAGAGAGCTAGAGACAGATGTACCGTATCAACAGGTGGTGAGTATTGCAAGACGAATCGAGGGTATGCTCCCTAGAGAGTGAGGAGAGAGGGAGGCCAAGAGGTCTCGTGAGTCAGGTCATTTCTCTAGAGCCCGTACTTCAGCAACCGGTCGTTTTGGCACGGGTTATTCCGGTCGCCCAGTTCATTCAGCATTGCCAGCAGCTGGTAGTACTCCAGCTCTTCCAGCACCTCAGGAGCCTTATTATGCTCCTCAATTTCCAGTGCGCCTCCTGCGTGGGGTACCTCTAGGGGTCAGTCCAGTGGGAGCGAATTTGGTCAGTCACAGCCACCGCGTCCTCCCAGGGCATGTTTTGAATGCGGGGATACTCTCCATCTGGTTAGGGAGTGCCCCAGGCGTAGGAGAGGAGCGACTCCACAGACTTCGCAACCTCAGCGTGGTTCTCAGGGCCAGCAGGCTATCATTCTAGCTCCAGCTGCCGCTCCACCTGCCCAGCCAGCCAGGGACATGGGTCAAGGTGCCAGAGGCCGCCCTTGAGAGGGGGGACATGCCAGATTCTATGCTATTCCTGATCGCGCTGCGGCTGTTGCTTCTGATTCTGTCATTACAGGTATTATTCTGGTTAGTCACAGGGAGGCATCGGTTCTATTTGACCCTGGTTCCACTTTTTCATATGTGTCTTCTTACTTTGCTTCTCATCCGGGTGTGCCTCGAGATTCTTTGAGTGCCCCCATTTATGTTTCCACTCCGGTGGGTGATTCTTTGGCTGTGGACCGTGTATGTCGGTCGTGTTTGGTTACCATTTGTGATTTTGAGACCAGAGCGGATCTATTATTGCTCGAGATGGTCGATTTTGATATTATTCTGGGCATGGACTGTTTGTCGCCCCATTATGCTATTCTTGATTGTCACGCCACGACCGTGATGCTGGCTATGCCAGGCATTCCACGTATTGAGTGGAGTGGTACCCTAGATCACACCCCCAGCCGTGTTATTTCTTTTCTCAGAGCTCAGCGTATGGTTGAGAAGGGGTGTGCTTCTTATCTAGCCTATGTGCGGGACGTCAGTATTGACACTCCCTCTATTGATTCTGTTCCAGTGGTACATGATTTCGCTAATGTATTTCCAGCTGATCTCCCGGGCATGCCGCCCGACAGAGATATTGATTTTGCTATTGATTTGTTGCGGGCACTCGGCCCATTTCTATTCCACCGTACCGTATGGCTCCTCCTGTGTTGAAGAAGTTGAAGGATTAGTTATAGTAGTTGTTGGGTAAGGGTTTCATTCGACCCAGTGTTTCGCCTTGGGGTGCTCCTATATTGTTTATGAAGAAAAAAACGGTTCTATACGTATGTGTATTGACAATCGTCAGTTGAACAAGGTTACAGTGAAGAACCGGTATCCTTTGCCCCGTATTGATGATTTATTTGACCAGCTGTAGGGCGCACAGGTGTTTTCTAAGATTGATTTGCGCTCTGGGTATCACCAGCTGAAGATTCGGGAGCCAGATATCCCGAAGACTGCCTTCAGGACCCGGTATGGTCACTATGAGTTCCTCGTGATGTCTTTTGGGTCGACTAATGCCCCAGCAGCATTTATGCATTTGATGCACAGTGTGTTCAGGCCTTATCTGGACTCGTTTGTGATTGTCTTCATTGATGATATTCTAGTATATTCCCGGAGTCGGGAAGAGCACGAGCAGCATTTGAGGATAGTGCTTCAGATTCTGAGGGAGAAGCAGCTTTATGCCAAGTTCTCTAAATGTGAATTCTGGTTGAGTTCGGTGGCATTTTTGGGCCACGTGGTGTCGAGTGATGGTATTCGAGTAGATCCGAAGAAGGTGAAGGCCGTGTAGAGTTGGCCCAGACCCTCCTCTGCTACTGAGATTCGCAGTTTCCTTGGTTTGGCGGGCTATTACCGTCGTTTCGTAGAGGAGTTCTATTCGATTGCAGCACCTATGACCAGATTGACCCAAAAGGGTGCCCCTTTCTAGTGGACAGACGAGTGTGAGGCGAGCTTTCAGAAACTCAAGACAGCTTTGACTTCAGCCCCTATATTGATGTTGCCTACAGGTTCGGGGTCCTATACTGTATATTGTGATGCCTCATGAGTTGGACTCGGTGCGGTACTAATGCAGGACGGTAGGGTGATTGCCTACGCGTCGAGACAACAGAAGGTGCATGAGAAGAATTACCCTGTTCATGATTTGGAGCTAGCTGTCATTGTTCACACCTTGAAGATTTGGCGTCATTACTTAAATGGGGTTCCTTGTGAGATCTACACTGATCACCGAAGCTTGCAACACTTGCTTAAGCAGAAGGACCTGAATATGCATTAGAGGAGATGGTTGGAGCTATCGAAGGACTATGATATTACTATTCTCTATCATCCGGGCAAGGCTAATGTAGTTGCCGATACCTTGAGTCATCGAGCAGAGAGTTTGGGGAGTTTGGCATATCTACCAGCTTCGGAGAGGCCTATGGCGATGAATGTACAGGCTTTAGCCATGCAATTTGTTAGGCTGGATCTTTCGGAGCCCAGCCGGGTTCTGGCTTGTGTGGTTTCTCGGTCTTCTCTATTTGACCGCATCAGGGAGCGTCAGTTCGACGACCCTCATTTGCTTGTCCTTCAGGATAGAGTTCGGCGTGGTGATGCTCGAGATGTTACCATCGGGGATGATGGAGTTATGAGGATGCGGGGGCGTATCTGTGTGCCTAATGTGGATGATCTTCGAGAGCTGATTCTAGCAGAGGCCCATAGCTCGCGGTATTCCATCCATCCGGGAGCCGCGAAGATGTATCGGGACTTGAAACAGCATTACTGGTGGAGGCGGATGAAGAGGGATATAGTTGATTATGTTTCTAGATGCCTCAACTGCCAGCAGGTGAAGTATGAGCATCAGCGTCCGGGTGGATTGATGCAACGGATCGAGATTCCCGAGTGGAAATGGGAGCGCATTACCATGGACTTTGTATCTGGACTTCCACGGATGGTTAGGAAGTTTGATTCCATTTGGGTCATTGTAGATCGGCTGACCAAGTCCGCCCATTTTATACCGGTGAGCACTACATATTCATCGGAGTGATTGGCGGAGATCTATATCAGGGAGATAGTTCGGCTGCATGGAATTCCAGTTTCCATCATTTCAGATAGAGGCACTCAGTTCACTTCACGGTTCTGGAGAGCCGTACAGCAGGAGTTAGGTACTCGGGTGGAGCTGAGCACGGCATTTCACCCCCAGACTGATGGGCAGTCCGAGCGCACTATTCAGATTTTGGAGGATATGCTCCGTGCGTGCGTGATTGAGTTTGGAGGTTCATGGGATCACTTCTTGCCGCTGGCGGAGTTTTCTTATAACAACAGCTACCAGTCTAGTATTCAGATGGTACCGTATGAGGCCCTATATGGTAGGAGGTGCGGGTCTCCCGTAGGTTGGTTTGAGCCGGGCGAGGCCAGGTTGCTAGGTACTGATATGGTTCAGGATGCTATGGACAAGGTCAAGGTGATTCAGGACAGACTTCGTGCAGCCCAGTCTAGACAGAAGAGTTATGCGAACAAGAAGGTTCGCGATGTGGCTTTTATGGTTGGTGAGCGGGTTCTGCTTCGAGTCTCGCCCATGAAGGGCGTTATGAGGTTTGGGAAGAAAGGAAAGCTGAGTCCTAGGTTTATTGACCCTTTTGAGATTTTGAGGCGTGTTGGGGAGGTTGCTTATGAGTTGGCCTTACCTCCCAGTCTAGCTGGAGTTCATCCCGTATTTCATGTCTCCATGCTCCGGAGATACCATGGTGACCGTCGCATGTGTTGGATTTCACTTCTGTTCAGCTAGACAAGGATCTGTCTTATGTTGAGGAGCCAGTAGCCATTCTAGACAGGCAGGTCAGAAAGCTAAGGTCAAAGAACATCATTTCGGTAAAGGTTCAGTGGCGGGGCCAGCCGGTCGAGGAGGCGACTTGGGAGACTGAGTAGGATATGCGCAGCCAGTACCCTCATCTTTTCACTACTCCGGGTATGTTTTCTATGCTCGTTCGAGGACGAACGAATCTTTTAAGGGTGGGAAGATGTAACGACCCGGCCGGTCGTTTTAGAAAATTACGCCCCAATCCCTAATTTAACTGTTTCCCTAAGTTCATTTCTGCTATTGTGGTATGTCGGGAGAGTCGGTTCTGAAATTTGGAGCATTTTGGGATACTTAGTCCCTAAATGAGAACTTTAAAGTTAGAAAATGGTCCGTAACCGGAACAGTGTTAAGATGATCTCGGAACGGAAATCTGATGGTTCCATTAGCTCCGTCAGGTGATTTCGGGGTTGGGAGCGTGTTCGGAATGTATTTTGGAGGTCCGTAGCTCAACTAGGCTTGAAATGCCGAAGTTTGAAATTTTGGCAGATCCGAACGATAGGTGAGATTTTGATCCGGGGGTCGGAATGGAATTATGACAATTTTTGTAGCTTCATTATGTGAATTTGGATATGTCCGCAAATTTTCAGGTCATTCGGACGTCGTTTGGTCGGGTTTTTGATCGAATGTGCAATTCGGAAAGTTTTAAGAAATTTAGGCTTGAATTCGATGTGAATTATGGGTTTTGATGTTATTAGACGTGTTTTTATGATTTGAATGAGTTCGTATCGTGTTTTGGAGTATGTTGGTGGTTTTCGTTGGGGTCCCGGGAGCCTCGGGATGAATTCGGGGGTCCAAACGGACCAATTTGTGCCAAAAAGGCACTTCTGTTTCTGCTGCAATAATTGCAGACCAATTTTGCTCTCCGCGATCGCGAAGATGGCCATGCGATCGCGTAAGGTGTGGTGGTAATGCATCACGATCACGATGCCTAGGATGCGATCGCGTAAGGGAAAAGCCCGGAGCTCTGCGATCGCGAGGTGGGGTGTGCGATCGCGTAAGTCTGGAGGTTGAAGCATTGCGATCGCGTGAGGTTTTATGCGATCGCGTAGGGTATTTGGTCGGAAGCAGTGCGATCGTGTGGCGAGTGTCGCAATCGCGTAGGTTAATCTGGGAGTCGGCCGAGTTTGTTCTTCGCGATCGCAAGCCTGTGGCTGCGATCGCAGGGGGTCGCCTGGCAGTCAAAATTCTAATATAACAGAACAGTGTATCCGCGAACCCCATACCCAAAAACGCCATTGTTAAGCTCCAAGAGAGGGAATTGAAGGGGAAATGCTGGAATATCATCGGGAAATCATTGGGGGTAAGTTTCTTGACCTTAATTCGTTGGTTTATCAAGAAATCCGTGATTATTTCACTGAAATGGAAGATTTAAGGTGGGTTTGAGCCCTAGGCCTAAATTTTAGAAAATCTTTGATTTGTATGGGCAAACGGAGTCCGATTTTGATAAATTTCATATGCACAGACTCATATTGAGATAAGGAACCCGAATATATAATTTTCGTGATTTTTCGATAAGCGTACCGAAAGTCGGGTTTTGGCAACTTGTGGGTTTTGGTGTATTTGGAGTTGTTTTGATTGGGTAATGCCCAATTGGCCTATTTTGATGTGATTCTATTGATTTTTATCAGATACTACACTTGTGGAGGCCGACGTTCGCGGCAAGAGAGTTGTCTCATAGCGATTTTGTACCGGAGTCGAGGTAAGTGGCTTGTCTAACCTCGTGTGGGGGAACTTTCACCCCTAGAATATTATGTGATAGTTTTAATGCCTTGTACGCGAGGTGACGGGCGTGTACATGCGCTGGTTGTTGTGACACACACTTACTTGAATTATCCGATTAGTGATATTCCTACTCTTAGCTGATAAAAGTGTTACTTTTACCCGGTATTAGTTAGAAAGCATGATTAGCTAGGATTCAACATGTCTAATTGCCTAGTTGACTTACTTGAAGTTCTTGATAAATTGTTGGCATTAGTTTTAGTGAAGTTGTAGTTAAACATATTATATTCTCTCTGTGTGTTTTCTTTATTTGAGGTGTTAGTGGACTGCGGGTTCAATTCCCGGAGATCCCAGGGCTGTGGGTTCGATTCCCAAAGACCCGAAGTGATATTTGTAGGGACTACGGGTTCGATTCCCGAGATCCTGAGTTATTTGTAGGGACTACGGGTTCGATTTCCGAGATCCTGAGTTATTTGTAAGGACTGCGGGTTCGATTCCGAGATCCTGAGTTATTGGTAGGGACTGCGGGTTCGATTCCCGAGATCCTGAGTTATTGGTAGGGACTGCGGGTTCGATTCCCGGAGATCCTAAGTTATTGATTATTTATTGAGACATGGGCTGCGGGTTCGATTCCCGGAGACCCGAGGTACTGTCAATGGGACTGTGGGTTCAATTCCCACAGGTCCTGGACTTGTTTTAGTGAGTTGGTTATTTGTTGTTAGCTTAATTGTAGACGGTTGCGGTAATCATCTTATTGTTGTTATTTCGGAAATTATTATCATTTAAACTGCTTATTATTGTTATCATCATTATATTATTGTTCTCTCGGTAGGGCCCTGACCTTCCTCGTCACTACTCCATCGAGGTTAGGCTTGGCACTTACTGAGTACCGCTGTGGTGTACTCATGCTACACTTCTGCACACTTTTGTTGTGCAGATCTAGGTACATTAGAGCAGGATCGTGCTAGGTAATTTTCGCAGCTTACTGGAAGACCTCGAGGTATGATCTGCTACGTCCGCGGATCCGGAGGCTTTCCTTCTATTCTAATAGTACTAGTTAACATTTTTCCTTCATTTCGTTGTTAGACACTCTTTACACATAGAGCCACAGTTGTATATTCTCTTTTAGTCTGTGTTACCGTGGGATTCCGGATTTTGGTAGCGTTTTATTCAGTGTGCTGACGGATGTATGTGCCAAGCGGCACGGATTACATACTTTTTTTTTATGCTATTTTTCTGTTGTTTCTTATTTAAGTGTTCATAGCTTGTATATTCCGCAACGTGTTAGGCTTACCTAGTCGTGGGGACTGGGTGCCATCACGACATGTTCACGATTGGTGAACTAGGGTCGTGACAAGTGATTAGTCCATTTTTTTGTTATTGTTTTGCTAATTGATGGTTACTTTAGTTATGTGTTATTAATTATTTGTTATATATTTACTTTAGTTATTAGTTTATAATTCGTGTTTCGTTAGCTATTAGTGATTTCAGTCATGCTTACTTTAGTCTTATGTTACTAATTCATTTTTCAGTGTTTTCTTTTTCTGTTAATGTTAATTAGAATAAAGTTTTAGTTTTGTTAATTGGTTATAGTTGATTTAGTCACTAGGATTGAATATAGTTAGTTTTTAACTCAAGTAAAGGGGTTTGGGTTGGTTAATAATTTCAAGGGGTTTTCATGGGTAGTTTGGGCATAGAAAAGGGTAGTTTTGCTAAAAATAGTAACTTTAAAATAAAAGAAAGGGTAGTATAGGTATTGTATAGTGAAAAGAACGCCCAAGGGTCTTCTAGAATAGGACTTTAGTGTAGATTTTAGCAAACTTAGGGCAGTAACTTGACAAACAAGTCAGAAATTGAAGGTTTAATAGGTGAAATCTGAAATTAAAAGAGGAAAAAATTATGTGAAAGCTTTAGATTATTCTGCCCCACTCTTAGCCTATAAAAGGCATCCCTAGTGACTTCTTTAACAAGTTTGGAACCCTAAAACTTTCCCCTAAAACCTCCCTGCATATCTGATTTTAAAATTGGAACTTCAAATCGGAAGAAGTTCAAAAATTCTTCTCTTAGATCGTAGATTCTGCCTAAAAATCCAAAAATAAATAGGAAATACTATAGAAAACCCCAAAAATATTATTCTCTTGCCTTTCTAGATAAATTTTGAAGTCCAGACATTGATTCTCATCTCTCAACCTAATTTTCTACCTGCTGAAGCTTAGAGGTCCATCGAGCTTAAAATTTGACTTGTTTTGGGCATATTTAAGTTGTTGTGGGTTGTCTATTGTGGAGATTGGTCCTGGTTTATGTGCCATTGCATCTCTGTGTTTGTTTTTCTAAAGAAGTCGAGCTTGATTCCTGCTGCTGTGAGCTATTGTGCCTACTGTTGCTGACCTCTTCATCCTACTTATTTTGATCGAATCCCAGGTACATTTCTGGCCTTTGTAGAATATGCCAAGGATCAATGTAAAGTTGATTTGGAAGTTCAAGCAATAAATGGTTGTTTAATTCACTTCAGAACTGCTTTATCCTCTCCCTCTTTTTTATTTAGTTCAAATTCATAGAATACTCATGTAATTCGATTCCTATATTGTCTGTATTGATTAGGTAGTTTGAATCTTCTTTGTAATTAAACTGGACATATGTTGGACTGCTGAAACTATGAGTGATAAGTGTTATTTAGTATTACTTTTGATTTAATAATTCTTCAAGTGTTAAATTGATGTAGATGTCATAAACATGCATCAAGAATCAATAAATGAGTAATCCATGCTATTGTGAGAGGTTAATAGGAGCATCATTTGTAGTATATAATTAGGAGTCATTATCGAGTTAATTAGTATGCTTTGTTGTTGCAATTGGTAAATAGCTTATGTGTTGTTGCAATTTGGATTCGTTTGAAGAACTGAATTGGATAGCCTTCTGGTTCTATAAAGTTTGGGCATGTTCCTCATGGAACGCGGCCTACGTCTAGACAACCCCTTTTTATGGAGGCACAAGTATAATGGCGTAGGGTCGGTATTAAAGCCCAAATGCTGAAGTCCCAATGGAATTTGGACTGTGAATTCAATCCTTATTTGGAAATCGTAGTAAGGATACATGAACTTGATAAATTAATTAAGGCCTTTTTTTATTTCTTGAGACAAAAATAAAAATAAAAAATCATAGTTGCTTTAGGATTGACTTTTAAATAATAAACTGAGATAAGCCTCGCTAAAAGAAACACATAAATTGCGGGGCCCTCGATATATGTCTAAACAAAACACTTAGACTTCGGGATGGGCCATTTAGCAAATTTCATGGCCTTCCCCAAAATTTTAACGCGTTAGTCACTTTAGGCGCATTTTTAATAATCTTACTTTCTTAAATACTGGTGCACATTTATGTGATCCAAATCCAAATCTCAACGAATTCGAAATATGTTGACAACCACGAATGCACTGGTGTGACGTGGTTCGAGATGTATTTTTATGATGTTACAATTCTTATTAAAGTAAAAATAAAAGCGGGTTACTAGTAAAAGGCACATAAGCTAGAACATGTTTTGAAATCAAATAAAATCAAATACAATAGTTGAGCGACCGTGCTAGAACCGCAGAATTCGGGAATGCCTAACACCTTTTTCCGGGTTAACATAATCCCTTACTCGGAATTCTAGATCGCGATATGTTAAACAGAGTCAAACATTTTCTCGATTTGGGATTCAATCGGTGACTTGGGATACTATTAATATCCCATGTGGCGACTTTGAATTTTATTAAACAAATCCCGTTTTGATTGTTCTTTAATTAAAAAAACTCCTTCACGCACTCACGGGTGTAGTAAAAAAGGAGGTGTGACAGCTCTGACGACTCTGCTGGAAAAACAAACCCAGACCTTCGGTTCAGGGTTTAAGAATTTGAGCTTAGAATAATTGTTGTGTTTGGCTTTATTTGATTTTCCTACGTGTTCCATGCCTAATATGCAAATATGCCTTTTACCGCTTTGATATTATTTGGACTGTATATATAAATGTGTCGAAACCCTTATCTTCTCACCTCCAAGGATGTGCTTACTAGTTGAGACTCCCTATTTTGTTAGTGTCAATACCATAAGAAAGAGGTCGGATAAGTTACTAAGCTGTACAATCCCGCAGGTCCCCGATATGTTGCCCTCTTCTCGACTCGAGTTATCCGCTCGGGTACACAGTCTATAACAAATACCCAGGGTTTGAACCTAGAATAACTCTACTCCATGTCGTATCCCTAGTAGGAACACTTATCTACATCACGTGTATTTTGACTTTGGGGACTCAACATAGAGGTTGGTTCCATCTAGGATAGGTAACCAGATTGAAACGACCACCATGATGTAATTTACGTGTTGCATTTATTTTTCTCGGACCCGCGTGCTGACCGGCTTAAATATCTGAAAACAGTGACAAAAAATAAAAGTGTAGAGAGTTAGTTACATGATTTAGCAAAACCCAAAGTTTAAGTAGTACCGAAACTCTGCAGAATTTTTGAGAAAGTAAGAAAAATGTTTGATGTCAATGGAAAAGGAAAACAAAAATATTTTTATTTTTTAGCAATTAGTCTTATGTGTCAAGTGAAAAAGCAAAACAAAGCATTTCTTTTTTTAAAAAAAAAATAGTTTATGTCATTTGCCAATAAAGAAAAAACAAAGGGTCTTGTTTCGAGTCAGTCAAAAGAAAATATAAAAAGAGATTTATCGATCAGATGTGAGATACGTAAGCAGCCCTCATCGGAGCCAACCATCCCTTTTGTAAAAATAGCCAAAAATACCAAAATTTACATTTTTATCCAATAAGTCGGGTGACATCGTTCTTGCTGATAAATAAACCGAATGTAGCCAAAAGGATGCCAGAAGGCTGTTTTTACAAGAACAACCACCCTGAATCATTTTAAAATAGTTTGCGGGAACAACCTTAAAATCTCCCTTTCGGAAGTGCGAAAAGGTTGTATCTGTAAAATCGAGTCTCCATTTTGGTAAAGAAAAAACCAAATTTTGCAAAAATAGTCACTTTGTTCGTTTTTACGTCAAAATAAGTCATTACATGGCCAGTTTTCTTCAAATACTCACAGTTGATATTGAAGTCTTCTCAGTCTTGTGCAGGCCTGTGGCGATGTCGAGTGATGCCCCAAAGGGCCTCAGGATGTGAAGCTTTGATGTACTCTTGATTTAGTTTTTGTCATCGAGTCTGTATTTCGTTATTTTGAGTCTTCTTTTGTTATTTCACTTCAAGAAAAACAATATGAAAATCCCAACAAAAAAATAAATTTGCATTCAATTTGCAAGAAGTACGCTCGGTCTGATTCATACGGGGTCATGATACGTAGGCAATCCATGTAGGATTCAACCCTAACCAAAAGAAAAAGAAAAAAGGGAAAAGAGGGAAAACCACAAACAGACAAAAAAAAATAACGGAAAAACTAAAAAGAAAATGAAATAGCAAAAAAATAAGAAAGAAAGGAAAGAAAAATCAAGAAAGAAAAGAGAAAAAAAAGAAGAAAAAAAAAAGAGAGAAAAAAAAAAGAAAACAAAGAAAGGAATAGTTTACAATTGGAAATAAGGAAAAAACCGGGATGATGCATACGACCAATCAAAAGTTGTTACCAATATGTTAAATGCCCTAGCTCTAATATGGTAGTTTCATTTTGTCACGTCATTCTAGAAAGGTGGTTGGTTTGTGGGTTTAAAGTGGTAACTCTTCTTTACAACACAGGGACAAAAAACAATGGCAAACAACAATAGAACTGAGTTGGTTAATATCGGTGCCCGATATCAATTGGTTGAACGGGATAATGGGTTGGGTGAAGAGGTGCGAATTTAAGATGACACATGGTAGACATGTACCAAGCCTAGATAATTGGGAAGGCACCACCCCTGCCACCACCGATGCCGCCTTTACCCAAGCTCCAAACACAGTGCCAAATGATCCTCCATATTCCCCAGATACACCCGCTTATCACAATTTTTTCAACCACCCTAATACCTCCATCACTTATCTTCCAATTACTTCTCCCCGAAATTAATCCCATGTCATCCCCATTACCCCAAACAATGAATACCCACCCAAATCTCACAATACCCAATATCACCTCCCATAGGGTGCCCACAAGATCCTCGATTCATACAAAAAGAGCATCTGGGATGGGAAACTTCGTGCTAAATATGAAAGGGTTACGGGAAGAGAAAAGCGAGATGGGGTACCCAGGAAGTTGAAAAGCATAGAATAGTCCTTCAGGGACAAGCGAGGTGTGGAAGGTCAGGGCAGCATGCCCGCAAGGTTCAAAGTACCAAAAGTTAATTTGTACGATAGGCGTGGAGATCTGGTAGCCCACCTGGAGGTCTATTGCAATGGGATAAGGATTGTTGGAGAGAAAGATGACGTGATGATAGCATATTTCAGTGAAAGCCTAATTGGGGCAGCCTTGGACTGGTATACCCGTCAGGATGTTGATAAGTGGCTTACATTGGGTGTGAGTTTGGGATCAGAGGGAGGGAGCAAGCTGCTCGAGTTAGTCCACTGATTAGCGAAGAAGAAATGGTCAATCTTTTTCTATAGGCCTAGGGACCCACCTACTACATTATTTGATCCCGGCCCTGGGAAAGCCTTTCAATGATGTGTTAAAAATGGGGGAGCAAGTAGAAGGAGGAATCAAGTCAGGCAAAATTGTGAGTTGTTCGGAAGCCATTCAGAACGTATCAGAAAGCTTGGCTGGAAGAAAGAGGAACAGAAAAGACAATCCGATTGGTTCTCCTGATCGACACTTCCATCCTCGACATCGTCCCCTTGGTTATCCTTGTGCATTAGATGACCCTCCCTGACGTTACTTCTCTCCACAAAAATCCCAAGTTCTCCCATCACACTCCTAGTACCCAGCTCCTTAAGATTCCCATATACCCCCGCGAGCTTACCAAAGACACCCCGGATCAGGTTTTCAGCTTAATTCAGTATTTAAGAATGAGAGGTTACGGAAGAAGAAAACCCTCACTCCGTTGGGAGAATCATATGCCAGTCTGTTTCAGAGGTTAAGGACATTGGATATGTTAGAGCCGATTCAGATAAAAATGTAGAACTATCTTCTAAAGAAGTTTGATCCTTCTCAAAGGTGCGCATACTACTCAGGTGCCCTGGTGCACGACATAGAGAAATGTTGGAAGCTGAAGAATGCAATTCAGAAGCTTATTGATGCAATGGACATTGTCGTGCAAAGTCCAGATGTAGTAAACATTGGCCAAAGTCCATCTCTTATGTATAATAAGACGCATATGGTGGGAATGATTGATAGTAGAATGAGCCAGCAAAAGAAACCCAAAAGCAATTTGCTAAGAGAAACGTGATGAAGACTTGTGAAAGTTCCAGCAATCTTGGTGTGAAATTCAGTGGCTAAGATTCCATGCTTGGTAATTGGGAAGACACTCCATCTCTTGGAGTTTTGGTGGTTTATTTTATTGTCATTTCTGTTGTCCGGGTTATTTCGGGGTTGTAATCCAAATATTGTCTTGTGACTCAAACCCTTCTATCTTTTCACTTCGCATTGTTTATCTAGTCATAATAGCTTGTTTAATGTTGTCTAGGTTTGTTCAAGGGTGGTAACCATAGTCTAGTTTGCTTGTTTTGTAGTTTAAACCCTCTGACCGTCAGTATAATTGTCACGACCCCAAAATCCGATCGTGATGGCGTCGAGCACATTGCTAGGCCATCCTAACCAATCTCACACAATACCGAGCTACCAGCTCGCACTTTACTTCAAAAGCATTAACAATGATAAGAAAAATACGAAATCTAGCATAAGTTGCGAAAATATCCCAAAACAACATAATACTTCCCACACAATCTAGGGTCATAAGTCAAGAGCCTCTACCAAGAGTATAGTAATGATACTGAATACATAATGTATCTGACAAATGCAAAAAAGTTTAAAAGAAAAGGAATAACAGGAAAAGTCGGGTCCTGCGGACGCCAAACAGCTACCTCGATAGTCCGAATATGATCTCTGAAGCAACTGGGGAGTCAACCTTGCTGTGATGTACCTGGATCTGAACACAAGGTGCAGGGAGTAGAGTGAGTACTTCCAACTCAGTGGTAAATAAGCATAGACAAAGATATTGAAGGTAAGAATACCCAATACACCACACAGTAAAGCTATACAATACCTCTTTTATCTTTTTAACAGTATAAGTATCAGAGAAAGCAATAACAGCTGAAACAGTACAACAGATATGACTAAATGCAATGCAGATGCATGAACATGACCGCTACGGTGCATAACCCGATCCATTTGGGTACCCGCGCTCACTGTAGGGGTTTAAACTCCGGAGGGGCTCCTACAACCCAAGTGCAATATCAGTGATATGTTGCAGCGTGCAGCCCGATCCACTACCAGTCCAGCTACATGCAATGCAAGCCTCACAGGCATAATCAATTATCATTTTGGAAATCCGTTTAACAGTAATAATAGAAATCATTGTTCAGAAATACTAGAGTTTGAGAAATCATTTTATACAGTGTTTAGCTCAGGACTCATATCATGATAACATGCTATAATCATAGAAGCAATGTTAACAAACCTCACGGGATCCAAATAACTGCTCACAACCCATATATATCCACAACCATCCAAGTAGGAGGTTTACCGGCTCATTTATAGCCAACAACACGGTACAATGCTATACAGTCGGACTAAGCCATAGTTCCCAATCACAATTGACCCCACACTCACAGTACAGTACGTGTCTCGCCTCAATACAGTGTCACATAGTGATATACCGGGGTTTCAAACCCTCAAGTCATCATCCACACCCATTACTCACCTCGAACCAGCTCAAAAACTAGTCTGCAACGCCTTTGCCTCTAGAATCAACCTCCATGGGTGCCGAATCTGATCAAAACAAATATGAATACATCAGAATAGGCTAAAGGAACATAACCCAATCAAAATAACTCGAATTACACCCAAAATCACGAAGTTGCCAAAATCTGAGTCATAAGCCCGCTTCTCTAAAAATTATTAAATTCACATTTCTAGAATCCTCATCTCGCTACGAGTCCATACATATAAATTTTATCAAAATAGGAGTCCATTTGCCCATTCAAATCATCAATTTTCTATATATTAGGCTTCGAGCAAAATCCTCCTTTTTATACCTTTATTCCTCCAATTTCAGAGATTAAATCCATATTTTATCAATATAATAACATAATTTAGGTCCAAAAGTCCTTACCTGATGATACTCCACGAATTCCTATTCAAAATTGCCCAATTCTTCTCTTAGTTCGAAGCCCCAAATATTTTTAACACTTCTGAAATTTTCCAATAAACTGATCATTAAACCCTTAGCGATTTTCGCTTCTGCGGCACCTTAGCCGATTTTGCGATCCCACTTCCACGAAAAAAGAGCCGCTTTTGCGGCTTCACTTAAGCCCTTCAGGTTCTGCCTTTGCAGATAAAAACCGCTTCTATGGTTCCGCCTATGCGGTCTGACGACCGCTTCTACAATCTCACCTATAAGACCTCTGACCGCTTCTGCGATCAAAATTCCGCTCCTGCAGACTCGCTTACGCGGACCATATTCCATTTTTGCGGAACCACTACCCAATCCAACTCGCTTCTACGCTCCTCTATTCGCTTCTGTGGTCCATTTCCACAGAAGCGGAAACACCAGATGACAACAAAGATAATCTGAAGCCAAATTCCAAATTTCTCGTTTTACTATCTGAAACCATCCCTAGGCCCCCGGGACCCTAACCAAAAATACAAACTCACTCTAAAACATCATACGAACTTGTTCCAATCATAAAAACATGCCCTTAAACACAAAAATCACCAAATTACCTCGGATTCAAGCCTAATTTTCCTTAGAACTTTCGAAACCTACATCCAATCAAAAACCCGACCAAACGATGTCCGAATGACATGAAAATTTGTAGACGTATCCAAAATTACCTAACGAAGCTACAATAACTATCGAAATTCCCTTCCAACCCCCGGATCAAAATCTCACCTATCAACCGGATTTCGCGAAAAATCCAACTTTGCCAATTCAAGCCTATTTCTATACCAGACCTCCGAATTCAATTCTGATCGCTCCCCTAAGTGAAAAATCACCTCCCAAAGCTAACTGAACCATCAGAATCCACCTCCAAGCCCTCTAACCACATAGTCAACTTTAGGTTGACTTTTTTGAAATAAGATTCACTCTAAGAGGATATATGCCTTATTTTCAACCAGAATCAATCCCAATTCACTCGATAGACTCTAATACATATATAGAACATGAAACAACACAATATGAAGGAAAACATGGCGGTAACTCTCATGACGATGGTCGGGTCGTCACATTCTTCCCAACTTAAGTAAACGCTCATCCTCGAGCGGGTCAAGAAACATACCTGGAGTCTCAAATAAGTGAGGATATCTGCTCCGCATCTCCTGCTGGGTCTACTAAGTGGCTTCCTCCATGGGCCGACCTCTACACTAAACCTTTACTTATGCAATATCCTTGGACTTCAATCTCCGCACCTGACGACCTAATATAACTATAGGCTCCATATTATAAGTCAAGTTATCGTCAATTTGAACTGTACTAAAATCCAACACATGCGATGGGTCACGAACATACTTCCGAAGCATAGACACGTGAAACACCGGATGAACTCCCGATAGACTGGGTGACAAAGCAAGCATATAGTCCACCTCTCTAATCCTCCTGAGAATCTCAAAAGGGCCAATGAATCTCGGACTGAGCTTTCCTTTATTCCAAAATCTCATGACACCTTTCACAGGCGAAACCTTCAGCAAGACCTTCTCACCCACTGAATAAGACACATCCCGGACCTTCCAGTCCGCATTAACTCTTATGGCGCAACTGGGCAGTTGGAAGTCTCTCCTGAATCACCTTTACCTTGTCCAATACATCCTGGACCAACTCTGTCCCCAACAACCTAGCCTCACCAGGCTCAAACCAATCGACTGGAGATCTATACTGTCTCCCATATAATGCCTCATACGGCGCCATCTGAATACTGGATTGGTAGTTGTTGTTATAATCAAACTCTGCAAGAGGGAAGTAATCAACATAAGAACCACCGAAATCAATAACACAGGCTCGCAACATGTCCTCCAAGATCTGAATGGTACACTCGGATTGTCCGTCTGTCTGAGGATGAAATGCAGTACTCAACTCAACCTGTGAGCCCAACTCACGCTGAAATGTCCTCTAGAACTGCAAAGTAAACTGAGTACCTCTGTCTGATATAATAGAAACTGGAACTCCATCCAATCTCACAATCTCACGGACGAATATCTTTGTTATCCGCTCCGAAGAGTATGTAGTACACACAGGAATAAAATGGGCTGACTTGGTCAGCATATCCACAATCACCCAAACTGAATCAAACTTCCTCGCTGTCCGAGGGAGACCACTAACAAAGTCCATAGTAATCCTCTTCCACTTCTACTCGGGAATATCAATACACTGAAACATGCCACCGGGCCTCTGATGCTCATACTTGATCTACTGAAAATTGAGGCACCATGCTACATGACTCTCACAATATCTTTCTTCATCTTTCTCCACGAGTAATGCTTTCTCAAATACTGATACATCTTCGCAGCACCTGGATGGATAGAATACCGCGTGCTATGGGCCTCCTCCAATATCAACTCACGAAGGCCATCAATATTGGGCACGCATATCCGACCCTACATCATCAACACACTATCACTATCAATAGTAACATCCCTGGCATCATCATGCTGCACTTTGTCCTTAAGAAAGCAAGTGTGGATCATCATATTGGCGCTCAAGAATGCGATCATATAAGGAAGACCGAGAAACAACGCAAGCCAATACCCTGTTGGGCTCTGAAATATCCAACCTCACTAGCCAATTGGCCAACGCCTGAACATCGTACGCAAATGGTCTCTCCCCAGTTGAAATATACGCCAAGCTGCCCATACTAACCGCCTTCCGGCTCAAAGCATCGACCACTACATTGGCCTTCCCCGGATGATATAGAACAGTAATGTCATAATCCTTGAGCAACTTAAGCCACCTCTGCTGCCTCAAATTGAGATCCTTCTGTTTAAACAGGTGCTGGAGACTATGATGATCGGTATACACCTCACAGGACACGCCGTACAAATAGTGCCTCCAAATCTTCAAGGCATGAACTATGGCAGCTAACTCTAAATCATGAGCAGGGTAGTTCTTCTCATGAGTCTTCAACTAATGAGAAGCATAATCAATAACTCTACCCTCCTGCATCAATGCACAACCTATCCCCACTCTCAATGCATCACAATATACGATATATGAACCTGAAGCTGATGGCAAGACTAACACTGGAGCTACGGACAAAGCTATCGCGAGCTTCTGAAAGCTCTCCTCACACTCATCCGACCACACGAATGGTTCACCCTTCTGCGTCAATCTGGTCAACGAAGGAGCAATAGATTAAAATCCCTAAAAAAAACAGCGATAATACCCCGCCAAACTAAGGAAACTCCAGATCTTCGTAGTTGAGGACGGTCTTGGCCAACTCTGCACCGCCTTTATCTTCTTCAGGTCAACCTGAATACCATCACAAGACACGACATGACCGATAAAAGCTACATACTCAAGCTAAAACACGCACTTGGAGAACTTCGCATACAGCTTATCATCCCTCAACCTATGCAATACAACTCTCAAATGCTGAGCATGCTCCTCCTTGCTACGAGAGTACACCTGGATGTCATCAATAAACACAATCACAAAGGAATCCAGATATGGACGGAACACATTGTTCATCAAGTGCATGAACGCGGCTGTGGCATTGGTCAGCCCAAAAGACATCACAAGAAACTCATAGTGCCTATATCTCGTCCTGAATGTTGTCTTCATAATATCAGAATCACTAATCTTCAGCCGGTGATAGCCTGAACAAAGATCAATCTTCGAGAACACACTCGCTCCCTGGAGTTGATCAAATAAATTATCAATGCGCGTTAGAGGATACTTGTTCTTTACTGTTACCTTGTTCAGCTGTCTATAATCAATGCATATCCTCATTGAGCAATCTTTCTTCTTAACAAACAACATAGGTGCACCCCACAGTGACAGACTAGGATGTATGAATCCCTTATCCAAAAGCTCCTAAAGTTGTTCTTTCAATTCCTTCAACTCAGCTGGTGCCATACGATAAGGAGGAATAGAAATAAGCTGAGTGCCCGACACCGAATTAATACCAAAATCGATATTCCTATCCGATGGCATTCCCAGCAGGTCTTATGGGAACACATCTTGAAAGTCACTCACAACGGGCATAGAATCAATACTAGGAGTCTCATCTCCAACATACCTCACAAATGCTAAATATGATAAACACCCTTTTTCAACCATTCTCTGAGCCTTTAAGAACGAAATCACCCGGCTAGAGACATAATCAGTCGAACCCTGCCACTCAATCTGAGGAATACCATGAATAGCCAATGTAACCGTCTTAGCATGATAGTCCAAAATAACATGGTACGGGGATAGCCAATCCATGCCTAAAATCACGTCAAAATCTACCATACCCAGCAATAGCAAATCAACTCGGGTCTCCAGACTCCCAATAGAAATAAGACAGGATCGATAAACGTGATCCACAATAATCGTATTACCCACTGGGGTGGATACATGAATATGCAAGGCAAGGCTACCACAGGTCGTACCCAAATGATGAGCAAAATAAGAAGACACGTACCAGTATGTAGACCCGGTATCAAACAAAATAGAAGCATCTCTGTGGCAAACTCAAATAACACTTGTGATCAATACATCTGAAGCAACAGCATCTCTCCTATCAGGAAATACATAGAAACGTGTCTGACCACCACTCGATTGCTCCTCACTCGTGGGGCAACCTCTAGAAGACTGAACTTTACCTTACTAGCCTGGGATGGTGCTGAAGTAGATGGAGCTGAAAAGGAGGGTTGATCCCTCTGCTGAGACCTACCCCTACGAAGTCGAGGACACTGCCTCCTAATGAGGCCAAACTCGCCACACTCAAAACAACTGCCCGGTGCTAGAGAAGGGGACTGATGGGAACCCCTCGCCGCAGATGAACCCTGGGCTGAAGAAGAAGGTGCTGAACTCTGAGCTGGGAGGGCGCTGAGGGAAGACTGGCCCTGCTGAAAACCCTGACGATCACGGCCGGAAGAAGCTCCACTATACTCTCGGCAACTTGACTGAGGAGGTCTAAATGAACGACCTCTGCCCTGATGAAACTGGCCCCTGGATGGAGCACCACTATAACTGCTGGAACCTTGAGGCCTCTTGGCCTCCCTCTCCTCTCACTCACGGGGACGATCCACCTCAATCTAGCATGCCATATCCACAACCTCCTCAAAAGACGCTGCCAATACTCTCTCCTTGGTCATCAAGATACGAATAGAATAGTTGAGGCCATCTATGAACCTTCTGATCCTCTCCCGATCACTCGGGATCATCCATATAGCATGCCTGGCCAATTGAGTATACCTCAACTCCCTATAGGCCTATGCCTCTCAAACTCCTCCCACTAAATGAATGCTGGGCTAGAAAACTCGTGGCACATACTTCTCTAAAAAGAGAGTGGAAAACTGCTACCAGGTAAGGGGTGCTGCCCCTGCAGACCTACGCCTCTCGAACTCCTCCCACCAAATGAATGCTGGACCAAAAATTTGGAATGTAGTAAAAGAAACCCCACTGGACTCAAGAATCCTTGTTGTACGCAACATTCTCTGACACTTGTCCAAGAATCCATGGGCATCCTCGCCCTCAGTACCACTGAATGTAGGCGGCTGAAGTCTGCAAAATCTCTCTAACTAACGTTGCTTGTTGTCAGGCATCACCGGAACAATATACCCTGGGGCTGGCACAACTGGTGCAATTGGAACAGCCAGTGCAACTACCTGAGCTGGGGCTACCTCTGGCGTCTAAAGTCCCTGTACAACCTGCTATGGTGTGCGAGCTGCGGGGGTCTGATGACCACCCCCGGTCTAAGATGTCGCTGTTCCAGTAGTAGCTGAAACTACCTAAGCCAAACCAATGCAAACAGATAATATCTGGGCCAATGCCTCTTGAAGGCCATGAATAACAATAGGCATTGCCAGTGCCTAAGCGGGTGCTGTTGTAGCGTCAACCACTGGGGGTTGATCCTGAATAGGGGTGACAGATGGGTCTATTGGCACTAACCCTACTGCTCTACCACGACCAAGACCTCTTGCTGGTGGCAATGGTGATCGTCCACCTCATCATGTAGTACGAGTCCTCGCCATCTGCAAGAGAATAGAATACAGAAGTTTAGTTCTCGGAACAACAAAATGGCACGATAGAGTTCAAGAATATGAAGTATTTCCTAAAACGTCTGCAGCCTCCTGAGGATAAATACAGACATCTCTGTACCGATCAACAAGACACTATTAACCGGCTCAAGACTCACAAGGCCTAGTAACCTAGGCTCTTACACCAACTTGTCATTACTCCAAAACCCGACCGTGATAGCGCCCAGCACATTGCTAGGCCAGCCTGACCAATCTCACACAATAACGAGCTACCAGCTCTCACTTAACTTCAAGAGCATTAACAATGATAAGAAAAATACAAAATCTAGCATAAGTTGCGAAAATATCCCAAGACGGCATAATACTTCCCACAGAATCAGGGGTTATAAGTCAAAAGCCTCTACCAAGAGTATAGCAATGATACTGAATACATAATGTATCTAACAAATGCAGAAAAGTCTAAAAGGAAAGAAATAACAGGGAAAGTCGGGTCCAGCGGATGACAAGCTACTACCTCGACAGTCCGAATATGATCGCTGAAGCAGTTGGGGAGTTAGCCTTGCTGTGATATACCTGGATCTGCACACAAGGTGCATGGAGTAGAGTGAGTACTTCCAACTCAGTGGTAATAAGCATGGATAAAGATATTGAAGGTAAGAATACCCAATAGACCACACAGTAAAGCTATACAATACCTCTTTTATCTTTTTAACAGTATAAGTATCAGAGAAAGCGATTCAGACTCCGAAGGGGCTCCTACAGCCCAAGCCCAATATCAGTGACATGCTGCAGTGCGCAGCTCGATTCACTACCAGTCCAACTACATTCAATGCAAGTCTCAAAGGCACAATTAATTATCATTTTTGAAATCTATTTAACAGTAATAATAGAAATCATTGTTCAGAAATACCAAAGTTTGAGAAATCATTTTAGACAGTGCTTAGCTCAGGACTGATATCATGATAACATGCTATAATAATAGAAGTAATGTTAACGATCCCCGCGGGATCCAAATAACAGGTTTATAGCCCAAATATATCCACAACCATCCAAGTAGGAGGTTTACCGGCTCATTTATAGCCAACAACACAGTACAATGTTATACAGTCGGACTAAGCCATAGTCCTCAATCACAATCGACCTCGCACTCACAACATAGGATGTGCCTCGCCTCAATACAGCGTCACATAGTGATACACCGGGGTTTCAAGCCCTCAGGTCATCATCCACACATATTACTCATCTCGAACCGGCTCAAAAACTAGTTTGCAATTCCTTTACCTCGAGAATCAACCTCCACGGGTGCCGAATCTGATAAAAACCAATAGGAATACATCAAAATAGGCTAAAAAAACATAACCCTATCGAAATAACTCGAATTACAACCAAAATCACGAAGTTGCCAAAATCTGAGCCCTGAGACCGCTTCTCAAAAAATTATGAAATTCACATTTTCAGAATCCTCGGCTCGCCACGAGTCCATACATAAAAAATTTATCAAAATCGAAGTCCAATTGCCCATTCAAATCATCAATCATCTATTTCTTAGGCTTCGAGCAAAATCTTACATTTTTACACCTTAATTCCTCCAATTTTAGAGATTAAATCCATGTTTTATCAAAATAATAACATAATTTAGGTTCAAGAGTCCTTACCTGAAGATACTCCATGAATTCCTTTTCAAAATCGCCCAATTCGTCTCATAGTTCGAAGCCCCAAATATTTTTAACATTTCTGAAATTTTCCAATACACTGATCATTAAACCCTCATCACCTTAACAGCTTCCGCGATCCCGCTTTCGCGGAAAAAGAGCCACTTCTTCGGCTTCACTCAAGCCTTTCAGTTTCCGCTTTTGCGAATAAAAACCACTTTTGCGGTTCCGCCTATACGGTCTGACGATCGCTTTTGCAATCTCACCCATATGACCCCTGACCGCTTCTGCGATCAAAATTCTGCTCCTGCGGACTCGCTTACACGAACCATGTTCCGATTTTGTGAAACTCCACTACCCAAGCCAACTCGCTTCTGCGCTCCTCTATCCGCTTCGACGGTCCATTTCTGCAGAAGTGGAAATACCAGCTGACAGCAAAGATAATCTGAAGCCAAATTCCAAACTACTCATTTTACCATCCGAAACCATCCCGAGGCCCCCGGGACCCCAACCAAAAATACAAACCCACTCTAAAACATCATACGAACTTGTTTCAATCATAAAAACATGCCCTTAAATTCAAAAATCACCAAATTACCTCGAATTCAAGCCTAATTATCCTTAGAACTCCTAAAACCTACATCCAATCAAAAACCCGACCAAACGATGTCCGAATGACCTGAAAGGTTTTCAGACATATCCCAAATCACATAACAAAGCTACTACAACTTCAGGTTTGAGCCTCCCGAAGCTAATCGAATCGCTAGAATCCACATTTGAGCCCTCTAACCACATAGGCAACTTCAGGTTGACTTGTCCGAAATAAGGTACACTCTAAGAGTCTATATACCTTATTTTCAACCAGAATCAATCCTAATTCTCTCGATAGACTCTAATACAAATATAGAACATGAAACAACACAATAAATGGGAAAACGAGGTGGTAACTCTCATGACGACGAGCCGGATCGTCATAATAATGCAATTCTCTATTTCCTACCATTTCTTGTAATTTTTAGTTCCCTTCTCCTTTTACAATTCTTTTCATGCTGGTTCTAGTGGCACGACATGCACACATAATGCTCAGCCTAATTTTTAAGAGTCAGTTTAGCAATGAAATAATGTTGAAGATGGAAGGGCACTCGAAGGAAATAAGAACATTCGAACACTTTGAAGCCCTTATCAAGTGAAACTGAGGGCAGATAGAACATAAAGAAATATTGTTGCATGCCACATCGGTTTGAAACCAATGGCAAGTTTGCCCCCAAGTCTACAAGGGTCGTTCATGGTACCGAGGTTGCTGTCCAATGGTGTTGGTTAATTGATAAATGTAGAAGTCAAATATGTGAATATGGTTACTAATTCTAGTGTAATCAAAAGATGTTATGTATGTTTTCCTTAGCTTGTTTAATTGTGTAGTTTGCACTAAGCATGCTTTGGAGATTGGAATGACGAAGGCATTATGTTCTGATATCTAAACACTCTATCCGTTGCTATCCCTTTCGATCCTCATTCATTTTCTTTCATACCCTCTTTCGAAATCAATAACAAAACTTGAAAGCCCGAGCGGGGAAAATCAACGGAGAAACAAGAGAAAAATAGTCCAAAAGAAAAGAAAAAAGAAAAGAAAAGAAAAGAAAAAGGAAAGAAAAGAAAAGAAAACAAGAGACAAGAAAAAAGAAGAAAAAGAAAAGAAAAGAAATGAAAAGAGAAAGAAAAGAAAAGAAGAAAAAAGAAAAGAAGAAAAATAAAAGAAAAGAAAGAAAAGAGAAGGAAAAGAAAAGAAATGAAAAGAAAGAAAAGGAAAAGTGGAAGAAAGAAAGATCGCAACAATAAAGTAGTTCTATAACCTAAACTACCTTTGACTTGATCCCAAAAGGGTACATAGGCAGCCTCTCTCTCAGGTTCAGTCACGCCAAAAGAAAAATCCAACAATCCCAAAGAAGGAAATTGGGGCAGAAGTGAGGGTTGCTATGAGAAATCTGATTTCGAAAGTCGTAAGTTTTGAACCCGCGTTGAATTGTTTTGAGCCTTTGATATCCTTTCTTTCTAACCCTATCCAAATGCCCACATTATAGTCCAAAGAAAGACCTTCTGATTATTCTTCGAGAGATGCCAAGCCAAATGAGTAGAGGTGAATCATATCAGAGGTAACACTCCTGTCCAAATGAAGGAAACGAAGAATGAGACAGTCTTGTTTATGAGAACCCTCACGGGTACCCCAAGGTGATGAAAGCTAAGAGAAATAAAAAATGAGAGAGTCTTATTGGTGAAAACCTTCACGGGCACCATAAGGCGATGGTGAGTTGACAGGAAGACCAAAATGAGAGAGCCTTGATGGTGAAAATCCTACGGGCACCACAAGTCGACTAAGGATGATGGATCATATCGGGCAAGTGGAGCATTGAATCCCAGCTTTACGGTGAAAAGGTGCAATAAGATTTAAACATCAGATTTTCTAAATAAAGTAGGCTGCGGGTGCATGTCAAGGTTGCTAGAGTCTGTATTACATCTGATGGTTTGCTACTCTGTAGGTTTCTTGTTAGGAATCATCTCTTTCCATTTTCCTTCACTTTATTCTTCCCACCTTGTTTTACTCCCTCTTCTTGAGTCTGTCTGGTAATAACAAGTGACAAATGACTTCGAAATCTTCCACCAAGATTTCCAATTGCGCAAAATGGGATCTGGTTAACACCTCAAAACGTCACAAGTCAGGAAACAATAGCAAGCACACTGAGTTGGCAGTAGTCAACATGCTTTGGGGGTCCTTGTGAAAGGCTCAGTATAGGTCAATTCATGAACAACGCAATAGATGGAGGTTTAGGGTGAACATATCAAAGGTGTTCTCTGTGATAAGAGTGACAAAGAAAGTGGTTAACCAGTGACACGCAAGGTATTTCAAGCATAAATCAAAGTTATTATGGAAGGATCAGTAAACCTCAAGGCCAAGGCCAGTGGTTTAAGTCAAGAAAAGGACAACATACACCTTGAGCGGGTGGCAACTCAGGTGCTTTGAGGTTCATTTGAAATACAAGGGTTTGGTACATACAAACTCATGAATAATGTAACAAAGATGTAGGATGTTTGGTGAACGAATCAGGGATATTTTCTGTGCTAAGGGTAACAAAGAAAGTGGTTAGTGAATAAACAAGCAAGGTCGTCGAATGGAAATCAAAATGAAGGAGCAACTGACCTCAAGGCCGAGGCCAGTGGTTAGGTCAAGAAAAAATAGCATATACACGGAGTGGGGGCAATGGGCGCGCTTTGGAATTCATGTGAGACATAAAAGTTTGGGAGGCGCCAGTTCTTGCAATGCAACGAATAGAGGATATTGGGTCTGAACGGAAAAAAGGTATTTTATGTGATGAAGACGACATAGAAAAGGGTCGGCCCATAAACAGGCAGGGTCTTCGAGTGGAAATCAGTCATCATAGGAAGTGAAGGATAAATCTCCCTCAAAGTTCAAGGCCACAAACCAACCACCACATTTTAAACTGACAAGCTTTTTCTTTTATTGAAACGTGGGCAGAAATTTCGTTTGCTTCGGAGAACCCTCCGTAAGGAAATGTAGGACCCAAACAGGTATGACTGAAAATTCACAGGAACCTCCAGCAAAATGGGACTTAGTTTAAATTTCAAAATAATCATGAGAAGTATAACTTAGTACAAATGTACCCTAAAGGAATATAAGTTTGTTCTAAAGTTTGCACGTTTAAGATAGGTTTCAATTAAGAGTTTTCAGGACCCTCCTGGATAATGAGACATAGTTTTAGGGTCTGCATAGATAACAAGATATAGTGGAAGTCGTAATAGAAGTTGTCAGGACCCTCTTATATAATGGGGAGTAGTTTAAGACATTTTGATAACAAATATAGTGGGAGTAATACCTTTAGAAGAGATAGTTTAGGTCTGTAATTGTTAGGAGTCGTCAGGACCTCCATGGATAGTAGTACATAGCTTTCAATTCTTATAATAGCTGGTAAAATAATTTAGTTTAACAGTCACCCATGTGCCCAGCCATCAAACTGGGGCAGGAATTTTCTTTGTTTGTCTATTTTGTTGAAGTAAGGTGCCCACCTGAAGAACAAGGAAATACTTTTCAAGTTTCAGCAGTCAGGCTCCCACCCGGAGAACAAGAAAACATATTTCAAGTTCAGAAGTCAGGCACCCATATGGAAAATAAGGAAGGTATAATGCAAATTTTATCTTTCAAGTTTTAATATTTGGTAACATAACGCGCTCAGTCATCAAACTAGGGCAGAAAATTTTCTTTGTTTGTCTGTTTTGTTGAAATTAGAACCCCACCTAGAGAACAAGGGAATACTTTTTAAGTTTTAACAATCAGGAGCCCATCTCGAGAACAAGGGAATAAATTTCAAATTTCAGCAATCAGGCGCCAACCTGGAGAACAAGGGAAGTATAATGAAAATTTTATCTTTAAAGTTTTAATATTTGGTAACATAACGCGCCCAGTCATCAAACTGGGGCAGAAAATTTTCTTTATTTTGTCTGTTTTGTTGCAATCAGGAGCCCACCTCGAGAACAAGGGAATATTTTACAAGTTCAGCAATTAGGAGCTCAGCTCGAGAATAAGGGAATACTTTTTAAGTTCAACAATCAGGAGCCCACCTGGAGAACAAGGGAATATATTTCAAAGTTTCAGCACTCCCTGGAGAACAAGGGAAGTATAATGCAAAGTTTATCTTTCAAAGTTTTAATATTTGGAAACATAACGTGCCCAGTCATCAAACTGGGGCAGAAAATTTTCTTTGTTTTGTTTGTTGTTGCAATCAGGAGCTCACCTGGAGAACAAGGGAATACTTTTCAAATTCAGCAATCAGGGGCCCACCTGGAGAACAAGGAAATACTTTTCAAATTCAGTAATCAGGAGCCCACCTGGAGAACAAGAGAATACTTTTCAAAATTCAGCAGTCAGGCGCCCACTTGGAAAACAAGGGAAGTACAATTCAAAGTTTAGCTTTTAATTTTAATATTTGATAACATGATGTGCCCAGTCACCAAACTGGAGCAGAAAATTTTATTTATTTGTCTATTTTGTTGCAGTCAAGAGCCCACCTAGAGAATAAGGGAATACTTTTCAAGCATTGCAGTTAGGAGCCCACCTAGAGAACAAGGGAATACTTTTCAAGCGTGAGCAATTAGGAGCCCACCTGGAGAGTAGAGGCACATATTTCAAATTTCAGCAGTCAAGCATCACTTGGAGGAATTGCAAAACATCTCCAATCACAATGCAAAGCAGCAACGTTGGAAGTCCAGGAAAAATACAAGTTCAAGGCCACACAAGAGCAAGTTTGAAGACATACATAGGACCTTTTTTGTAATTCATAGATCATAGCTTAGGCTAGCTTCTTTTTGTTTTACCACGGTGTAATAAGAAGGTCATCAAGCATTAGCAACAGTAATAACAGTGAGATCACAGCTCCTGGTAGTCCCAGCTACCAAACACTCCCGAACTACACTGACATAATTCCTTTATAGCCAAGGATATGTAGGTAACCTTTGAAGTAGGGTTCGGTCAACCAGTTTTCAAAATGCTTCTCATGGAGTGATGAGCATGCAAAAATCTCTCATAGTTGCTCATTTATCTTTGCCCAAAAATCCTTCATATTTTTTGGCAAAGAGGGACAGCTCTGAGCACGTGATTTTTGCCTCGCTTAAATTACTCCGATAGAATTCATTAAAATTAGGATTTTTCTTTTATTATTTGAATTTTAGGGAATTAATTTCATGTCTTTGTGATAGTGTGTATTTTTGTGCATTTATTAATTGATATAACACATGGAAAATAAAAAATAGCATATTTGCATTTAGAAATCAATTTTATATAAAAGAAAAATAATTAGAATAGTCATTTTTACATCTTTTGTTTAGATTTCCTTTTAAATTGGTATTTAGTTAGTTTTAGGAAAATTAATTAGTTGGATTTTAGTTTAATTCAGGTCTTTTCTACTTTTAATTTTTAATTTTTAATTTTTCTAGCTTTTAACAAAAAAAACATAAATAAAAAGAAATGAAAATAAGTTGAATTTAAATGAAAGAAAAGAAATTAATTGAATAAAAAGAAAATAAAGAGAATAAAGATATCAGGCCATGTATTTTTGGCCAAAAGTAAAGCCCAACATGCTCCAGCCCTTTCCTCCACTCCCCAGCCCAAGCCCAATACCCTTTCCCTTAGCCGAAATGACGTCGTTTGGGTCAATGCAATCTGGGCCCTTCATTTCCTCTGCAACGTCTATTATTTATTCATGGACAGGATATAAAAGTGTCCAAAAATTATATTAAACCTAAAAACATTATTCACCCTCCTCGTATTATACCTCCCCTGTAACGCCGGCGACCGCCTCACCTCGTTTCCGCCACCCACCACCGTCTGCCACTGGCCGAAAATCGCCTTCGCCTGTAGAGATACTCCAAATCCGCTCAAAATTTCACTACAAGTCCCCCTTTTCCTCTTCTTTCCAAATTCCCGAATATCATCCCTCAATTCCTAACCAAAACTCTCAAATCTCCAATCGAAATTCTAGTAAAAACCCTAAGTTTACCCTCCTCGTCCCTAATCTCAAAATGAATCCCTTCAAATCTCAACGAAACCCCTCCGATTTTAGATCTAGGGTTTTCTGAATTCACCTATTTTGGAGTTTCAAGCACTCTGTTGGTTTTTGATTCATGTCATATGTATATTTTGGAAAAAATAAACATATAACATTAATCGAAAATCAAATTCGGAGTTAATATCAATTGAAGATTAAAAGCAGTAAGTCTTTTAAAAATTAATTCTATCTATTTTAATTTTAATTTGTTCTTACAGTTTTAGTATAAGTCTCGTTTTATTAGAATTAGTTGCATTTTAGTTCATAATTCTGTTCTGTTATTTAGTTGTAGTTCTCAATCTTTTGTTTAATTTGTGTTTACTAGTTCATGATTTTAGTTTATAATTTCAATGTTTGTTTATTTGTGATTAGTCAGTTTTTTTGTTTTTGTTTTGCTAATTGATGGCTACTTTAGTTATGTGTTATTAATAGTTATTTATATGTTTACTTTAGTTATTAGTTCATAATTCGTGTTCTGTTAGCTATTAGTAATTTCAGTCATGCTTACTTTAGTCTAATGTTACTAATTCATTTTTCAGTGTTTTCTTTTTCTGTTATTGTTATTTAGAATTAAGTTTTAGTTCTGTTAATTGGTTATAACTGATTTAGTCACTAGGATTAACTATAGTTGGTTTTTAACTCAAGTAAAGGGGTTTGGGTTGGTTAATAATTTCAAGGGCTTTTCATGGGTAGTTTGGGCATAGAAAATGGTAGTTTTGTTAAAAATAGTAATTTCAAAACAAAAGAAAGGGTATTATAGGTATTGTATAGTGAAAAGAACACACTAGGGCCTTCTAGAATAGGACTTTAGTGTAGATTTTAGCAAACTTAGGCAGTAACTTGAGAAACAAGTCAGAAATTGAAGGTTTAATAGGTGAAATCTGAAATAAAAAGAGGGTAACATTGTGTGAAAGCTTCTAGAATATTCTGCCTCACTTCTTGCCTATAAAAGGCACCCCTAGCGCCTTCTTTAACAAGTTTGTAACCCCAAAAACTCCCCCTAAAACCTCCCTGCAGATCTGATTTTAAAATTGAAACTTCAAATCCAAAGAAATTCAAAAATTCTTCTATTAGATGTTAGATTCCGCCTAAAAAATCCAAAAACAAATAGGAAATACTATAGAAAAAACAAAAAATACTGTTCTCTTGCCTTTCTAGATAAATTTTAAAGTCTAGACATTGATTCTCATCCCTCAACAAAATTTTCAAGTTTCTAAAGCTTAGAGGTCCATCGAGCTTAAAATTCAACTTGTTTTGGGTATATTTGAGCTGTTGTGGGTTGTCTATTATTGAGATTGGTCCTGGTTTATGTGTCATTGCATCTCTGTGTTTGTTTTTCTAAAGAAGTCTAACTTGATTCATGTTGTTGTGAGCTCCTATGCCTACTGTTGCTGACCTCTTCATCCTACTTATTTTGATCAAATCTCAGGTACATTTCTGGCCTTTTGTAGAATATGCTGAGGATCAATGTAAAGTTGATTTGGAAGTTGAAGCAATAAATGGTTGTTTGATTCACTTCAGAGTTGCTTTATCCTCTCCCCATTTTTATTTAGTTCAAATGCATAGAATAATAATGTAATTCGACTCCGATATTGTCTGTATTGATTAGGTAGTTTGAATCTGCTTTGTAATTAAACTAGACATATGTTGGACTGCTAACACTCTGAGTGATAGTGTCATTTAGTATTACTTTTGATTTGACCATTCTTCAAAGTGTGAAAATTATGTAGATGTCATAAACATGTATCTAGAATCGGTAAATAAGTAATCCATGCTATTGTGAGAGGTTAACATGAGCATTATTTGTAGTATATAATTAGGAGTCGTTATCGAGTTAATTAGTATGCTTTGGTGTCGCCATCAGTAATTAGCTTATGTGTTGTTGCAATTTGGATTCGTTTGAAGAACTGAATTGGATAGCCTGCTGGTTCGATAAAGTTTGGGCATGTTCCTCATGGAACGCGGCGCACATCTAGACAACCCCTTTTTACGCAGGCATAAGTATAATAGCGTAGGGTCAGTATTAAAGCCCAAATGTTGAAGTCCCAATGAAGTTTTGGACTGTGAATTCAATCCTTATTAGGAAATCATAGTAAGGATACATGAACTTGATAAATAAATTAAGATATTTTCTTCATTTTTAGAGACAAAAAAAAAACTATAGTTGTTGTAGGATTGCCTTTTAAATAATAAACCGAGATGAGCCTCGCTAAAGGAAACACATAAATTATGGGTCCCTCGATAAATGTCTATACAAAATACTTAGACTTCGGGATAGGTCATTTAGCAAATTGCACGGTCTTCCCCAAAATAATAATGCGTTAGTCACTTTAGGCGTGTTTTTAATAATCTTACTTTCTTATATACAGGTGCACATTTATGTGATCCTAATCCAAATCACAGCAAAGTCGAAATGTGATGACAATCACGGGTGCACTGGTGCGACGTGGTTCGAGACGCATTTTCACGACGTTACAATTCTTATTAAAATAAAAATAAAAGCGAGTTACTAAATAAAAGGCACATAAGCTAGAACGTGTTTTGAAATCAGATAAAATTAAATACAACAGCTGAGCGACCGTGCTAGAATCACAGAATCCGGGAATACCTAACATCTTCTCCCGAGTTAACAGAATCCCTTACTTGAATTTCTGGATTTCGCACTATTAAATAGAGTCAAACATTTTCTCGATTCGGGATTCAACCGGTGACTTGGGACACCATTAATCTCCCAAGTGGCGACTCTGAATTTTAATAAACAAATATCGTTTCGATTGTCCTGTAATTGGAAAACTCTTTTACGCCCTCACGGGTGTAGTGAAAAGGGAGGTGTGACAGCTCTGGCAACTCTGCTGGGAAAATAAATCCAAAACTTTGGTTCAGGGTTTAAGAATTGGAGCTTAGAATAATTGTCATATTTGGCTTTATTTGATTTTCCTACATGTTCCATGCCTAATGTGCAATGTGATTTTTACCGCTTTGATATTATTTGAACTGTATATATAAATATGTTGAAACCTTTCTCTTCTCACCTCCGGAAATGTGCTTACTGGTTGAGACTCCCTATTTTGTTAGTGTATATACCCTGAAATAAGAAAGAGGTTGGACAAGTTACTAAGATGAACGATCCCGCGAGTCATCGGTACGTAGCCCCCTCCTCGACTCGAGTTGTCTGCTTGGGTACACAGTCTAGAACAAATACCCAGGTTTCGAACCTAAAATAACTTGGCTCCATGCCGGATCCCTAGTAAGAACACTTATCTACATCATGTGAATTTTGGCTTAGGTGACTCAACACAGGGGTTGGATCCGTCTAGGATAGGTAATCGGATTGAAACGATCACCATGATGCATTTTACATGTTGCATTTATTTGTCTCGGACCAGTATGCTGACCAGCTTGATTATTTGGGAACAGTGATAAGAAATAATAGTGTGAAGAGTTAGTTACATGATTTAGCAAAACCCAATGTCCATGTAGTATCGAAACTCTGCCGAATTTTTAAGAAAATAAGAAAAGTGTTTGATGTCAATGGAAAAGGAAAACAAAAATATTTTTTTTTAAAAAAAAATTGTCTTATGTTTCAAGTGAAAGCAAAACAAAGCGTTTCTTTTTAAAAAAATAGTTTGTGTCATTTGCCAATAAAGAAAAAACAAAGGGTCTTGGTTTTGAGACATTGAAAAGAAAATACAAAAAGAGATTTGTCGACAATAGTTAGTTTATTTGCCCGAACTACGCTAGTTTGATTCTCACCGGATGTGAGACACGTAGGCAACCCTCATCGGGTCCAACCACTCCTTTTGCAAAAATACCCAAAAATACCCAAAATTTCATTTTTATCCAATAAGTCAGGTGACGCCATTCTTGTTTAAAAATAAACCGAATGTCCCCAAAAGGACGCTCTAAGGTTGTTTTTACAAGAATAGCCACCCTGGATTATTTTAATAATCTTACTTTCTTAAATACGGGTGCATTTATGTGACCCAAATCCAAATCACAACGAAGTTCAAATGTGTTGACAACCATGGGTGCACTGGTGCGACGTGGTTTGAGATGCATTTTTACGATGTTGTAATTCTTATTTAATAAAAATAAAAGCAGGTTACTAATAAAAGGAACATAAGATAGAACATATTTTGAAATCAGATAAAATCAAATACAATAGTTGAGCGACCATGGTAGAACCACGGAATCCGAGAATGCCTAACACCTTCTCCCGGGTTGGCAGAATCCCTTAATCGAATTTCTGGATCGTGGACTGTTAAACATAGTCAGACATTTCCTCGATTTGGGATTCAATCGGTGACTTGGGACACCATTAATCTCCTAAGTGGCGACTCCAAATTTTAATAAACAAATCCCATTTTGATTGTCCTTAAATTGGAAAAATTCTTTTATGCCCTCACGGGTGTAGTGAAAAGGAGGTGTGAAACTCCGTACTTAAATGCGGATGGGACGAGGTTAGACCCGCTTAGTCATTATTCTAGGGACTGCTTTAGAGACGGGGTCGATACCGCGATGGTCGAGAGGTAAAATTTCTAACCAATACAGTTAGTCCATCTTTTCGTCAAGGTTGTACCCTATCAACCTCAACGGACGGACCATATGGAGATGTGATCGTATTGGGAGTCTTATTTGAGCTCCCTTGATAACATCAAGAGTTACGACACAACAAGGAGGGTGTCAATTGGTACCTTCATATGTTGTGATGATTTCAAAAGATAAGGCGACGGCTGATGAATGGGCCATTGCTTTATGCGGACAGTCTTCATAGCACTTCACAGTCATAATGGCACATGTTCCCGAGGGGCCGACTCATTTTTCGGGACTGGTAGAATTCTAATAGTGACCAGTGGAATTCATGCTTGGGAAATTAGTGCCCTATAAATTGATTGAACTTTTCATTCGGTCTTTTATATTTTCTTTCTTGCCTGTTTTTGAAAAGATTTATGAAATATCCATCCCTTGGGCATTTTGAACTCTTTCTGCGCTTTTACTCTCGTAACTTTCCTCTAATTTTTCTATTTCCTTGATAAATCTTGTCTCCTCTTATCTGATTCAGCGATGGAGGGAACTTCTCCTCATGACAATTTTTCGGCCATCCCACCGGCAACCGAGGATCATGCTCTGGCAGAGCGGAAAGTGGACTCACTGGAGAGCGAAGCTATCCCCTCTGTGGATGAGATTCTACTCTACGTGGGGAGGGTTGTGGAGGACTTTAGTGCTTATGATGGCAGGGAATATTATGGCATTGAAACCATTATGGGGGAGCCAAAAATAAAGGAGCTGAGGGAGAGATGAGGCATCCCCAGCTATGTCGAGATAGTGCCTATCGAAAGGAGCGACCAAGTTCAAATAGACCACCCTGAGTACTGCTCGTTCTGTGCATACCCCTTCATTATCGGATACACATTACCACCCGCGATGCTAGTGGTCGATATCTGTCACAACTACGAGGTGTGCTTCCCCCAAATATCCTCGTACCTCTGTAAGCACTTTCTTATGTTCATCAAATATGCGAAATTGGCAGGTCGTGAGGTCACCTTGAGGCATGTACTTATCCTGTTTGCCTGCCAGAGGATTCGGGGCACCACGCATGCTCGCCCTCGTGGGTCAAGAGGGTTGGTAGTCGGTATGGACGACGGTACTGACCGTCGTTTTACTAAAAATTTCTTATTTGTGCAGACAGAGCTTCTTATGGAGGATCTTACCAACTTCCCGGCAGTGTGGAACTTCGCCCGTGAGTATTTACTTCTGGCCAGCAAGATTCATTTTGATCTTTCTTACCTTATGCCTTGTGTTACTTGTAGACTTATATTTGATGTTTTGCAGCCGACAAGGCGCCGCCGCCACCTTTAGAAGGGATCTGGGATTGGGTAGAGTTTGTTCTACCCCACACAGCGGGGATACGTATATGGGCATCGTTCCACCTAAGGTATGGATGCAGGCCCCTCACAGGTTAGACTACCTTCCTTCTCTCCGACCTTTTGGTTCATCTAGCATTTCCTCACCTTTGCTCATTGTGATAGGGAGGGTTCGCAGAACCAAGGCTCCTCAGTTGGCATTTCATCGTCCTAGCATGGCCGCTCGGATTAGTGTTCCTACTATAGTTTGTCCCTCATCGAGGGCGGCATCTGTGGAGTCAGTGGCTTTTACCGACCTGGCATGGGCCATGCCTCAGGATGAAGGTCCGTCTAGTGTTTTTCGTCCGCAATCTGAGTCACTGTTGAATGGGGAGGAGGACGAGCCGCTAAAGAGGCGAAGAGTGGGGTTTGAGATGGCTTCACCAATGGTGATTAACTTGGACTCTCCTCCGAAGGACCAAGAAGTGGGCATTATCATAGGGTCTACTGCAGAGGTGGAACCCACTATCGATGCTATTCCAGCATTCGGAGCCCGAAGGACTCCTCTACTGTTGTTTCTCAAACGTAACTTCCTGCTATCAGTGTAGTGAATGATCAGCCCTTGGGGACCACAGTTGTGCCCTTAGTCGAGCCGCATTCGTCTTTGATAGGTCGTGTCGCACCATCAGCGTCGAAGAGGGAGAAAAGTGTGATAGTGGACGAGTATGAGTTTGAGTCTGACCTGGACCCTGACAACATTCGAATGTTTAAAGAGGGCATCACCTATTCGGTGGTCCGTACGGAGGGGCTAGCTCGCATCGTTGATGTTCCCACATATATAAACTTGTTGGCCCAAAGGGGTGAATTGGTGGAGCAGTTCAGCCTGTTGTGTTTTGAGGTTGAGAATGAGTCCCTGAGGGAGGTTACACACATCACTGTGATTGAAGAAATGGACGTGATGGGCTTGCGGGTATGTTATACGGCTTTTAACTTGTCGATCATGTGGTATGGGATGGTCATTTTCCTAACTACTCTTTGGATTTTGCAGTCGTACATACTGAAAGTGGATAATATCCGCCGATCAAATGTTCGGTCGAGGATCTTTTTACAGATATTGGAGAAGTACTATCGTAATCGTGATAGGTGTCGTGAGCTGCACGAACAGTTGAGAAACGACCTTCGCAGTCGGGAGTTTGTCGAGGATTTGGAGCGGAAGGACCGCGAGCTACTGCAAGCGATGCACAATAGGATTGAGCTTGAGGAGCGGATTCGTCTCAAGGATGAGGAGCTTGAAGTGGCAAGGGGAGTTGCTGCCAAGTGCGAGTATCTGGAGGGTAAGGTGCAGGGGCTGAAGCTGAAGATGGAACAAAGCCGGACTAGGATTGTGGAAATTAAGATCAAGTGGGGGCAAAGCTAGGTGCCTTGGAGAGTCAGGTTGCTGAGTTGGAGAGCACGGAGAGGGACGCATCAATGAGGGAGGAAGCCTTTAAGGCATCGGTTCATGTTCAGAAGTCTCAACAAGAGTCGAAGGGTTAGGCTGCGGCCCAGAGGGAGGCGAGGCTTGAAGAGTGGATTGGTGAGATTGATCAGGAGGCCCAAGATTTGTCGGACCGGGTTGCTATTTTGGAGGAGGAAAACTAGCGCCTGAGGGCTTTGGCCGGACCAACTCATGCTGATGTTCTCCCTTAGAATCACGATCTTTGGGTCTATGCTGAAGCCCAGCTCGATGTTTTTAAAAATTTGTTGGAGGATGGTGTCTGAGGAGGCCAAAGAGGGGGCACACCAAAAAGCCCGCAAAGCAAGAGCCAGCTGTGGCTATGATGTTGGGATGCCCGAGGCCAATGACGGCCCACAATAGTGGTGATGATGGCCCTGATGGAGGTGGAGATGGCAACGGCGATGCTGGCACCGAATGAAGAGGTGATTCTGTTGTGTTGGTTTTTACTTTGGTTACTCCAATGGGTGTTTTTTTGTTTGTTATTTCTCTTTTTTCTACTTGTGTCGTTGGCCGGCTTTGACCGGCCGTAAGAAACATTAGCCTGTGTTTCTGCCCCTATTAATAAAGGATTCTTTTTCTATCAATATCTGTGTTGCGTGGGCATGCTCCTTATTAATTTGTGATCCGGCCGCAGGCGGTACACGGTTGTCTTTGCCTCAAGCAAGGTTGGGTTATAGTGTACTGATGGTGAAGGGGCTTATCTTGAGTCCCCACTCAAGCGAGTTCGAACTGTGTTGTTTTGACGATTAGGGAACCTAGCTTGAGTCTATATTCACGTGATATCGAACTGTGTTGGAGATAATAAGGGCACTTAGCCTGGGTTCCGGTTCATGCGAGGTCGAACTTTACTATTTTGGTGGCGAAGGCACTTACACTGAGTCCTAGTTCGAGTGAGGTCAAACTGTACTATTTTAATGGCGAAGGCACTTAGCCTGAATCCCAGTTCAAACGAGGTTGAACTGTACTACTTTGATGGCGAAGACACTTAGCCTGACTCTCGGTTCGAGCGAGGTCGAATGGCGAAGGCACTTAGCTTGAGTCCTAGTTCGAGCAAGGCCGAACTGTACTATTTTAATGGCGAAGACACTTAGCCTAAATCCCAGTTCGAGCGAGGTGGAACTGCACTATTTTGATGGCGAAAGCACTTAGCCAGAGTCCCCATTCGAGTAAGGTCGAATTGTACTATTTTGATGGCGAAGGCACTTATCCCGCGTCCCAGTTCGAGCAAGGTCAAACTGTACTATTTTGATGGCGAAAGCACTTAGCCTGAGTCCCCGTTCGAGCGAGGTTGAACTGTACTATTTTGTAGGCGGAGGCACTTAGCGGGAGTCCCAGTTCGAGCGAGGTTGAACGGTACTATTTTGATGAAGAAGGCACTTAGCCTGAATCCCAATTCGAGTGAGGTCAAACTGTACTATTTTGATGGCGAAAGTACTTAGCCTGAGTCCTAGTTCGAGCTAGGTCGAACTGTACTATTTTGATGGTGAAGGCACTTAGCTTGGGTCATATGTTGCATTCGCATTACATTCATGTGCTTGATTATGGCATTCCGATTGTTCCAGGTTAATTTTTGACCTCTCGCTTGCAGCGTTCTTGCGCCGATTTCTGGCCTGACGTGGCGGGGAAGATTAGTGGGAGTTCCGGCAAAGGGCGGTTTCTCAATCTTCTTTGTTTGGCGTATTTCTATCTGCCCTGTTTGACTCGAGTTATACTCTTGATGCTTTTCCATTGATTCGGGAAGAACTAAAAGTATTCACTATGAAATCCTCATACATGGCACCAAATTGTTTGACTTAAAATGTTAACGAACAGTATTTAAGCAAATCAATCAAATGCATAGAGAAGAGGTAAATCATAGCCAACCATAATTAATATCGAGTCAGGAATTGAAGCAACAAGACATTAAATTTAATAGAAACAGTACTCAGGAAGCTTTATTGATTATGAAGATTGACCCTGCCTCTCCTTGGAGAGGTTCAAGGAATATGAGTTTTCTTTTCTTTATCCAGATCGGGACCGCCTTACCTTGGAAAGGTTTCGGGAACCTATCGATCTCTGAGCTTCTAGGGCCTTTTTCGAAGAGAAGGAGTGTTCTTTCTTTTGGGGGGGGGGGGGGAGGGAGAAATTGAGAGAGAAATTGGAGATTCAATCTTGACCCTTTGGAGAAGCCCCCTGCCAAGATAACCCCCTCTCGCTATTTAGTCGGGGACCTTTCACCCCTCGACCCCTTCCAAGGTCGACCATGTCGTGGGGTCGACGCTCCCTTACGGGAGGGGGTTGACCATAATGCATACTATGTCGTTAAATGCGGATGGGACGTGGTTAGACCCACTTATTCGTTGCTCTGGAGATTGCTTTAGAGACGGAGTAGATACCGCGACGGTCGAGTGGTCAGATTTCTGACCAATACAGAAATGTTGTGACAAGGTATGAGGTATGCAATATAAAAGTCAAAATCAATGGTAGACTATATCGATTTCAGATTGTAAATCAAGAACATATGAAAATTATGCAATTAGACAAAGGCGATCCTATAATGTTCTCTACATTCGTGTAGTAAATGAGCTATAGTGAACGGAAAACAAAGGAAAGTGAAATGAAAAAGAAAGGAGCTTCAAATTCAATGAGTACAACGTGAATGAGAAAGCAAATAATAAGGGGGAAAAGTTCAGATTGTTCGTACATCACCACGTGATACATGCGTGAGGAAAGAAGAGAATAAATGGAACCAGCTGGGGTGCAAGCTAATAACCTGAACTAGGCTCTCAATAGTAATATTAAATGTTAAAGTGGGTTTAAGTATGGGCAAAAAAAGTATAAAATGTAAAATAAATATTAAGTATTTGAAGTTAAGTGGTATTTTTAATGGATAGACCACGTAAATTCTCCTTGTTTTTTGTTCTCAAAATAGTATCAACGTCCCAAACTCGAACAACTTGGAATCAACTAGTTGTTCTCAAAATAGTGCGCATGAAAAAAATGAAAATTGTGAAGAATAGAGGAATTGACTTATCCTTTAACAAAATGGCAGAGGTAAGAAAATATATATGTTGTAGCTAGGTAATAGATCAGTCGGTTATTAAAAATATATATTGTTAATTAATTATGAATTATTAGAAAACATATTCTATAGGCTCCATGTATTCCCACTTGATGTGGCACCAATTCTTTATTATTTCATATAGATGAGAAGACTTTTATTTATATATGAAATTAAATCTTAAATTTTCCATGTTGTCATTTTTTTATATTTATTGTTTGACTTAAAATGTCTACGAGCATTTATGAATTCAAGACAATCAATAAACACGGAGGGTCAATCATAGCAGGTCGTAACATATCTGAAATCTAACAAGGAAAAGATAATAGAAATAATTGTATGGACGGTAGAAAATATTGGTGATCTTTATTCATGATAATGGGTTAACCTGCCTCTCCATGAAGAGGTTCAGATCTTTACAATCATGTTTTAAGAGATTTACCGTTATTCTGTTCTTTGTCTTGGGTTTTCACTCTGTGTTTTACTCTGTATTTCTTAGAGCCCCCCTGGGGAGAGAGTGGAACCCTTTTTCTGATGTCTGCCCTTGTATTTATAGACGTCTGTTGTACGAGTTGACTTTCTTGGAGACTGGGCCCACATTAGGAAATTATTTCGGGCGTACCCGGAAAGTATCGACCCCGGCCAAGGCTCTAGGCGGATACGGGTAGTATTCTTGGTTGAGGCAATCTCGGCGCCTATTACGTTTATACTACTCGAGAGGAATGGTTAATCTTTGATTGTCGTGGGATCAGATTATGACCCATACAGTTAGTCCCTCCGCTTGTCATGGTCGCCTCGAGGTAGATCCTGGTAAGTGGATATGATCGATCGAAGAGCGACCCCTTTTCGGGCGAGAGGGGGATGATAATTGCTTATGACGCTTTATCACTATTTTCTTTCGTATGATAGAGGTACGATCTCGTGTGTGAATATTTTTGGCAAATGGAAATGGTCGATACGCCATAATCATAGGTTAGGATATGTTTCGTCCGTGAGGACTTTTGGGACATGGGGTCTAGTCACCTCGGCCGATGAGGCATTTGTGTTTTCGAGGTATTCGAGGTGGTAGACGCAATTTTAGCGCCTACTCATAGGTTTCAATCATTGTGGCGACGGTTTTGGTGAAACTGAACCCTTTTTTTTTTACAGTTAAGATACGCATTTAATGGCGCCTGTCATTTTCCCGAGATTTGATTCAGTTGCCTATAAGAAGGTTTGAGATGCATGATGTTCAACACTCCTTGGTTTACTTGTAGCTCTCCTTTCTGGTGAATTTCATAGGATTCTATTCTTTCTGCGAAACGTTGTTATTCGTTCTCAATTGGATTCATCACTCTTCCCTTATCTTTCAAGTGACTTGGATCAATGGCTGGATCTTCTTCTCGTGACGGTGTCACGACCCAAACCCAGGTCGTGATGGCGCCCAACACAATGCTAGGCAAGCCCGACCATATTATCCTTTAAACCAGCCAGTTATTAATCAAGTTAAACTTAAATAGTTAATGTTTATATCAAGTGATAAGCGAAATGTAAAACATACAAAATACGGTCCCAACCATATCGTGGTGTCACGAGACTAAGCCTCTACAAAATAGCATCCTAATACAAACAAGTTTAGGCAAATAGGAAATCAACAAGATGATAAAGAAGGAGAAAACAGGCTTTGCGGACGCTGGCAGCTACCTCGTAGTCTCCGCAAGAAGTAGATGTGTGCAGGCAGCAACAATAACTCAACCGCTCTCGGGTACCTGTGAATATGCACAAAAGGTGCAGGGGAGTGGGGTGAGTATATTTCAACTCGGTGAGTAACAATAATAAATAATAACTGAAAGTAAGAACTCATGTGCTATCACTTAGCAGTTCTAAGGCAACCCTCACAGGTACGTCATCACTATGGTGGTACTCTAATCTCCAATCCACATTTATCTCTACAAGATTCCACACTGATCCATCCCTCACTCGTACCCCTATTGTGTACGGCCATCTCGTTATATAAAGACACATACCTATGTCTATAATGTATAAGTATTTAAGTAGGTAGTAGGATATGAATAAGTTTAATGCTGCGGCGTGCAGCCAGCTCCAATAGATATACTACTGCGGCGGCGTGCATCCCGCTCCATTTAACGTTGACGGCGCTCACTGGGGGTGTTTACAGACTTCGGAGGGGCTCTCTAGGCCCAAGCGCTATGATGCTGCAGCGTGCAGCCCGATCCACACATATATTACTGCGGCGTGCGGTCCGATCCAATATATATATACATATATAACTATACTGCTGCGGAGTGCAGCTCGATCCCGTAATATACTCCAGCGCTCACTGAGAATGTGTGCAGACTCAGACTCCGAAGGGGCTCCTACAGCCCAAGCACAATAATACTGCGGCGTGCAGTCCGTCCCACATGTATATTACATGTATATTACATGTATATTACATGTATATTACTACGGCGTGCAGCCCGATCCAATATATATACTATTGCGGCGTGCAACCTGATCCAATATAGGTATATATATATATAATACCTCATAATGGATCCTCGACCCTATCCCAGTCAGTATATACTTGGACTCTCAGGCCCAATATAATATATCACAGTGGGTCCTTGACCCTGTCTCGGTCAATATAGACTTGGCCTTTCAGGCCCACTCAGCTAGAACGGGAAATTCCACCCTAGATAAGCTTTCTCAATGTACACATCTAGTACAGGCTCATGTTATGCTATACAACTAGAGCTACGGCTGAGTGAATATTTCCAACACGATATAAGGGTCACCTAGCTCTATATAGGTTCCCTAATGCTCTACAGATCGGCACAAGGCCCCAAACATGGCTATTAGCCCCCATTGTACAGTTATAATCTCATTAACAGTCATAAAACACAGAATTCTATTAGCCAGGAAGGACCAAGTCCAGGTCCCCAATCACAATGTCACCACGCTCGTCTCAAGACATGTGTCTCATCTCATCATAGCACTGTGAAGTGCTAGTACGGGGTTTCAAACCCTTAGTACATTGCTTACTACTACCACTCACCTTGAACCGGTAGAAGCTTCAATCCGCCTTGCACTTGCCTCGCAAATCAATCTCCTCGGATGCCAAATCTGCTCAAAATCATAGAGAATGCATCAATATATGCTAATTTCATGTAATTCATTCGAAATAACCCAAATTATATCAAAACCCACAAGTTGGTGCGCTTCTCAAAAAATTATAAAAGTTACATATTCAGAACCCTCGTCTCAATACGAGTCTAGGCATATCAAATTTACCAAATTCGGACTCCATTTGCCCGCTCAAATCGGTATTTTTCTACAATTTAGGCCTAGGGCTCAAACCCACATTTAATCCTCCATTTTCATAGAAATAATCCATGATTTCATGATAAAAGCGTGTAATTAAACCACGAAACTTACCTCCGACAATATCCCGATGATCTCCCAGCTATTTCCCATCACTTTCTCACTCTAGAGCTCAACAATGGAGGGTTTTGCAAATGAACCCGTACGTGAAATGTTTCTGGTTTTAATTCACTGCCTGGGTCGATTGCTCTACGCGTTCGCGTTCCCTGCCACGCGTTCGCGATGCCCAGCCCAGATTAACCTTCGCGAACGCGACCTCCCCCAATGCGTTCGCGATGCACTAGCTCCCAGTTGCCTATTTTTCCTTCTACGCGTTCGCGATATCACTCACGCGGACGCGATGCACACCCTGACAAACCTACGTGAACGCGTTCCAGCTCCACGCGAACGCGAAGCCTCCGATCCTGACCCTACGCGTTCGCGTCCAGACCATCGCGAACGCGATGCATACCCTTGCTGACCTTCGCAGACGCGTGCCCTTCATCGCGAACGCGATGAAGGATTTCCTTCTGCAGACACAGCAGCAATTTAGCTGCTGTCTTAGGCCAAAAATGGTTCGTTTGGACCCCCGAATTCATCCCGAGGCCCCCGGGACCCCAACAAAAACCACCAACATACTCCACAATATGATTCAAACTTGTTCCAATCATAAAAACACCATCCTAAACATCAAAATCACTAATTACACACGGATTCAAGCCTAAGTTTCTTCAAAACTTCCGAAACCGACATTCGATTGAAAACCCGACCAAACGACCTCCGAATGACCTAAAATTTTACAGGCACATCCAAAATCACCTAACGGAGCTACTGCACCTGTCAGAATTCCATTCCGACTCCCGGATCAAAATCTCACCTACCGTTCGGATTTCGCCAAAATATAACCTTAGCCAATTCAAGCCTATTTCTACACCGGACCTCTAAATTCAATTCTGGTCGCTCTCCTAGCTCACAAATGACCTCCCGGAGCTGGCCGAATCATCAGAATTCGATTCCGAGCTCTCTAACTAAATAGTCAACTCCGGGTTGACTTTCCTTATTCAAGTTTCCTTCAAAAAGGCTATATGCCTCATTTTCAATCCAATTCACTCCTAACTCCCCCGATAGACTCTAACACTGATATAAAAGCAGGAAATATGCAATTACAACATAACGGGGTGGAAATTCCTGTGACGACGGGCCGGGTCGTCACAGACGGTCTTCCGACATTGGTACCGGTTAGTCCTCCGGTGATAGAAGGATTGTCTCCGGTATTTGCGGATGGTGGTCGGAATGAGACTGAGAGAATCCCAGCAGTAGATGAAATACTCCTGGCAGCGAGAAACTTGGCGGTGGACTTCACCGCAGAAGGAGGAGATGACCTGGTGGATGAGGCCCCGTTAATGGGGGAAGTGGGTATGACCTAGTTACGTGAACAAGGGCTTATCCCTTCTCACACCGATGTTGTGCTGGCCCGGCCGGAGGAACGGGTCCACACCGATCACGTCGGGTACTGTGTATTCTATTCTTATCCTCTCAGGCTGGGGTTTAGGGTTCCCCTCCCCAACCTGGTAGTTGATTTTTGCCGATATTATAATGTGTGTCCGGGGAAACTTATCCCCATCTTTGTACAAGCTTTTGGAAATGTTGCTAAAATTTTCGGAGTTAGCTGGCCGGACTGTTACGCTGCAGCACGTGCTTGCTCTGTATGCCCCTCAGCGAGTTCAAGGGAGTAAGATCCGGATGGTCCCGCATGGGTCGCAGGGCTTGGTGACTGCTCTAGATGACGAGGTTGAGCCTCGTCAGTTTGAACAATTTTTCAATATCAGGACCGGTCATTTGGTGGCGCCCTCTCTAAGGTTTCCAAAGGCTTGGAATCATAGTCGTAAATTTCAATCTACTTCTTTGGCAGGGTCGACTTCGTTCCCTTTCTTTATTTTCGAATGGTCACTATTTTGCTGTTATTTCTGTAGCCGACAGGTCACCCCCGTCTTTATTCACTGGTCTGCGTAGATGGCTCGAGGTTATCCTTCCGCATATTGAGGGGATCCGTTTGTGGTCGTCTTTCTAGAGGAGATACGGCCAAGGGCCGGCTGTAGGTAAGAGGTTTGTTTTCTTTGAGCGTATTTAATTTTGGTCGTTGCCGTGACTTGGGACTGACCCAATTCCATATTTGTAGGGATGGTGGACCGCGGCAGGGCTCCCCAGTTGGTATTCAGGCGGTCTGGCGCGATTGCCTGTTTCTTTGCTGCGCTGGCGGCCTACCAGGTGCCTAGGGCCGCCTCGATCGAATATTACGCAGCGCCGTCTCATGTGCGCCCTTTACTTAGTGGCGGGGGTCTGTCAGGAGCAGTTCACCCGCGGAAGGCGTCGCCTTCTTGTGATGAAGAGGAGAGGCCTTTAGTCAGGCGCAGGGTCTTTCCCTCTTCGGCTCCTTCAGCGGCTCGGCCCGCTGCTATTGATGTGGTAAATATGGATTCCTCACCCCCTTTCGGGGTGAGGGGGGATGTGGACGCGGCACGCATCCCAGCTGGTGGTCCCGATGAAGCTCAGGCTCGAGAAGAGCGAAAGGGGAGCTCCGCCCCTACCACTCAATCCTCTACTCATAGGTTTGAGGTGGGAGAACCTTCTCGGGTGATTGTGGATATTGGCGGCTCGAGTACTCCTTCGACGGAGATGGCGGTGGTGGGAAAGGGGTCCACGTCTGATTCTGATTTGGACTTTGAAGATGTCCGCATGTTTCGTGATGGGGTAATGAATGCAACAGTCCATCCGGACGGGAGGCCGCGTGTAATTGAGATTCCTGTGAATGAGAATCTGTTGCTAAGGGATTCTGCTTTGTTGCCACTGCTTGGTCAGTTGTGTTCTTCAGTTGAAATGAGACTCTAAGGGGGGTGACGGATATGGGTTTGATGAACGAGGTGGCGACGTTGGGAATGAGGGTATGTGCTCTATGATGATTATTCACTTACGAGCGCCTTGTTTCCCATCTTCTCATGAACTTCTGTATCTGACTACTTCGCTTCTTTCTCCTTGTCTCGCAGGTGTTTTTGTTGCAGGAGGAGAGCCTTCGTCGGGCCAATGTTCGGTCCGGGGTACTTCTACGGGTTCTCGAGAAGTGTCATCAGTGTTAGAACAGGTGCAGGGAGCTTAACTGTAAGGCCCCGTAAAAAAAAATTTTGTGCATAAAACCTAGTAGCTGTGGTGTCATGGTCCGAATAATGTGTTAGGAATGCGTAGAGTGTCCAATATGCGGTCAAGAATGCGATCGCAAACCTGACATGCGGACCGCATTCTTGCCGCAAAACGTTCCAGAGAGTTTCCCAAAAATCGTGTCAGAAGTGCGGTCGATATGCGATCGCATGTCAAATCTGCGGTGCACTTTGCGACCACAGATCAAGCATGCGGACCGCATTCTGGCCGCATTCCTTAACAGAACCTGTGTAAAATTTGGGGCAATTCTGCGGTCACTATGCGGACCGCATGTTGATTCTGCGGTCGCATAGTGCACCGCATAATTGACCCCGACCCAGATTTTTGTAACATTTTGAACCGATCTCTTCTTTAATATAACACACTTCTTCTTCATTTTATCATATCATCTTACCAAAATTAGAGAGAGAAGAGAGGGTTTTTAGAGAGAGAAATCTTTCATCTTCAAAGATTGTTCCAACCATCTTCATTCCAAGGGATCTTAGGGCAAGTATTCAACTTCCCCAATCTTTTCAAGGTAAAAACTCTAACTATTTTCTTTGATTTTCAGTTTTAATTGGGTAAAGAGAGGTTTTCATATAATAGCTTTTAAAAATAGAATTTTTACACTCATGCATGATTATTGAACTTGATTTTTAGTAAAAAGAAGTGAGTAGAAGTAAGAGTCTTCAAGAACAAGGTTGGAAAGAGTAAGATAGCGTGGGTAAGCATAAAGTAGGAAGTTAACGGAAGAAAACTCATCACCAGGTATGTATGGCTAATTTTGATTCTTGTAAAATCGCCCAAATGTGTGCGAATTGTTTTGGCATGTGTCAAATTGAGAAATTTTACGTAATTCTTTGATTTCCTTGTTGAGCATTTGATTGATGTTGAACTACGTGTGGTGTGGTATGAAATATGAATTGAAAGATAAAAAGGTAATCGAGATTGGTAAAGAATTGGGAACAACCATTGTGATGGCATATTTGGCTTATTGTGGAAGGAATTTGAAACACCTTAATTGTGGTAAATTGTTGAACATGATTATGTGGGCATTTTCGATTTTGGAATACTTGTAACTTGGTTTTGATATTGGCTTGAGAAGAAATTGAGAACATGAACCAATGTGTAAGTTGCTTATTTGAACTTGTTGAAATTGTGTGTAGTACCTTATCTGCTTTTTGAAATTGTTTGAAATTGTCAACTGTAAGGCGGGGTCGTGTTGCGCGCCGCAACGTGGGGAAATAAGGTGTGGGTTGGGGTGATAAGGGTGGCCGAGGTAATAAGGGTGGTCGGGGCAATAAGGATGGAAAGCGATCGAAATCGCTATTGAAAAATTGATACAAAAATCAATAATGTGAAATTGTGAAAGGAGACAGCAGGAGAGTTTGCAACCTGTGGGGCACCGATTGCCCCTTTGTTTGACTACTTGTGCTTTACGTGATTGATTGGTTATTGTTAAATTGGTTGATCGTAGAAAGTGCTTTGTGTGAGAATTATTTGAAATGAGGAAAATGTGGAAACATGGTTGGCCGGCTTAATTAATTGTTGATGTAATTTAATGGCTTGAGTTTACTTGGGACAAAGTTTGTCCATACATACCAGTACAATTCAAGTGTACTGACGTCCCTTTTTGCCGGGGGCGCTACATTCGTGTCATGATTGTAGGTGGATCAGTAGCAGGCACTTCAGCTCATCGGCAGTAGTATCCTTCTCCTTCCACTGCCCGTTTTGGTGAGCCCTTTCTTCCTCGGGGCCTTGTGTGGTTCATGCCACTCGGTTTAGATTTCATTTTGGTTTTGTAAGGTATAGCCGGAGCCTTGTTACCGACAAGTATTGTATTTCCCTTTTTGTATCCTAGAGGCTCCATAGACATGTAAACCGTGGGATTGTGGCCTATGTATATGTATGGGGCGTTGTAAATATAAATTATGAACTTGTTAGTGAATCAATCACATGGTTATGTTTATGCATTATGAAATCAGTCATTATTGGTAAAATATTTGGTTAATGAGAAACAATCAACACGGGGTTAACGCGTGGGAATGAAAGGCACCCAGGTCCGCTTGACCTGGGGCAACCCGGTCAGGCGCCGGTCATGTCCCTCGATTTGGGGCGTGACATTAACGAACGCATATGGGTTGATCCCCGTAACCAGGCGCTGGTTGGAGAGCTGGCGCGGAAGGAGTTGTAGAGGAGCCAGGCGCTTGGTCGTGCAGAAGCTTTGGAAGATCGGTTGCGTCAGATGAACGATGAACTTGAGGCTGGGCGGAGGGCGTCGTTGGAGAGTGAACGCTTATGTCTAACCAAGGTGATGGAGGTCACTTCGGAGTGGAGCGGGAAGGTCGTCGCGCTAGAGGGGGAAGTAGCCGTCCTGAAGCGTAAGCTGGCCGAAGCTTCCGCCCGGGTGGATGAAATCCAAGGGGTTATCCGTGCCAACAATTTCCAATTGTCATTGGTGAGGGCCGCCGCCGCTTTTAGGGAGAGCAGCCTTGAGGAGCGGATCAGGGTTCTCGAGCGAAACGCTCAGGATGCTGCAGGGCAAATTGCACTCCTGGAGGAGGAGAACTGGCGTATTCAGGAACAATCTGCATTTATGGGTAGCTCTTGCGAGGCTTGGGTTTATGCCGAGGCTCAGCAGGACATATATAAGCATCTGTTCGAGGCTGGTATCATCTCCAAAGCAATTTTCAAAGGTGCACGCGCCAAAGAGCACGGGAAGCTCGTGAGGAATGCGGCTTTGATGCTGCGACACCCGGTATCGATGATGTCCCCGGTGGGAGTTGGCTGGAGTTGTAAACAACATGGGCGATGTGGGTGCCAGCGCAGGCAGAACAGGCGGTGATACGGCGAGGGCAGGCGACGATGCGACTGGCGTGGATGGTGGTTCCAATGATATCCAGTGAAAGATGATAAATTGATGATTTTCTTGACGGTTGTTGCCGTGTGTGGCATTTTTTTGCTTTGTATTATTGTGGTTTATTTTCGGACAATGTTTAAACTGGAATGGACAGGCATAGCCCGCGTCCGTCTCTTTGAATTGAGGGGTATTCCCCTTTTTATGTTGTTTCTTTATTGCTCGCCCCACTTATGTTTTCCCTTAGCACGGTCATTGATTGTTCCGATTCAAGGGATCCTAGCCCAAATATTACTTCGACGGAGGTTGAGTTAAACTGGCGAAGGCTCGTGGCCTGAGTCCCAGTTCAACCGTAGTTGAACTTTGTTGATTCTTTTGAGTCGAGGGCTCACAGCCCGAGTATTACTTTGACTGATGTTGAATTAAGTTGGCGAAGGCTCGTTGCTTGATTCCTACTTCAACCGTAGTTGAACTTTGTTGATACTTTTGAGTCGAGGGCTCACAGCCCGAGTATTACATCGACTGATATTGAATTAAGTTGGCAACGGCTCGTGGCCTCAGTCCCAGTTTAACCGTAGTTGAACTTTGTTGATTCTTTTGAGTCGAGGGCTCATAGCCCGAATATTACTTCAACTGATGTTGAATTAAGTTGGAGAAGGCTCGTGGCCTGAGTCCCAGTTCAACCGTAGTTGAACTTTGTTGATTCTTTTGAGTCGAGGGCTCATAGCCCGAGTATTAATTCAACTGATGTTTAATTAAGTTGGCGAAGGCTCGTGGCTTGAGTCCCAGTTCAACTGTAGTTGAACTTTGTTGATTCTTTTGAGTCGAGGGCTCATAGCCCGAGTATTACTTCAACTGATGTTGAATTAAGTTGGCGAAGGCTCGTGGCCAGAGTCCTAGTTCAACAGTAGTTGAACTTTGTTGATTCTTTTGAGTCGAGGGCTCAAAGCCCAAGTATTACTTCGACTGATGTTGAATTAAGTTGGCGAAGGCTCGTGGCCTGAGTCCCAGTTTAGCCGTAGTTGAACTTTATTGATTCTTTTGAGTCGAGGGCTCACAACCCGAGTTTAATTTCAACTGTCGTTGAATTAATATGGTGATGGCTCATGGCCTGAGTCCCAGTTCAACCATAGTTGAACTTATGTTGATGTTTTTGAGTCGAGGGCTCATAGCCCGAGCTTTACTTCAACTATCATTGAATTAAGTTGGCGAAGGCTCGTGGCCTGAGTCCCAGTGTCAACTGTAGTTAAACTTTATTGATTCTTTTGAGTCGAGGGCTCATAGGCCGAATATTACTTCAACTCATGTTGAATTAAGTTGGCGAAGGCTCGTGGCCTAAGTGCCAGTTCAACCGTAGGTGAACTTTGTTCATTCTTTTGAGTCGAGGGCTCATAGCCCGAGTATTAATTCAACTGATGTTGAATTAAGTTGGCGAAGGCTCGTGGACTGAGTCTCAGTTCAACCATAGTTGAACTTTGTTGATTCTTTTGAGTCGAGGGCTCAGAGCCCGAGTATTACTTCAACTGATGTTGAATTAAGTTGGCGAAGTCTTGTGGCCTGAGTCCTAGTTCAACCGTAGTTGAACTTTGTTGATTCTTTTGAGTCGAGGGCTCATAGCCCGAGTAGTACTTCGATTGATGTTCAATTAAGTTGGCGAAGGCTCGTGGCCTGAGTCCCAGTTCAACCGTAGTTGAACTTTGTTGATTCTTTTAGTCGAAGGCTCATAGCCCGAATATTACTTCAACTGATGTTGAATTAAGTTGGCGAAGGCTCGTGGTCTGAGTCCCAGTTCAACCGTAGTTGAACTTTATTGATTCTTTTGAGTCGAGGGCTCATATCCTCAGTATTAATTCAACTCATGTTGAATTAAGTCAGCGAAGGCTCGTGGCCTGAGTCCTAGTTCAACCGTGGTTGAACTTTGTTGATTTTTTGAGTCGATGGCTCATAGCCCGAGTATTACTTCAACTGATGTTGAATTAAGTTGGCGAAGGCTCGTGGCCTAAGTCCCAGTTCAACCGTAGTTGAACTTTGTTGATTCTTTTGAGTCGAGGGCTCATAGCCCGAGTATTACTTCAACTCATGTTGAATTAAGTTGGCGAAGGCTCGTGGCATGAGTCCTAGTTCAACCGTAGTTGAACTTTGTTGATTCTTTTGAGTCGAGGGCTCACAGTTCGAGTATTACTTCAACTGATGTTGAATTAAGTTGGCGAAGGCCCGTGGCCTGAGTCCCAGTTCAACCGTAGTTGAACTTCGTTGATTCTTTTGAGTCGAGGGCTCAGAACCCGAGTATTACTTCAACTGATGTTGAATTAAGTTGGCGAAGGCTCGTGGCCGGAGTCCTAGTTCAACCATAGTTGAACTTTGTTTATTCTTTTAAGTCGAGGGCTCATAGCCCCAGTATTACTTCAACTGATGTTGAATTAAGTTGGCGAAGGCTCGTGGCCTGAGTCCCAGTTCAACCGTAGTTGAACTTCGTTGATTCTTTTGAGTCGAGGGCTCATAGCCCGAATATTACTTCAAGTGATATTGAATTAAGTTGGCGAAGGCTCGTGGCCTGAGTCCCTGTTCAATCGTAGTTGAACTTTGTTAATTATTTTGAGTCGAGGGCTCATGGCCCGAGCGTCGACGAGATGAATCAGGCTTGCTCTGATTGGGTTTCTAACCCTTCGTTCATCGTTTTCACTTTGCTTCTGACTTCAGGAAAGGCTACGCGATCCTGCTATGAAATCCTCACAGACGGCGCCAAATTGTTTGACTCAAAATATTTACAAGCATTTATGAATTCAAGACAATCAATAAAAATGGAGGGCCAATCATTGTAGGTCGTAACATATGTGAAATCTACCAAGGAAAAGATAATAGAAATAATTGTATGGACGGTAGAATATTGGTGATCTTTATTCATGATAATGGATTAAACTGCCTCTCCGTGAAGAGGTTCAGATCTTTACAATCATGTTTTAAGAGATCTACCGTTATTCTGTTCTTTGTCTTGGGTTCTCACTCTATGTTTTACTCTGTATTTATTATAGCCCCCATGGGGAGAGAGTGGAACCATTTTTCTGATGTCTGCCCTTGTATTTATAGACGTTTGTTGTACGAGTTGACTTTCTTGGAGACTGGGCCCACATTAGGGAATTATTTCGGGCGTACCCGGAAAGTATCAACCTCGGCCAAGGCTCTAGGCGGATACAGATAGTATTCTTGGTTGAGGCGATCTCGGCGCCTATTACGTTTATTCTAGTCGAGAGGAATAGTTAATCTTTAATCATCGTGGGATCAGATTATGACCCATACTATAAGACACAAATTCTTATATTCTTTAAAATTTCTTAAATTTCACATATGATCATTAAACACCCCATGAAATGAAAACTGTATTTATTAATATATCAAAAAAGTAGGTGTGAGTACATTTTAGTCGTATCTTTTTTATGGTAAAGTTGCTGGTGATATAGAATCGTTCAGTTATTAAGAGTTCACCAACCCCCGTGAAGGCCCACATCAACTTTGTTCAAAAGTCCATACCAATTAGTCGAATCTGCAGAAAACAAAAAAATGATGAATTGTCGATGTTGGACCTCCACTCCTACACGACAAAATTAACCACCATACTTGCCTATTGTAAGGCACTACTGGCCCACGTGTCACTTTGATCCCTTATCTTTTTGGGCACAAAAAGAGTTGGTAAAATGCTGAGGTTTAGACACTTCAACAAAGGTTTAGGTCACCATCTCACCAACTCTCTCCGCCATATCCCTCCCACCCCACCCCCTACTCCAATCCTCTGACGTACAAATCCACCACCTTTTGCTTCCATTAATTATTTTTTTGGTTGGTATTTGAGATTCCAATTATTTCGTACTTAATAGCCTGGTAAATCAAGTTTTTTGGGCTAAAAGTATTATGTTTTTGCCAAAAAGATTTTAACAAAGATAAGGTGTTTAATCAAGCTTTTAGAAATAGAAATTATCAAAAGTATAAGCAAAAATAATTTTTGAGAAGCAGAAAAAATAATTTTTCCAAAAATATTCTTTTGAAAAGTACTTTTTTAGATTAGTATTGTTTTAGAAATACTTTGAATTTTTTTATCAAATATTAATTACTGCTCAAGTATACTTTTTAAATTGATTAGTCAAACATAAAGTGGTTCTTACCAAAAATATGTGTTAACAAAGCACTTTTCAAATTAAGTTAGATTTAGAAGCTTGGCCCGTATTGATCAAAATATGACTATCCCGACCGAGTTGCCCGACACCCAACTTGATAACCATGCGCTGAAATCGACGGAGTCCACTCTATTTCTCCTCTGAGACATCCTACAAATTGGAAAAGGCGACACCTAAAGTCATGACTATATAAAGTGACTTTGATTATATATAGAAGGGGTGGTTTTTTTGCAAAAGGGGCTCTGAATTCTCCCGGGAGAAGAAAAAGGAAGAAAAAGCTTTTCTCTTGTATCTTGGAAAAGAGGTAAAAGATCCCAAAGAATAGATGTAAATCTTCTTTCCCGTCAATTGATTAGAAATACAATATTTAATCTCAATAAGATTTATCATGCTTATTTGATCTCGTGTATGATTGTTGTCATTAACGTTTCGAGATTAATTATATTTGGCTAAGATTTACCCCTTGATCTTTCGATTGATTTGTTCAAAAAAGTTTTTATATCTTTTGAGTCCAATAATTTGGCACAGTCTGTGGAGATTTCTTAGTACGAATTTCCTAATTCCATCCAGATTGAAACAAAGAAATACAATCGATCATCAAAAGGAGCGCGGAGGAAAAGGTCAACCTATGTAAGACACGAGAGCAGCGTAGAGAAGGAAGAAGGGTCAAGCAAGATAGCCAGGCTCGGAAATCTTCACCCCATTGTCCAGCGATATACTGAACAAAATGAACGATGTTACCGGCATGTATTCTCCTACCGGACCACCGGGCCAGAGCAAATAACACCTCATCCTCACCTCCCATTCTTTGTCCCCATTCTTTGTCCATGCGAGCACATAATCCCCGCGCAGACGAACACGCACGGGAAAATCTCGATTGAAGGGCCGAAATGGCTTCAACACAACTGAAATACCTCTTGCCGACAACATCTCTGAGGTGAACGACAGGAGTCAGACAAGAAAATTATAAGACACACATTGCACGCACCTGAAAACAAGCATTAACACCTCGTATGTACCAGTTTCGCACCATCCGACACAAACGACGCGAAATAAACTGGGACTCCCACGAAAAATTCCCAACTCTCCAGGAACCAGAATGACAACGAGTCGCTATTTCGATAAGTTTGAAATAACACCCTTTAAGTCTATGGGCCTTCACCAAAGAAAAAGAGTTTGACCTCGATCAAACAATGATGGGTTTCTACTTCGATAAATTCGAAATAAGACCCTTTAAAGCTAAAAACCTTCGTCAAATGAAAAGAAAAGTTTGACCTTGATCGAACGACGACGGGTTGCTATTTTGATAATTTTTAAATAACACCGTTTGAGTCTAAGAGCCTTCGCCAAATGAAAAGAAGAGTTCGGCCTCGATCGAATGATGACGCATTGCTTTTTCGATAAGTTCAAAATAACCCTCTTTAAGGCTATGGGCCGTCGCGAAATGAAAAGAAGAATTCGACCTTGATCGAACGATGACGGGTTGCTATTTTGATAAGTTTGAAATAACACCCTTTGAGGCTAAGGCCCTTTGCCAAACAAAAAATATGAGTTTGACCTCGATCGAACGATGACGGGTTACTATTTTGATAAGTTTGAAATAACACCCGTTAAGGCTATGGGCTTTTGCCAAATAAAAAAAGAGTTCAACCTCGATCGAACGATGATCGGTTGCTATTTTAGTAAATTCGAAATAACACCCTTCAAGGCTAAGGCATTCGCCAAATGAAAAGAAGGGTTCAACCTCGATCGAACAACGACGAGTCGCTATTTTGATAAGTTTGAGATAATAACCTTTAAGGCTATGGGCCTTCACCAAATAAAAAGAAGAGTTCGACCTCGATCGAACGATGATGGGTTACTATTTTGATAAGTTTGAAAAAACATCCTTTAAGGCTAAGGGCCTTCGCCAAAAGAAAAGAAGAGTTCGATCTTGATCGAACGACGACAAGTTACTATTTCGATACGTTTGAAATAACACTTAAGGATATGGGCCTTCACCAAACAATAAGAAGAGTTCAACCTTGGTCAAAAGACGACGGATTGCTATTTTGATAAGTTTGAAATAACCCCCTTCAAGGCTATGGGACTTCACCAAATGAAAAGAAGAGTTCGACCTCGATCGAACGACGATGGGTTGTTATTTTGATAAGTTTGAAATAACACTTTTGAGTCTAAGGGCTTTCGCCAAAGGAAAAGAAGAGTTCGACCTCGATCGGATAACGATGGATTGCTAGTTCGATAAGTTGGAAATTACCCCCTTTAAGGCTATGGACATTCGCCAAATAAAAAGAAGAGTTCAACCTTGATCGAAATATGATGCTGCGATTTTGATAAGTTCGAACTAATACCCTTTGAGGCTAAGGGCCTTCACCAAACGAAAATAGAGACCTCAATTGAACAACGACGGATTACTTTTTCGGTAAGTTCGAAATAACCCCCCTTAAGACTATGGTCCTTTACCAAATGAAAAGAAAAGTTCGACCTTATTCGTTAACGATGACGGATTGTTATTTTAATAAGTTCGAAATAACACCCTTTAAGGCTCAGGGCCTTCACCAAATAAAAAAAAGGTTCAACCCCAATCGAATAACGACGGGCTGACATTTTGGTAAGTTCAAAGTGGCATTCATAAAGGTCGACAACCGCTGGAAGAATAGAAAAATTAGGACTCATCAGACAAGCCTTTGTCCTACACTAAATTCGTTTGTCCCATGATTTAGTATTATTTTCAACAACTTCCTACCAAGTGAGCAGGCGAAGTAAAAAGTGAGCTACAAGGCAAACGGCGAAGAAAAGAACTCTTGCTTATGCAAAGTCACAGTACGGGATACCACCGCTTACATACGGCCCACGCTAATCAAAGAAAAAATGAACAAATGACAATTAACAAATAAAAGGAAAATAAAAAAGAAAAATAGAGGACCACATCATTCATTCGGTGTCATCACTACCATCACCATCACCATTATCGTCTCCGTCTCCAAGAGATTCTCCGACACCATCATCCGCATCCCCATCAACTTCGGGCTTCACCGCATCATATCAACAGTTAACACGAGCCTCCCGAGCTTTCGCCTCTGCTTCTTCATAAGTCACTTTAGCCACGGTGTCCGCCACCCTCAAATTCTTAAATATGTCTCGTTGGGCTTAAGCATAAACCTAGAGCTCGTGCATTTGGAGAGGAATGGTAGTGGAGAACGACCAGACCTTAGCCCATAATCGCTTATTTTCTGCATCTAGGGTCGCGACCCAATCTCCCAGAATTGATGCCTCTTGATCGATCACACCTATGCGCTCATCGAGCCTTGCCTCCCTAAGGGTAGTTGTAGCCCTCTCCTATTCTTGTTGTATTGAAGTACGCGGATGGTGTTCTCCAGGGCCGTTGCCCTCGCCAATGCCTCGGACAAGGCACTCTCAATGTTTTCCAATCCAGCAACCTTTATCTCCATTGCGGTCAATTTCCTCATCCACTCCATGCCCATCGCCTTAACCCTGACCAAGTTCTGGTCCATCTCCAACTGTATATACCTCAACCTAACCTGTAATTGCTTACACTCCACTGCGATCCCATTACCTAACTCAAGCTCATCTTTCTTCACGCGAAGTTTCTCCTTGAGTTCGCTCTTGCTGCGAATGGTCTGCATCACTTCTTGGTCCCATTTCTCCAACACCTCACCAAGAGCCCAATTATGGGGATCCATCCTCAGCCGCTCATGAATGTCATGACACATGTCATGGTAGCGACGATATTTCTCCAGCATCTTCAAGAAGACCCTCGCCGGAATGTTGGCCCTGCGAGTGCTTTCCAATTCCACCATGTATGTCTAGAAGAAGCAAAGGAAGGATTAAACAAATTCCTCCCCCTCCGCCAAGAGATTAACACCGAAATGAATCTGAAGAATACAAGCCGAGCCCCCACGTGTACCACCGAAAAAGTAACACCATCCTCAAACATCCTAACATTGTCGGGTCCAAGCCAGACTATGACTCGTAATCATCAATCGCCATGCCTTTTCCACTCTATGATGCAGTAGTAGAGGCACAACCCGCTATAGAAAATGAGGGCACGTCAGGAGTCGCAGTGGTGGCCCTAGAAGTCTGGTTCTCTACCGCGACAGGGTGTTGATCATCGATAGTAATAGGGACTTCTGATTGAGCCAAGTCGATGATAGGGGTTTCCAGTCGTTGATCACCAGCACCAGCAACTCCAATGGATTGCTCCGCCTTTATAGGTGGAGCCGGAATAACACTCACTTTGGATCCTGTAGGGGGAGAGTCGTCTATATGAATTATTGTTGGGGGTGCCATCTCGAATCCTACTCTACGTCTCTTCGATGACCCTTCTTCCTCTACAGTAGATGGTGACTCATCCGTTGGGCGAAAGACATTATTAGGGACCTCACCCTGGGAAGCAGCCCTTGCTGGAGTAACTAAGGCTGCAGATTTAAACGAAGCAGCCCTCGAGAAAGGTCATACAGTGGACACTAAGATAGGGCGAGTGGATGTGGCCGGTTGACAAAACGCTAGCCGAGGGGGCCTTGCTTTACGCACCCTCCCTGGCAATGATGATACATAAGAGGCTAAACAAAAACAAAAGACAAGAGATAACAATAGATAAAGGCATCATCTCACCTGTAAAGGGCCTGCGTCCGAACCTCTCATGGAAGGTTGACCATGTGCTGTTGATACGCAATTTTTTTATGTATTTTTATACATAAAATACTTTCAAAATAACATGTATATGCTATTTTAGACTATTTTTTAAGTAACATGGTGATTTTTTTATTTGATTTGACTGCTTTATATATGAGAAGTTTCTTCTTTCAAAAGGGGTCTTGCGACCTACTAATTGATTCTAAATTCCTTTAAATTGGATTTAAATGATTGTTATTGATTTCTTTTAAATTAAACCTTTCTTTACCCTTTTTCTGACTTGGTTCATTCGAGTAAGAGCGTGTAACTTCTATTTTACTGGTTGTTTAATTGATTTTCTTTCCTTATTTTTCACAAACCGTGTACCATTGAACTTTTGCCTTAAATAACTTCTATGTATTTACCCTTTATTGTACTTCTTGGGAAATATTTCTGGTTAATTTTTCCTTAATTGTCTTTTACTCGTTGGAAATTAGAATCCCTTAATTAAAGGGAGATTGATTTCAATGTTATTTATCTATCTTTTCTTACTTGTTTTCTGCACTATAAAAGGGGCACGACTCTTCTGCACCTACAGATCTTGAACCTTCAGTTCAAAACATCCAACTTAGATTACATGCAATACAATACTTCATTGAGTTCAATACTCGAGCACACATTACTCACTTGCAATTTCAATACTCTACTTCCTTCTAAGGTCTTTTGAAACCTGTTTACTTGTAACTTGGCTTCTCAAGACTACTATTTTACTTGTCTGTTTTCCCTGAAACTGGTATCTTCTAATTTAACTTTTGTGCCTCACCCCATATGTGTTTATTTACAATTTCTGCATTCTTGTTTATTTGGCTCTTCATGTTCTGTAATTGAATATGCTACTCTCTCTTTGCATCTGATGTTTTATATGAATTCCCCATACCCATATTCCCTTTTATTTGTTTGAGTTAAGGTTCATGGCCGGGCAGTATCCAAATTGCTGCCCAGGTCTGAACCCGATTCTCAATGGATCCTAACTCCCAACTTTGGCTAACAGGCTATTCAGGGGTGTGCCAACACTCCTAATTATTGGGCATGACCACCAGCTTGCCATGGCCTTCCCTAATTCCCCTCTATGCACTCATACTTACTCTTAGACTTTAAGTTCTGCCCCTCATCCTATGAGCGTTGCTTTGGGACCTTGAGTTCCTTCTGAACTTAGGCATTTGAGGGTTGGCTCTTCCACACTGTACTATCTTAATTCTGTAATATTTTTGGGTTGTAAGCACTGCCTGGAGTCCCTATGAGACTCTTAGGGAACTTTGAAACACCTCAAATAAGAGCAAGGCTTTGGAATTCTGATCCTGGAAGTTGGTTTATCTCATATTTATAGACTTTGAGTCTGAATTAGGTTGTTTGGTTGTAGCTTAAATTTTTTATGTAATTTTACTTTTTCCTGATTCATTTTTGTATGTAATATATTGTAATAGCTTATGGGTTTCTAGTAAAAAGGGAAGGATCAATATATGGGTAGACAACATGCTCATAGGAATTACTATTCTGCATTTATACATTTCATGTAGAAATCCTGCCTATAAGTTGCTTCGTTACTACATTAGAAATCCTGCCTATAAGTTATTACATCAGTACATATAGAGACCATGCCTGTAAGTTCTGCATTTATGCATATCATCTAGGAATCCTGCCTATAAATTTTGCACTCACACATCTACATTAGAAATCATGCCTATAAGTTATTATGTCAATACTTATAGGGATCCCGTCTATAAATTTTGCATACAGAAATCATGATTGTAGGTTTTCTGCACTTCTGCATATACATCTGACATTAGGCAAACAGTCACTAGGTTAAAAAATAATAACAAGTTGCATCATAGATTCTTGCATCCTGATAATAATTTTAGAATCAACAATGCTTAGAAATCATGCCTATAGGAGTAACCGTTTGAATCTGATTCATCTATAAGTCTAAAATTGGTGTTAATGTCATTATATCTGTAGAATTTATTTGTTTCTAAAATCTGTGGCCCTTCTTTAAAATCAGTACACTTCCACATCGTTAGATACCATGCCTATAAGTTTCACCTAGGCAAGGCAATAGGTAATTGATTAACTATGTAAGTCTCTGATAAACTACAACCAGACAAAGCCTAATTCTGACTTCTCATATGAGAAATATGTGATAAAGCACCCTGTCCTAACGCTAAATTTAATTCAGACTAAAACCAATATCCGAAGTCATGCTAGACGATTTGCTTTTTTAGGAGGCTTGTTTGAGCCTTTAAACTGCTATGTGTTTCCCCTAACTGCTTTATGTGTTTTTGTTTGTCGCATTACGATTTTGTCCTTTTAAACTCTGAAAAGCTCCAATATCCTTCCCTTTTAAGACCGATAGTCCCAAATGCCTCCAGCTATTAGGATTAAGACTGGTACTAGCATGCAATAAGTAAACTATTTTGCGTTTAATACCTTAATGGGGTGGGTAAGGGTAGACATGAATATGATGACTACGCGATAACACCACATGTATAAATGGTTACCAGGTGCTGTGTTGGGTGATCCATATTATTAATAAATCTAGGATCCCTTCCCCTTTACTTGTTTATGTGTATTTTCAGAATTGTTTAAGCTATTTCCTTAAAACTTCTGCTTTCTTTATCTTTCTTCAAACTTTCAATTTACTTACAATATTATGTGAAAAAACCCTTCCATCTGAGACTTCTACTTGCTTATTTGTTATTTAAATTCACAATTGTAGCATGGCCGGGAACCACACTAGTGGATCCTGAGGGGTGCCTAACTCCTTTCCCTCGGGATAATTTCTAGCCCTTACCCAAATGCTAATTTTCCAACTCAAACCCTTCTTTAGTATCCTAATGCACTTTAATCATTAGGTGGCGACTCTTCAATCCAAAAACCCAATTCCCAAAGGGGAACGAGTTGTCTGCCCAAATGCCATAAACCCAATTTTGCTTTTTAGAAAAATGGGACATCTACATGTACGAATCCCGCTGTATGGGGAAGAATGGCCTCCACCCATTCACGAATCCCTACGATAGTCAATGGGGGCAATCTCTCAGCTACAAAGATGAGATAGTTTAATACTCGCAGAAAATGAACATTTCGCTAACTAATATAAACTTATGTGCGAAGTTCCATCTCTCAGGAAATCACGTTGGGTCCGCCATAATGTGTTCGGTCCGCACAATTAAGTAATTCTCGTAGAAACCACGATTGGCCCTGTCGTCTATCTTGAACACCAGACTCCTCGACCCCCGAGGACCCATATGAATCATCGAACCACAAATCAATTGAGGAGAAAAAATGCTGAGCATGTGGTTCAAGGTGACCTCACAACCGGCGAGCTCCGCATTCTTGAGCAGCGTGAGAAACAGCTTGTACAAATAAGGTGAAAGCTGTGCGGGGCACACTTCATAGAAACGACAAAAATCTACTACCAACCTAGGAAGAGGGAGGGTGTACCCTACAATGAAGGGGTAGGCGTAGAACATGCAGTACCTAGGACGATCGAAGTGAACTATGTCGTCCCCCTCCACCTGCTGCAAATCGACATAATTGGGGATTCCCCACCTTTCTTTCAGCTTTGCAATCCCCCGCTCCTTTACGACAGAAGAGACATGTTTCGGATCCTTCCTACCGATTGAGATGAAGTCAATCGCCTCTCTCCCCGGACGAGACAAGATCTCGACCATTGAAGTAATTTCCTCATCCTCTACTGCATCCGCCCTTCCGGTGACCTGAATAGAATTCTTTGATACAGGTAACACCGGGAAGGTTGTTTGGAAGAGAATCACCAGCCATTTTTTTGGCAGAAAACACTCCAAAAGAAGTAATGAGAAGAAGAAGTGGAAGATTTCAGCTAGCAAAAAGATGAGCAGAAATTCGAAATATTAGTAAAATCTATGTTTGAAGAATTCTCTCAAACGAAAGAAAAAGTAAATCCATCAAATGACAAGTTTCTTCTATTTATAAGAGTCATAAATTCCCCGAGCACGAAACCCAATAATCACGATTGAGGTCTAGTAGGGCACAAAATGTTTCAATCCCCTAAAAATATGTGTCATAATGGTGAGGGCTACGACCAATGCTTCAGTACCAACCGACATCTCAATTCTGAAACAGTCACAACGGTCCACAAGGACTGACGAGACACCCTCATTCCACCACAATCTCACAGAATGCAACTAAGGAATGCAAAGTAGTAGGTCAGATTTCTCTCGACCTCGTAACGAGCATGATCTGTCTATCGGGTCTGACATAGGACGACACTGCTAGACGGAGGGACTAATTATATCTGACCATCTTGACTTAGCTGCCCAACACCCCGCCTTGGTAACCAGGCGGTGAAATGACGGAGCCCACTCTCTGAGACATCCGACAAATTGGAAAAGGCGACACCTAAAGTTATGACTATATAAAGTGACTTTGATTATATATAGAAGGGGGGCTTTTCTGAAAAAAGGGCTCCGGATTCTCCAAGAAGAATAAAAGGGAACAAAAAGATTTTCTCGTGTATCTTAGAAAAGAGGGAAAAGACCCCAAAGAATAGATGTAAATCTATTTTCCCATCAATTGATGAGAAAGACAATATTCAATCTCAATAAGATTTATCATGCCTCTTTCATCTAGTGTATGATTGCTGTCATTAATGTTTTGATTTGGGATTAATTATATTTGACTAAGATTTATTACTTCATCTTCCGATTGATTTGTTCAAAAAAGTTTTTATATCTTGTGAGTCAAACATGGCCAAATAGGCTATAAAGAACTTAATTACTTTTTCATTTATGGCATGAATAATCTTGCACCCTATTCATTCATTTGTTATGATATTAAAGATATAGTTGGTAATAGCTTAGATGCAAACTGAATTTATTTCACAATATATAACGTTTAAAAACAAAAATTAGAAGTTATATAACATCATATTTCCTAAATCTGTATTGCTCCAATTAGTAGCGCGTTTATTAAATAAGAAGTATAAGGAAGATTTATCAACAAGTAATTTAGAAATATTCTATCATTAAGATTAGTAAGTATTTTTCTAAAAAGTGTATAAAATCTTAAAAGACATTATATGAATCGGAGTTAATTATTCAAATGGTCATTCAACTAGCTCAAATTAACTCCTAAAATTATTTTTCTTTCGTTTGTAACAACAAAGTCAGTAAATTATGTCTATTGCACTCAGAAGGTCACTCAACTAGATTTTCAAATTTTGAATTGTCAAATATCTATTTTACTCTCTAAATTATAAATATATATATATCTCCTTTTATTTTTTTAATTTTTTTTAATATATGATTTTCCCTTTTTTAATAAATGTAATGGACTTACCTATAGAATAAATAAATATTATTTGTAAATTAAAAAAATAAAGAGTATTTAATCATCTATAATGTTAGAATAACAAAATAATGAGCATAGTAAAGGAATTAATTCGAATAATTTATTTATAATAATAATGTTAGTATTAACAACAAAAATTCAAAAAATTATTTACACAATCCATGAAAGAATATACAACAACAACAACCCAGTATAATCTCGCAAGTGGGGTCTAGGGAGGTTAATGTGTATGTGGACCTTACCCCTGCCCCGAGAGGCAGAGAGGTTGTTTCCACGAGACCCTCGGCTCAAAAAAAAAACAAAAGACGATACGAGTATCATAAATAGAATCATAATAAAATAACAACAATATAAGAAATACACAATAGATGGAATGTATAATAATAACTAGTCGATAAAGGCTTACATCAGTAGATGACCACTAACATTCTAAAATATCTCCTAACTGGCTAATCTTACTCTAATGCGCTGTAGAAATATTCACAACTTCTACATAACCTACAATCTTAATGCTCGACCTCCACAATTCCCTATCAAGGGCCATGTCCTCAGCAATCCTAAGTCGCATCATGTCCTGCCTGATCACATCTCCTCAATTTCTTCTTAGGTCGCCATCTACCTCTCCTCGTGCCTACCAAAGCCAGTCTCTCACGCCTCCTCACCGGTGCATCAGTGTTCCTCCTCTGAATATGCCCAAACCATCTAAGTCTTGCTTCCCGCATCTTGTCCTCCATGGGGCCACGCCCACCTTCTCTCGAATTTCTTCATTATCCTTGTATTCACGCACATCCACCTCAACATCCTCATCTCTGCTACTTTCATCTTCTAGATGTGTGAGTTCTTAACCGGCCAATACTCAGTCACATACAACATAGATGGCCTAACCACTGCTTAATAAAAATTATATTTTAGTAACGGTGGAAATTTCTTGTCGCACAGGACTCCCAACGCTGACCTCCACTTCATCCACCTCACCCATATATGGTGTGTGACATTCTCGTCGATCTCCCCGATCCCCTGACTAACCGACCAAGGTACTTGAAACTATCCTTCTTGGTAATGACTTGAGAGTCAAGCCTCATGTTCACTCCCGCTTCCATCGGCTCGACCCCAAATTTGCACTGATAGTCCGTCTTCGTCTTACTCAACTTGAAACCTCTAGACTCAAGGGCACGTCTCCAAACCTTTAGCCTCTCGTTGACGCATCTTCGTGTCTCGTCAGTTAGAATAATATGAATATGGTCGTGTTTTGTAATATATAGTGTCACACCTCCTTTTGGCGCGCCTACCCCGAAGGATAAACGTACAAGGGAGTTTTTCCAATTTAAGTGACAATATTCGAAACGGGATTATTTTATTTATTTCAGAGTCGCCACTTGGAATAAATTATGGTGTCCCAAGTCACCGATTTATTTAAATCCCGGATCGAGGAAAATTACGACTTTTCAAATGAAGTCTGCGGACCAGAAATTCTAAGTAAGGAATTCTGTTGACCCGAGGGAAGGTGTTAGGCACCCCCGGATCCCGTGGTTCTAGCACGGTCACTTCAATTATTCTAAATGGCTAAAATTAATCTGATTTTAAAAATATTTATAAATTATATGCTCTAATTAAACTTCAAACCGCTCTTTTAATTTTGAAACCGGACCCAAAGAAAACAAAAACTAATTACAAATGGACTTGGATTTTTGACAAATATAAAAAAAAGTATCCGAATTACTTACTTTGAAACTATGCTGATTAAAGAAAAAAAACATTGTAAAAAAAAACTAAACTAAAAAAAATCAATTTATTTAACATGATATCTCTTAAAATTATTTCCAATTAAAGAATCATACCAAATGATATATATCCTAGCTTTGATTTATGGCCGGAGATTGAATGACAAGATATAAGCTAACGGAAAATTGATCAAAATATGCGAAATAGAAATAATTCAAATTGATCCAATTATTAAAAAGTAAGATTGCTTACTATCCTTAATCCGATGTTAATTAGCGAAAGCAAGACTATGCGATTAAAATCGATCTAACATTGGCATCTAAAACCCGGGCTAACTTATCTTGTCTACTTAAGTATAAACAGATTTCAAGGGAAAATCAAGTGAAGAAATTCAATAATGATTCAAAATACCTTGCATTAATAATTAACATCAACCAAATTAATACCTTAAACATGCTTAAATTACTTGATTTTAACAAATTACCGATTTAACATATCAAGGAAAATCTCAATCCGTATTGGCTAGTTTTACTTGCATGGATCTAAATATATGCTAACAAAAATAGAAACTAGTTAAACATAACGAAAACTAAACGATAGTCTAAAAATAAATCAAGATTACAATACAAGCCTAATGGATTTTATTTCGAATTATTCATAACGAAAGTAAGAACTAAATAGACATACATAACGGTGCACGCTCTTAAACCCTTAATGCCTAACAGTACAATCCTCAACATAACTAACACCCCCCAATTTAATGGATATCTAACAAAATTATTCATATGATGGCTTCGCGGCGATATTCAAAACATTCTTTCATTTCGTTTTCAGTAAAAGAATAGACAGCCCATAGATGTGTACCTGGAATTTCAAGCAAGAAAAATGGAAGAGAAAATCAGTAGGCAGCTCCAAACAGAACAAACAGCAACAGGAACAGTAGCTAGCGCAGGTTCAAGAATCCGAGAGTACAACAACCAAAACACCAAATCCCAGGGATGTTTTGACGAACCAAAACAAAGAAACCAGAAACAACCAGAAAGAAACAACAGAACAAGTTTGGCGAAGAAAACTAGATGTGTTTTCAAACTGAAACAAACAAAACAGGTTTTGTTTTCAACTAAAAGACTGTTGGATGTGTTGAAATCAGTGGAAAATTTAGTTTCCAAATGTGTCTAGAGTATCTTTTCTGTGTGTTCAAAGTGTTTCCAGAGAGTGTGTCTGTGTGTGTGTGTTCACTGTTGTTTACAATCAGAGAGACAATCAGAGAGTATTATCAAAGAGTATATAGAGTATATCACTGTCTCTTTGTGTGTGAAAACAGTGTGTATGAAGACAGTGGGTGTGTGAAAACAGTGTGTGTATCAGAAGAGTATATCACTGTGTTTGTGTGTCTGTTTTTCTGCTCTCAAACGTGTGCTCTCTCCCTCTGTTTTCCAGTGCCTCTTTCTTTTATAGGCAAAGAAAACAATCCTCAAAACCTGTCAAATATTCCTTGCACATGCCTCTCTTTGAATCTCTAAATCATCCTCCCATGTGCCTTTGATTTTCCAGCTCTAAAGAGCATTCACAAGGGTTTAATACACTAAGAACTATCATGACAACTCTCTGTCCAGTCCTATTTTTAAAATGAAAAGGTGTATTGGCAAGCCTGTTCTTTCTGTTCAAAACATGTGACATAGTTCCCATGTGCACTACACCTCTTAGACAAACTATCTGTTGGCTTTCAGATTTTAAGTTAAAAATCCAACACAGCTATATCCAATTCAATAAACTAACAGAATCAATTAACAGAATCAAGCAAACAAAAGAATAGTTCAATTCAAACCAACATGAATCAATCTGCCCGGGATTCTCAAACAATAATTCCGTGAATTTAAACAACAACATTCGTTGAGTCGAATCACAATATGTGCGATTGACATTCAAACAAACACAGGAACAGTGAATCGGGAAATCTCGGCCAATGCCGGACTTGTGCTCTAATGTTCTAACAAACGAACCTACGAATCTAATCGACGACATTCAATAGTCGATTACAACAAACACAATAAATAACACCCAATCGATGAACAAATTTTCATTTATTTAAGCCCTTAGGCCGAGAGAGAAGAAAAAATCCAAGAAGCAAGAATGTTATTCGACTTCAATAATCGACTCGAATACACACACTTATCAATGAACAACAATCAATCAATTACGATAATCAATCTCAAAAAAAACAGTGAGTCAAGCAAATTCTCGGCTAGAAAAGTCCAAAATGAAGAATTGGCTATTCGACGAAGTATCGAATCGAGTTCTTATTTTATAGCGACATCATTCATAGCAATCAATCAGAAACAACAAATCGACCAAATAAAACGGTCCCAAGAGATGAAGAAAAACAGAGAATTGATGAAATTACAACAAAATCAATAACAAACGAAAAACCATTAAAGCGAATGAGTATAATTAAACAAAAATAGAGAAGAAACTCAAAGAAATACCTTGAAACAAAAGAAACGGAGACTCGGCCGACTTGGGTCTCGTTCATTCGAGGTCGAAAGGACCTTAATTGAAATGTTTTCAAATGAAAACAATCCAATTAAGGTCTATTAGACCCCAATTCCCCTTTGAATTTAAACGAAAAATCCCTAATTCAAATCTAGGGTTCTTGAACTTTGGTTTTGGGGCTCGACGACTTCCGGCCAGATTCGAATCAAACTAACGGGGGTTTGATGATTAGGGAGGTCAGGGGAATGTTCGGGGTGAGTTCGGACTCGATTGGGGTTGGTTTCAATTTTGTTCAAACCTTCGAAAGAAGATTCGAGACCATGTAAGTTGATTCGAAGCAAATGGTTAGTATATTAGGCTTGAGGGTGGCTAGGTGGTTTCAAAGGTATTAGTTTGGGTGGTCGGCGACGCCGTGCCGCCGGGTTTTGGGCGTGGGGGTAGCCCGGCGGCGGCTAGGGTTCTTGGGGTGTTTGAGTCGTCTCTTAGAGACGATGGGGGGGGGGGAAATGAGCGTTACATGGGGTTTGGGGGGGTTTGACACATTAAAATTGAAATAATCAATCTCAACCGTTAGATTAAAAAATCCAACGGCTGTGATCGATTTGTCAAATGAGATGGGGATGGGGCAGACGGGTATTGGGTCTTTATTGGGCCTTGGATTAATTTGGTCTAGTTTTTGATGTTTGGGCTTGGGAAAAACAATGGCCTGGTCCGATTCTAAATTTCTTCTCTTTTATTTTATTTTCTTTTCATTTTATTTTCTAAAAAAATAAAAATACAAACCTAAATTTAAACTTGACTAGTTTATCCTACAAGTATTAATTAAATCTAAGTAGTATTTATCACAAATAATTAAATATCCAATTAAAAGAAAAATCACACAATTAGACATTAAAGACTAAAAAAAAGCAAAAAATACATATTTTTGTGATTTTATTTTGTAAAAATAAACTTAAACTACCCCTAATTGCAAAGTCCCACAAAAATGTAAATATGACCTATTTTTGTATTTTTATTAATTTAAACACATATAATCATGCATATACAAATGCAAACAATTACCAAAAATAACACGAAAATTCACTAAAACACACATCGTAAAAAAATAGACAATTTTTGTTTTGATTTTGTGGAAGTAATTCATGTTAGGCAAAAATCACGTGCTCACAGCTGCCCCTCTTTGCGCGAAAACCACGAAGAGTTTTTCGTGCAAAGATAAATGAGCAAATATGAGCGATTTTTGTCTGTTTTGAGCACTCCGTGGGAAGCATCTTGAAAGAGTTTTGACCGAGCCTTTGCTTCGGAGGCCTCCTACATATCCTGGGCTAAACAGGAATCAGGTCAATGTAGTTCGGGAAGTTTTGGTAGCTGGGTCTACCGTGGACTGACACTTTGCTGTTACTGTTGCTATCGTTGCTGCATGTTGCTGCTTACTGCTTACCGATCTCCTTATTACACCAAAAGAAATTAAAGCTGAACTAGCTATGCTATCAAACTACGAGTTACAAGATTCCTATCTATGATTTTCTTGAAAACTTGATCTTGAATCTTAGCTAATTTGCTGTAGACCTAGATCTGAATCTTGATGCTCCGCAAGCTGTACGTGCTTGTTTATTTCTGTAACATTGAGTGAAACGGAGTCGGCGGAGCTTGTTACTTCAATCATCTTCTGAGCAATCGTGCCTTTGTTTACTCCAACATTTAAACTCTTTTCTTTTGGTTCTTTCTTCTTTTCTTCACTCTGGATTGATGTTCCATTTGTAGGTTATCTCGATCCTTGCGTCCCGAGGTCAAACCTACTTAAGACAACAAAACAAACAAACGAACGAAATTTTTCTGCCCCAGTTTTGCTAGGAAAATTTCGTGAGTTAGTTGTGACACAGAAAGTGATTAAAAGACTCTTTGGTATTGGGTAAGAAATCATGGTTTCACAAACGTTCAACGGCTTTCCGGCCGGGATTTTGTAGAAAGGTTTCACGGCTTTCTGGCCGGAATTCAAACAATATCTAACGATTTTGGCCGTCAGATCCTCGGTTTTTTGGCCGGGGTAAAAAATAAATGGCTCCGCAGTTTTCTGACTGGGAGATCCTCGGTTTTCTGACCGGGATAAAAGTTTCACGGCTTTCTGGCCGGAATTCAAACAATATCTAACGGTTTTTGGCCGTCGGATCCTCGATTTTTTGGCCGGGGTAAAAGTAAATAGCTCCACAGTTTTCTGACTGGGAGATCCTCGGTTTTCTGACCGGGATAAAAGTTTCACGGCTTTCGGCCGGAATTCAAACAATATCTAACGGTTTTTTGGTCGTCAGGATCCTCGGTTTTTTGGCCGGGGTAAAAGTAAATGGCTCCGCAGTTTTCTGACGGGGAGATCCTCGGTTTTCTGACCGGGATAAAAGTTTCACGGCTTTCTGGCCGGAATTCAAACAATATCTAACGGTTTTTTGGCCGTCAGATCCTCGGTTTTTCGGCCGGGGTAAAAGTAAATAGCTCCGCAGTTTTCTGACTGGGAGATCCTCGGTTTTCTGACCGGGATAAAAGTTTCACGGCTTTCTGGCCGGAATTCAAACAATATCTAACGGTTTTTGGCCGTCGGATCCTCGGTTTTTTGGCCGGGGTAAAAGTAAATGGCTCCGCAGTTTTTGACTGGGGAGATCCTCGGTTTTCTGACCGGGATAAAAGTTTCACGGCTTTCGGCCGGAATTCAAACAATATCTAACGGTTTTTTGGCCGTCGGATCCTCGGTTTTTGGCCGGGGTAAAAGTAAATAGCTCCGCGAGTTTTCGATCGGGAGATCCTCGGTTTTGACCGGGGTAAAAGTTTCACGGCTTTCTGGGCGGAATTCAAACAATATCTAACGGTTTTTGGCCGTCGGATCCTCGGTTTTTGGCCGGGGTAAAAGTAAATGGCTCCGCAGTTTTCGATTGGGGAGATCCTCGGTTTTCTGACCGGGATAAAAGTTTCACGGCTTTCGGCCGGAATTCAAACAACATCTAACGGTTTTTGGCCGTCGGATCCTCGGTTTTTTGGCCGGGGTAAGAGTAAATGGCTCCATAGGTTTTCTGACTGGGGAGATCCTCGGTTTTCTGACCGGGATAAAAGTTTCACGGCTTTCGGCCGGAATTCAAACAATATCTAACGGTTTTTGGCCGTCGGATCCTCGGTTTTTTGGCCGGGGTAAAAGTAAATGGCTCCGCAGTTTTCTGACTGGGGAGATCCTCGGTTTTCTGACCGGGATAAAAGTTTCACGGCTTTCGGCCGGAATTCAAACAATATCTAACGGTTTTTGGCCGTAAGATCCTCGGTTTTTTGGCTGGGGTAAAAGTAAATGGCTCCGCAGTTTTCTGACTGGGGAGATCCTCGGTTTTCTGACCGGGGATAAACGTTTCACGGCTTTCTGGCCGGAAAGACCCTCGGTTTTTCTGACCGGGGTCCAAACAGATATTGGACTGATATGATTTGATTCTCTTTTTCGGAGTTTTCATTTTCTTTTCTTTCATTCTTTTTTGGCCTTCTTTTAGGCGTTCTTTTTAAACATCAACAAATGCATAGGATAAATCTCTAAAAAGAAACTTACCTTTTTATGTGTTTTCCTTGTTCCAAAGCCATTTCAAAGCTTGCGTATTTCACTTATTTGAGTGGTACCTTCTTCTTGCACAATTAAACAGACCTGCTTTCAACAAAGAACATTTTATCAGTTGAAAAAGTGGTTGGCTTTGCGGCCTTGGTTATCTTCATTGCTTGATTGTTTCCCCATTTTCATTGAGAAGTTTGCTACCAATTGTCTTTGGGGTGACTTCCTTTCAAACCGACCGGGTTCATTCCCAGAATTCCATGGGGATTTTCCGTGTAGGTTCCATCCTTCTGCCTTATTCCGTCTCTTCTAAGACCTTAACCTTTGATTTCCATTTCCTTTCTAAAACTCTTTTCCTTTGGAAACAATCGATCATTACGATCCAATCGTGGATTGTAACAATACACCATTGAGGCTGTTTTTCTTTTCTTCTTTACCAGGCGGAGTCCTGTAAAACCGGTCCTGTCACCTTCCTTTGTAATATTTTCAGAATTAAAATTAAACCGAAAGGGATTCAAAGAAGAAGAATGAATCAAAGAATGGAAAAATGTATCAAAGATAGAGGAGTCCATTTCGAGGGAGAAAAGAAGGACTTATCTGAGGTATACGCTGACTTTAACCAACATGACATGCTCCTCGGACTAGATGCTTGATCGTCACAAAACTCCCATTTTCTTATGAACCAAAACGGGTCTATATTTCCGAGCTAAGGAGCCGTGCCAGGACCTCTCGTGGTGAAACAAACTTTTCGGTTGATAGCGCCCTTTGCGGGTTTTCGCCAATCGACCTCTCTCATTTCTCTTCTTACCATCGCCGGATAGCACTCTTTGCGAGTTTTTACCAACAGGCTCTCTCATTTTGTATTTCTCTACTTCCATCGTCTTATGGTGCCCGAAGGTTTTCACCAATAAGACTCTCTCATTTTATTTATCTACTTCCATCGTCTTATGGTGCCCGAAGGTTTTCACCAATAAGACTCTCTCATTTTATTTCTTTTCATTCCAGGAACCTCGGATCGGAACAATGATGTTTTCACAACTTCCAATCGATCTTGAAGGACTTGTACTCGGTTCGGGTAACAAGAATCGTAAACAAAATTACAACTTTGGAATCATCTTGACGGATCTTAAACCGAAAAAAATATCATCTGCCCCAGTTTCATTTTTGGGGAAACCGGGATTTTTGATTTGGTGTGACTGAACCTCAAGGAGAGGTTGCCTACGTATCCTTTCGGAATCAAGTCAGAACATAGTTCAGGAAATTTGTTTTTTTTTTTTTTTTTTTTTTGGTTTGGTTTGGATTCCAAAGAGGGTAGCCAAAGAAAGGTAACCGGCTCAAAGGGTTTACAAAAAGGGTTGGTAGTGTTTAGGTAGCGGGAACAAAATCCTTCAATCATTTCGACTTGTGAGGACCTCATTGAAGCAAGTTCAGACATAATACCTTTTCACAGCATCTGCATTCACAGCCGTTTCAGGATCTTTTCCTTCCATGTCTCCCAAGTATAATGCTCCTCTTGGCAGTATCTTCCTGATGATGTATGGTCCTTTCCAATTAGGAGCGAATTTTGCTTTCGCTTCCTCATGATGTGGAAGAATGCGTCTTAAAACCAACCGACCTACTTCAAAATTTCTCGGTCGTACTTTCTTGTTGTAAGCACGAGCCATTCTTTGTTGGTACAGTTGTCCATGACAGACCGCAGCCATTCGCTTTTCATAGATCAAAGTTAATTGTTCCAAACGAGTCTTAACCCACTCGCTATCTTCAATCTCTGCTTCAATAATTGTACGAAGCGAAGGAATTTCTACCTCTGCCGGTATCACAACCTCAGTTCCATAGACTAGCAGGTATGGAGTTGCTCCCACCGATGTGCGTACTGTAGTACGGTATCCCAATAAAGCGAACGGTAATTGTTCATGCCATTGTCTAGAACTTTGGATTGTTTTTCTCAAAATCTTCTTAATGTTTTTGTTCGCTGCTTCCACGGCACCATTGGCTTTGGGCCGATAAGGGGTGGAGTTCCTATGCGTTATTTTGAATTGCTCGCATATTTCTTCCATCAAATGACTGTTCAAATTCGCGGCATTGTCTGTGATGATAGTTGCGGGTATACCAAAACGACAGATAAGATTTGAGTGTACAAAATCCACCACAACTTTCTTAGTGACTGATTTGAGAGTGATGGCTTCAACCCATTTCGTGAAGTAATCGATAGCCACTAGTATGAATCGGTGTCCATTCGAGGCTTTCGGCTCAATCGGGCCGATGACATCCATTCCCCAAGCGACAAATGGCCACGGTGCTGACATAGGATGCAACTCGGTTGGAGGTGCATGAATCAGATCTCCATGTACCTGGCATTGATGACATTTTCGGACAAAACCGAAACAATCTTTCTCCATGGTCATCCAATAATAACCTGCTCGAAGGATTTTCTTGGCTAAGACATACCCGTTCATATGAGGCCCGCATACTCCTGCATGTACTTCGTGCATGATTCTTCCTGCTTCTTCGGCATCAACACATCTTAAAAGGTTAAGATCCGAGGTTCTTTTATACATGACCTCGCCGCTCAAAAAGAAACCACCTGCATGTCGCCTAATGGTCCTCTTTTGATCTCCAGTAGCATGTTCTGGGTATTCTTGCGTTTTCAGAAATCTCCCGATATCGTAATACCATGGCTTGACGCTCGGTCCTTCTTCGATTGCATTGCAATAACCGTGGCTTTCCCTGATTTGAATTTCCAAGGGATTGACATGGGCGTTGCCCGGATAAGGTAGCATTGAAGCTAAAGTGGCCAGTGCGTCGGCTAGTTCATTGTGACATCGTGGGATATACCTGAACTCTATCGATGCAAATCGTTTGCCAAGAATGTTCACGTGTTGTCGGTAAGGGAGGAGTTTAACGTCTCGAGTTTCCCATTCACCTTGAGATTGTTTGATAATTAGATCCGAATCTCCCATGATCAACAAATCTTCGACACCTTGATCAATTGCCATGTTCATACCCATGATACAAGCTTCATACTCAGCCGTATTGTTCGTGCAAAAGAAACGGAGCCTAGCCGTGGCCGGGTAATGCTGACCAGCAGGAGAGATCAAGATTGCCCCAATCCCTACACCTTTAGCGTTTACTGCCCCATCGAAGAACATTTTCCAAGCATGACTGTCTTCCGAAACAACTTCTGTCGTATTTACCTCTTCATCAGGAAAGTAGGTATTCAATGGTTGATACTCTTCGTCGATCGGGTTCTCGGCCAAATGGTCCGCCAATGCTTGGGCCTTCATTGCCGTGCGAGTGACATAGACTATGTCAAACTCAGTGAGCAGGATTTGCCACTTCGCCAATCTTCCGGTGGGCATCGGTTTCTGGAATATGTACTTTAAAGGATCCAACCGAGTAATGAGGTGAGTCGTGTGGGCTTGGAGGTAGTGTCTCAGTTTCTGAGCTACCCAAGTTAAAGCACAACACGTTCTTTCCAGCAAAGTGTACTTGACCTCATAACTAGTGAATTTCTTGCTCGGGTAGTAAATCGCCTGCTCTTTCTTCTCCGTCGCATCACGTTGTCCGAGAACACAACCAAAAGAGTTTTCCAAGACTGTTAAATACAAGAAAAGAGGTCTCCCTGGCTCTGGCGGGACTAAGACTGGAGGGTTTGACAAATATTCTTTGATCTTGTCAAAAGCTTCTTGGCATTCGGTTGTCCATTTGATTGCAGCGTCTTTCTTCAACAACTTGAATATGGGTTCACATGTGGAAGTCAAGTGAGCGATGAACCTACTGATGTAGTTCAGTCGGCCTAGAAGACTCATTACATCTTTCTTTGTTCTGGGGGGAGGTAAATCCCGGATGGATTTTATCTTTGTGGGATCTAATTCAATACCTCTTCTACTGACTATGAAGCCCAAAAGTTTACCTGACGGGACTCCAAAAGCGCATTTGGCCGGATTCAGTTTCAAATCGTACTTCCGCAACCTCTGAAAGAATTTCCTCAAGTCTCGCACATGATCGCCTTGAGTTCTGGATTTGATAATCACATCGTCCACGTACACCTCTATTTCCTGATGCATCATGTCGTGGAAAATGGCAGTCATAGCTCTCATGTATGTTGCTCCTGCATTTTTCAAACCGAACGGCATGACTCTGTAACAGTAAGTCCCCCAAGGTGTGGTAAAAGCGGTCTTCTCGGCGTCCTCTTCATCCATCAACACTTGATGATATCCCGCATAACAATCCACAAATGACTGTATCTCATGTTTGGCACAGTTATCAACAAGGATGTGGATGTTCGGTAAAGGAAAGTTATCTTTAGGACTCGCTTTATTCAAATCTCGGTAGTCAACACATACTCGAGTTTTTCCGTCCTTCTTTGGCACGGGCACAACATTAGCCAACCACGTGGTGTATTGTACCACTCGAATTACCCCTGTTTTCAATTGCTTAGTGATTTCTTCTTTGATTTTATCAACTGATGTCAGTCTTGAACTTTCTTTGCTTCTGTTGCACTGGGCGACAGTCGGGGTAGATTGGTAATTTGTGCACCACTAAATCAGCTCCTAATCCTGGCATATCATCGTAAGACCAAGCAAACACGTCTTTAAATTCAAACAGGAGTTGGGTTATTGCATCTCGTGTTTTCTCATCCTGTGTGGATGCTTATCTTGGTCTCTCGGACCTCTTCATCAATTCCCAAATTAACCGGTTCGGTGTCATTCAAGTTTGGCTTAGGTTTATTCTCGAAATGTTCCAATTCTCGATTTATTTCCCTAAAAGCCTCATCTTCATCGTATTCCGGTTCTTGGTTCATTATTTCCAGATTAGGTGGCGTGTTCGGATTTGAGCATGAGTTCCGCAAGCATGTCATGTTATTTAAAGCCGCATTATTAGGATTGAAAAGGAAGAATAAATAACAAAATTAGAAAGAGTGCAAAAGTAAGGAAATATTTATTTTATTTTCTTGGAATTTTTTGAAAACAAACAAATTACATTGGGGAAACCAAAAATACAAGAAAACAAAGAAAAGCATCCAAGCTACATCCTGAAGTAACTTGTGATGAAGGAAAAACGACAGGACAAATCTACCAGAACTCCCGCCTGATGGGGAAGGGTGTGGCTTTCCAATTTTGCAATTTAGCTTCAGGGCCCACATACAGCACCTCAGCGGTGCTTGTTCCTTCTCCCGATTGGACCATATTAACATCGTAGAGCATTTGCCTCATGGCCCCACATATGTCTTCAATTTCCTCCGCTGTAAAGACCTCGTCTTCTTCTTCTTCATTGTACCTTGGTCGGACAAAAGTTTGGTACAGATGCGGCAATGGTTGCGGCAGAACCCATCCTTTCTCCTTTCTCTTTTTGGCCCATCTTTCATCTTCAGGGGTTGGGCGAAAGCCCACTCCGAAAAACTTTTCAGCTATAGGTAAAGTTATCAGCTTCGGCACTCCTTGTAGGGATTTTCCCAAACCTTTTCCTGGCTGGAAGCCATGTTTAATCATTTCTTTTGCCACCATGATGGAGGCATTAGACAAAAAAGGTTGGGGGAGAGGGTTCCCTTCTTCGTGTTGATCCGCCAACACAATCTCGAAAGCTTGATAGACAATGTTTTCGCTTCCCGCTTCCGCTTCCAAGCAAGGTATGGATGGATCTCGATAAATTGATTGCTCATCTTCCCCGTGGACCACGATCTCTTGTCCCTTGTGCTCAAATTTCAACATCTGATGGAGGGTAGAGGGCACAGCTCCGGCCACATGAATCCATGGTCTCCCTAGAAGAAAATTGTAAGAAGTGTCCATATCCAAGACTTGGAATGTCACTTCGAAGTCCACCGGGCCGATGGTCATAATCACATCAATCTCTCCGACGGTATCTCTTTTCACACCGTCAAAAGCTCGCACACATATATTGTTAGGCCGAATCCTTTCAGCTCCGATTCCTATGCGGCCTAAAGTGGAAAGCGGGCATATGTCTACCCCCGAACCCCCATCAACCATGACCCTCTTCATATAGTAGCCTTCGCTTTTGACGGTCAAATGCAAAGCTTTGTTGTGGGCGGCACCCTCCAAAGGCAAATCAGCTTTACTGAAGGAAATCTGATTGATCGCGAAGAATCTTTCTGTCATTCTTTCAAGTTGTTCGGATGAAGTCTCAATAGGCACGTATGCCTCATTCAAGGATTTTAGCAAAACCTTTTGATGTTCAGTAGACTTCATTAAAAGGGACAACATCGACACCTGCTCTGGGCATTTACGCAGTTGGTCTATCACCTCATAATCAGGCATTTGCATCTTTTGAAAAAAGACCTCTGCCTCTTCAGCACTTACGGGTTTCTTTGACGGGAAACGCCTTTGTGTGGCGTTATTTACCTCCTGTGTGTTTAAGTACTTCTGTCCTAGGACGCTCTCAGATGAATTTCCCGCAATCTCTTTTCCTTTGCGCGTAACAAGTGTTCGTTGGTAGCTCCAAGGTACTGCGGACTGATCTGTCATTGGTTTTTGTTGCACGCGTGCAATAACCACAGGTTCATCTGGTTTTCGGGCCACATAAGTTCCCTTTGGTACATACATTGATGTTTCTCTCTTTAAATGGAACTTCTTGGGGGCACCTATGGACAATGGTTTTTCCACTCTACCTCGTGGGAGGTAAAGGACTCCGCCCTTCTGAGACGATGCTTTCAATTCAATCGTCTTTTTGGATTTGGTTTCAAGAGCTTCAACCTTTTTCCCCATTTTCTCTTGTTTCGGGGTAGCCTCGGGACGCTTCTCTATGTTGGCGATGGCGATTATCGCTTTCAAAGCTGGGTCAAATTCTTTGTCGTCACAAATCATCCCAATCACCGGTCCGTTGTTGTGGGCTGGTAATGGGTTGTTTGTCACATTTGGGATGTCTTCATCCGCGAAGACGATCCTCCCTTGATTGATCAATTCTTGCACTGCCTTCTTTAATGTCCAACAATTGTCAGTACTGTGTCCTTCAACACCTGAATGATATGCACAGTATATCCCCCTCTGGTAGGCAGGAGAGTCTGGATTCTGCCTGTTTTGCGGAACAGGCTGCAATAGGTTTTCTTGCCTGAGTTTTGGGAAAAGAGTGGAATACGGCTCCCCAATCGGTGTAAAGCTCATTTTGGGTTGCTCACGGTGGCGAGCGTTATTTGGCCGTAGATTATACTGGTTTGGGTAAGGAGGTTGGTTTCTCTGGAATGGAGGTGGATTCCTGTTGGCTGGTGGCTGTGGCCGTGCCTGAGGTTGAATGTTCATGACCGCATAGGGTGGAGGCGGAGGAGCATAAGCCATGCCGTGATGTGGATAATAATGTTGGGGGACCCTGTCGGAGAATAC